>CM060990.1:535342170-535942170 GCA_030765065.1 Deroplatys truncata | reverse complement strand
CTGAGAAATGCATTTAATCAGCTGAGGAACTATAACAAAAGTTTAACCCAATAAATGTGAATTCTTAAAATCAGTACTAAATTACTTAGGGTATGTTGTAACAGTAGAGGGAGTCAAACCTGGTCCCAAGAAACTATGACAGTAACAAAATATCCAGTACCAAAGAACTCCAGTCCAAAGATATTAGACCATTCTTAGGTGTAGCGGGTTACTACAGCAAGTTTACAGATAGATTCAGTGCATCAGCAAGACCATTAACATATTTCTTGAAAAAATGATGTTGAATGTTCCATTGCAAGTCCTTTGCAGCCTATGTTACTTTGCATGCTATCAGTTCTGTCAGGAGTAATATATCAAATAATTTCACGCCATATGCTCCTATAAATTCTGTTTGTTTAAGTCTTAAGGAAAATTTTGATTGTGATAAATTGCAACCTAATGTGCCTTTGGTAAATTTAATGTTATCAAACGACTTCAAGTTAGCTAGCATTAAAGCAGATGAAGTGAATTATTTAGTTGAAGAACAGGAAATTAAAAAATATTCTCAAATGTATGTTCATGTAATTACGTGGGCAACTAAAACTGGCACTTTTATATTCCTAATGATCCTATATTTATGTTGTTGCTGTAGAAGATGTAGACATTGTACAATTTGATTATGGGATAAATGTAACCCAAAACATTGCTGGAAAGAAACCAAAGATCGCCTTTGTGCAAACATTCACAATTATGGCTCTAATAACAAGGTACGGTACTCTCGATCAAGCAATGAAGAGCAAGTTTAATTGAGAGAATCCATTAAACCTTCACTCCCCATAATGGAACAACTGCAGTCAGTTAAATCCTTAGTGGAAGATATATTTGAGATAACATGTCAGTGTCTTATAGGAATAAGAGGAAAAATAAAAATTTTCCCTTAAGTTTTTACCAATAGGCAAAAGCTGTCTTTTACAGAGAAGGTGTAGCATACATATTTACGTGGTTCATGTACGAATATCATGCAAGAACTTAGGTAAGAAGTTGTATGTCACAGAATTGCAATGAGATATATTTTGTAGTTTTGTACAAAATCCAGTGATAACAAATAACAATTGAAGCCACAAAGTATATCCAAATCTGGTTTCCTACGCAAAGAACAATGATATTACGTGTAACTGGTTATCCTGTCAAACCCCTAAGTCAATCGAAATTCCAGGCTTGGAGTTTGTGTCTCTCTCTAAGAAAATATTATGTAACATTGTTCCAGAACATTTTCGAGTATTCTAATGATGTACTTATGTAGCAGTTTGTTAGTAAGTCTCCACCCTCATTACTTGCTTTCAGAATTGTATAAATAGTCCTAAAAGTGACAAGTGCAGGGGACTTACACCAAGAGAGATCTACAGGACACATCAACAGTTTTTTAATAAATCATCAGACTTAGTCTCTTAAACCACCCAAGCACCTGCTGCGCTCCTTGACTATGACTTATCTCAAACTCTGATCCAAAAACTATTCTTAACTCAGCCTTAAAGCTATCAATACAGGTAGCTGAGAGCACAATAATAATATTAATACTAATAGCACTGAGATGAACAGGCCTTATGGCCTAAACTATATTGCTGCGGCCGCCATCGAGACAATAGCGAGTACAGAAACAATAGAACAGTGGGCGCTTGGAACAATAGCTGTTATGTACCACTTCCACACTCCAGAGGATTCCTTTTGGCCCTTTCTGGTAGGTTCTCATTCTCGAAATTTCCGCTTTATATACGGGATCTTATAAGGGAGGCTGCTCACGCCGAGTTCAGTTCAGTCAGTGCTGAATTCAGTCGAGCGCGAAGTTGTTAGAAGTGACAGTGCAGTTTAATTGTGAGTCGTGTAATTCAGCAGTTCAATTGTAATTTGATTCGACGGATCAGTTGTGTCGTGTTCGAAGGTGTGCCAAAGTGACTCAAGTGTAACGTTTGTGTTACGTTGAGTGCCTAGTGATAGTATGTTTTCTTAATAACTGCTGTTCTTATTTGTTACACTGGTGTCTGGAGTGGGATATAAAAACCACGATGAAGTCCTACAAAAACTATTGGCCTAAATGGAGAAGAAAATGTAATCCGGTATGGACAATATGGGAAGTGAAATAACAGTGAATTCCGCAATGAAGAAGGTGCAAGCAGAAATGTCCAAGATGAAGGCGGAGCTATGGGACAAAATTGACGAACGGCTGGTCGGCATGGAGGAGCTCGGCGGAAAAATGAGACTTTGGCCAACGAGTTGACGCCCTGGAGGACGTCGTGGAACGGCTTAATGTCCTGGAAGGAAGAGTCGACGGAAGCGCCACGGAACTGAACGCCATGATGGATGAAATGCTTAGCGAAAGACTTAAGGACTTGAAGGTGGTCTGAAACACCTACACGCGACACATCGGCGCGTCAAGCCACCCAATTACGATGGAACGTCAAGTTTCGACGCCTTCTGCCAACAATTCCTCGACTTTGCCGCCCATAACCGATGGTCCGCAGACGAGGCCACAGTTAATAGCTAGCCTCCAGGGATGGGCAACATAAATTCTGAATGCTATTTCAACGTCGGCAAATTCCGGAGACATCTGGGAGGCCCTCGAAAACCGGTTCGGGAACCAACGCTTGGCCTCGGCCTACCGTAGTCCACTCAAGCCAAAGCTGCAACAGCCAGGGGAGACGTTGTAAGAGTTCGCCCTGGCAGATGAACAGCCAGTGAATAAAGCTTTGGTGGACCTCCTGCCCAATGTCGTATCCCAAGAAGTTGCCTACTGTTTTGTTGACGGGTTGCGAAACGCCCAGATACGAGAGCGTCTGATGCTGTGCGATTACAAGACCAACCACGAGGCGCTAACGGCTGTGTTGATGGAGGCTGTCAAAGTAACAGCGGCACCTACCTTGAAGACCAGGAGCATTCGATACGGCGGTGAGTGACAGAGGATCAACCCAAGAACGTCGATGAAGAGTTTCAAGTGTGGGTTAGGGGTGTGGCCAGCCAGGTCACCTAGTAAAGGATCGTCCACACCAAACCAACGAGCAGGCGAGAAAAGTATAAGCACCGGCGCGGCGAGGGTCGTCAGGGCTGTCTTCACCACCCTCTCGAGTGATGCTGCGTGCCTTGGGCAGAATGGACGACAGTCTCGTCATGGACAGCTGAATACAGCGAACGCCGTTCCGGGCGCTAGTCGACATAGATGCAGCTGTGACCGTAATCAGTCCTGACGCGGGAGAGGGCTTGCCATCGAGGAAACCGAATCGCCCTGCCAACTAGTGACAGCATCTGGCGATACCTTGCCTGTGGAGGAGTAGACCCTGCTGGAGTTGACCCTAAGTCGGAGCATCGCAAAGCTGTGGGTGTTCGTCGCGGGGTTGACTTAACTTGTGATACTGGGACTGGAGCCACGAGACGACGGTCGACATCGGCAGGAGGGTCTTCGAGAATCGGTCTAGACGAGGTAACGCTTCAGAGCCCCAACGTACATTAGGGGATCTGCAGGATGATCCTGACGGAAGATGCAGTTGTGCACACAAGAAGCGAGGTGGTGGTGAAGGCGCATCTAGAAGGCCAGCACTGAAGGAACCTGGTTTTGGACCGGAAGACACCTTGCGTAAATTATGCGTCGCCAGGTCATGGTTGCCTTGCCGAGAGTAAGTGCCTGTGAGACTGCTGAATCGATCGGGCACCAATCAGGACATACAGGCCGGAATGGAGTTAGGAGATGCGAGCCAGCTAGGAGTGTATCGCCTTGCGATGGATCGAGGAGCCAGGACCGTCGCAAGATTTGGTGCTCCGGCTGAAAGACTTTGTGAGGAAGGCGGCCTCCCATCTTACTACGGCACAACTGAAGGTTCGGCACCTCCTTAGGCAACACCAGTCCACCTTAAACCAAGGGGTCGGCGATTACGGATGCACCGATTGGGTACTCCAAGTCTACACAAAGAACCCCCGGCCTTTCCGGCAGCTAATACGTGTTCCCCTGGCGAAGCAGGTAGAGGTACGAGCCATGCTCAAGGACACGAGATCTACGGACATCATCGAACAGTCCGACAGCCCTTGGTGTTCCCCTATGGTTTTGGTGAAGAACTGCGAGCTACGCTTCTGCGTGGACTATAGGAAGGTGAATGCCGTCACCAGAAAATACTGTTTTCCCTTACCCCGAATTGACGATACTCTGGACAATCTTGCTTTTCGCAGTAGTTCTCGACCTTGGACCTGAAATCGGGATATTGGCAAGTGGCTCTGGACCCCGGAGATAAGGAAATGACCAGATTCTCGACAGGCCAAGGGCTTTGGCAGTTTACCATTATACCCTATGGCCTCTGTAACTCTGCTGCTTTCCAGCGCCTGATGCAATCCTTAATGAATAGATTGACTTACAATGCCTGCCTGTTGTACTTGGACATCTCATCGGTAGCACTCTCAAACATCTAGAGAATTTGACTTATTACAGAGACTGCAAAAATAGCTAACCTCAAACTGAACGCGAAGAAATGCCAAGTCTTTAGATTTTCTACAACAGGGCGGCGATTTTATCGTAAAAAATTGAGTTTTATTTATGGACGCTGTTTAACTGTTGTGGTCCTTAGCGTCCCATTCTATATTAGGCGTGAAAGACTGGAAATTTTGCTCAGAGGCCTCTTAATCAGGCTTGAAGTTCTTTTAGGTGCTGTAAATCTACGACACGGGATCACCGGCTTTACTTCCCTTCCGAAGGAAGACATGCTAAGAATTTTTACGGTTGAAAAAGTCCTTCGCCCTCCGCCGGGTTTGAACCCGTGGCCTCGGCAACTAAAGGCTAGCATGGTAACCACTACACCATGGAGGACGACTGATTTTATCGTGGACACCGACGCCCCAGCAACAGTGATATTGGAAGCACACTATACCAAGTCCACGATGGGCAAGACGCTATCCAAGACGGAAAGGAATTAGTGCATTACCCGACGGAAGCTCCTGGCAGTTGTAAAGGCGTTGGAATACTACCATAAGTAGCTTTTGCGTTCAGCCATTCCACCCGAGGACTGACCACTTTGCCCTCACCTGACTATTGAGCTTCAAGAACCTGGAGGGCCAAACAGCCCGCTGCTTCGAGTCTTCAGGAATAATACTTCACATTAGAACATCGGAAAGGAAGGAGCCACTCCAATGCGGATGCCATGTCAAGAAGACCCTGCCCGGAAGAGTGCGGTCAATGCACTAGGGTGGAGAAGAGTGCCGCAGCTATCCGTGCGACTTCGGCGGTGCCCACAAATGGAATGGGATAGCGTAGGCCTGAGGAGGGAGCAGCTGATAGACGCCGACTTGGGACCGCTCCTGAGAGAAGTAGAGCAGGAACTAGGCCGAGCTGGGAGGACATCGCATCCAGTGTTTATTAGTCCTACTGAGCTGAATGGGACTCACTGGAGAACAAGGGACGCATGTTGTTCAGAGTATGGGAGTCACCTGGCGGGAAGACCTGGAGAGAATAATTGATCCTTCTTCGAAGGTGCCGGAAGTCCTGGGGAAGCACATGCGGGTACTTCGGGAGGACATCTGGGACTCAACCGAACGATTGACAAGATCCGACAAAGTCACTATTGGTTGAGACTATAGACGGACGCCGAGAGGTAGTGCTGCCAATGTCGTGTGCGCGGCAAATCGCGGCCCACAAACTAGGAGCCAGGGTCGCATACAGCTGTAAAACGCGGGAGTACCATTTGAACGTGTCGCCATCGGTATAGCTGGACCGTTCGCTAAATCCGACAGGGGTAACAAGTATCTTTTGGTGGTCGTGAATTACTTCATGTGGCCGAGGTGTACGCCATCCCTAACCAGAAAGCCAAAATGATCGCGGACTGCCTAGTGGAAGGCGCGTTCTGCCGATTTTGATACTGTTAGAGCTACACAGCGATTAGGGTACAAACTTCGAGTCGAACCTGATGAGAGAAGCACCGGAGAGCCTTAGAGTGTACAAGACGCGTACAACGCCTCTCCACCCGCAGTCAGACGGCATTGTCGAGCGGTACATCAAGACCCCAGAAGAGCACCTGAGGAAGGTCGTTGACAATCACCAGACGGACTGGGATGCCAGGGTGCTGCTTTTCTTGCTGGCCTACCGCTCGTCGATTCACAACACCAAGGGTTGACACCAGCCAGCTTAGTCTTCGGCTGGAAGCTGAGTCTTCAATGCGACCTGATGTATGTGAGCCCCCTGGGGCGGAGCAATCAGCAATCGACTGCGAGGAGAACCTCATGGATCGTCTTCACGACGTGCGCGAGATGCCCGTCAGCACATTCAGATAGCGAGCGACCGGATGTAGAACAGTTACAACCGCTTGGCCAACAGCCAAGGTCTCCAGCAAGGTGATTTGGTGTGGCTGTATCGTCCTACCTGGACCAAGGGGCGTGGTCCCAAGCCTCAACAACCGTGGCAAGGACCGTACGCTTGGTGAAGAGGATCAATGATGTAGTCTACCGCATCCAGAGGCTCCTCGATGGAAGATACTGGTGGTACACCTAGACTGACTAGCCCGCTATGACGGTGCTAGTCGCCACGTCTCGGACTGATACCTGGGCGGGGCCTGCGGCCGGCCGTCGGCACAATAGCGAGCGTGGAAACAATAGAACAATGGGCGCTTGGAACAATAGGCATTGAGTGCCATGTCCACACTCCAGAGGATTCCTTTTGGCCCTTTCTGGTAGCTCCTTGAAAGCTCCTCTTTGTATGCGGGACCTATATAAGGGAGGCTGCTCAAGCCAAGTTCGGTTCAGTCAATGTTGAATTCAGTTGAGTGTGGAGTTTTATTAGAAGTGACAATGAAACAAGACAGTGCAGTTTGTGAGTCGTGTAATTCAGCAGTTCAGTTGTGATTTCATTCGACGGATCAGTTGTATTGTATTCGAGTGCATACCAAAATGACTCAAGTGTAATGTTTGTTACACTGAGAGCCTAGTGATAAAGTGTGTTTTCACAGTAATAATAACAATAATAATAATAATAATGTGTTAAACAGTTATATAAGTATGAACTGTTCCAAAAAACTTAAAAATGTTTAAACTATTTTGTCAAAACTGTGAAATGATAGGAGGGCATATGGACCCTTGGACTGTAATCTAATATCCATGCCTGGAAATTTTTTTTTATGTAATCTATCAAAATGTAGTGTATGTGCAACAAGTTTTAGATGTAGAACTATGTGTAAAAACTGTTGAAAATTTATAGTTTTGATGCTTTATGAGCACAGCCTCAAAAATACCTGAACTAGTCAAATTCATTAATCTCAAATTTTGCATTCAGAGATGTTAACTATAGGACAAATTATTTTCATAGAGTTACTATGAAAGGTGCTAATTATAAAATGCATGTAAATATCTCTTCTAAATTAAGATACATATTTGAGCATACAACAGTAAAAATTAATTATTTAAAATGTATCATCTAATACAAGCTATGCAGAGTTTCTGAATAAATTGGAGAATATGATTAACATTCTGAAATATCATACAAGTATATTTCAATCAGGTTTTCAAAAATAAAGCTCAACTCCAAAAAAATTTAAAAGGCTGTTTATTTTGCTCTTGAAAATGGTATAAAAGATCGCACAAGAGAAACTGACAACTTGCGCACAATAATTTACACAATTTTATTTTCTTCAAAGAGCAACAACCTTCAACCTCACAAATATATAGTTTGCAGGTTATTCTGTTTATAATGCAATAATATTAACTAATATATTAAACATTAACAAGGCTATCCTTAAATACAGCGTAAAGAACTTTTCTAATGAAAATACTAGTGATGGGACGATATCAATATTTCCCGATACTAATACCAATACTGATTTTTGAGCACCAATAATTCATACTCGCTTTATAGAAATCTGTAAAGGTGATAGCTTGTTCAGTGAATTATGTTCTTATTAGTAGTTTTCTGTGTATAAATGCATATAACCAATTTTGTAGTTTATGCTAATTCCAAAATTGTCCCGGTTTGACATTAAATTAAAAGCAGTTTTTATATCTTGATAATGCCACAGGTTATATATCCCCCATTGTTAGTCAAGGATGATGATAGTAATAATAATAATAATAATAATAATAATAATAATAATAATAATAATAATAATAATAATAATAATAATGTCTTTGCTTCCCTTTATATGTACTATATTTTGTGTTGAAAACTTTCTTTTGGATATTCTATCCATAGAAAGCAAATACTAGCAATTCTTGTTTATTCTGTGGTCTTGAAAGTATAAACTGATATACATTTTATATAAAACTGAAACTAAAAATAACAAATATTTCATGTGATGTATTATCTCATGTCTTGAGTTCTGATTTGTTTCTGTTGGATTCACAGATTTCGGTCACCGGAGCAGGTAAATGTAATGCCTAAGAGTGAGCTAGGAAACTGGTTTAGTGCAACAGCTAAATCAGCTTCATTCACATGTCAGTTAAAGCTGCATGTTACACGAGTACCTCTACTCCGTCCCCCATTGCTTTGCATGTTTTCATTTAGACACAAGAGTCTATGGAATGTTGCATTCACCCAAAGGAAATGCAGTCAATGTCTATCGAGAACCATAGCCCAGCAACTCTTTGGGGACATGTGCGAGGCAATATTATCAAGTCTCTCATTTCTTATCTAGCATAAAGTTAAATGCAACAACTTTCAATAATGCAAAACTTAAAAAGTTTAGAGGTATTAAAGGTTTATTTCAAAGTATTAGGCACATTTCGATACCACTGAGTATCAAGAGTATTGAGGTATCGACTATATCGAGGCACCATCTCTATAAAATAGCTTATATTTTAAGACTTTATTAAAATGAAAATTACTTGCATTTACATTGCTCTCTGAACTTGAAACATCACAAATGTATGGTACCATTTATGCATAATTTTAACATCCTTCACACAAATGTCCCCCCCCAAAAAATTATGGACCAGTTAACATATGCAAAATTTGGATTAATACAGAGATTGTTAATTCACGTAAGAGAGAACATTATCTCCTTTAATTAAATTAAACCAATAAATTGAAAGGATTCAAAAATACCTAAAACAATACAAGCAGATATATAAAAGGCTGCAAAAGGCAATATACTGACACATTTGTTTGTTTTTTTGTTCCCACCATGAGCAACACTCAGGGACATTGAGCACATCAAACAATTCTAAAATATGCAGCATAACTAACAGCACACCCATCACCAGAATATTATCTATGAGAAGATGAAAACTTTTAAGCCACCATCATTTGAAGAGTAAACTTCTCAACATGCATTACATCAACAATAACAAATAAGCTCAAATCACCATCACATGCCATCTGCCCTATGTATTGAATATTCACTGTTGCACAGCATATTATAAAATCCTCCATACTATATGGGAAGTGAGTGTATAAGAATGACCTTAAATCTTTCTTGAAGATATTATGTTGATTAGGATTACCTAACAGTTTTAGGTAACACGGAAGGTTATTATAAATTTTTATTACAAAATAGTAACATCTTTTATTGGGACAGTTTTAAGCTATTTAATGGTCTATGCAAATCACCTGCATGCTTTATATTGCGGTCATGCTCACAAGGTTTGCTGCAAAGTTATCGTAATTATTTGTAAGTTAGCTCAAGAGAGAATATACGTATTCAACAGCAAGAGTAATAATTTTTGGGGTTTAAATAAGGGTCTACAAGAATTATGGGGCCCAATGCCACAAATAATTCATACCACCTTTTTTGTAATATAAATGCTTGCTGTATGCTGAATTACCCCAGAAGATTATTCCCTAATGCAACAGGGAGTGAAGAGGGCAAAATATGCTATTCTTAAGTTACTGTGGTTAAGGACATCTTTTAAGTTTCTTAAGGTAAAGCAAGCAAAGCAAGTTTTTGCAGCATGACTTTTATCTGTTTTCTCCAGCTGAGTTCTTCATCTATTAGAAGCCCAAGAAATTCTGTATCAGATACTTTACTTATGGTGTAATTGTTATACCTGATTGTTAATTCATTTACTTGTTTATGCTTTGTTTGAAATTGAATAAAGTTTGTTTTATCATAGTTTAATGACAACTCATTAGCTTCAAACCAGCTGTTGAAATTTTTGAATGTTTTTTTGACAGAATCTCTAAATTGCTGATGTGACGTTTCAGATATAAGTACACTGGTATCATCTGCAAAGAGCACTGCTATTGACTCTTTGCTGAGATTATATGGCAGGTCATTTATAAATATTAAAAATAACAAAGGGATGGGTATAGAACCTTGTGGGGCACCTTAAGTAATAACACCTGACTCAGAGTCACAACCATTGATTCTTGTTTTCTGGATTCTATTTGTTAAGTAAGATCTGAATCATTTATCGAGATCTCAATGAAGCCATACAATTTTAAGTTTTGCAGCAAGAGGTTGTGATCTATGCTGTTAAATGCTTAGTTAAGTCAAAAAATATTCCTAATGGAAGTTCCTTTTTATCCATGGCTGTTACTAATTCAGAAGTGAGCATATATGTTGCATTTTGTGTGGACACATTTTTACTAAACCCCAACTGGGAGCTGAGGGAATGTTGTTTAACTCCACGTATTTTGTAACCCAAATATGTACTGCTTTCTGCATTACTTTAGAAAAGAATGTCAAAAGAGAGGTGGGCCTATAAATGGTAGTCATGCTTTTGTCTCACTTTTTGTATAGAGGATTAAAAGTTGAAGGTACGCACAAACAGAAAGGTGCCCGCAAATGGTCCCTTTTGCTTCTACCGCGACGCCCAGGAGGGAGGGAGGAATGAGGGGAGAGACCCAAGAGTGACCAGATCTGGATGACGATGGGTACAAGCATGGACGGGGTCCATAAGGTTTCCAGACCGAAGGCACCCCTGCCTGGGGCTCACTCGAAGGTGAGTACTAACTGAGCAGTCCCGCTACAACGACAGGGAAGAAACCTCTACAACGCGCCATCCACCGACTAGCCGCAACCCGTCGCCTGATCCTACAATCCTGAAACACATGGCAATGAAGATGATGGGTACAAGGAATGTGGGGTAGGTAATTCGTGGTAGAACAGGAACTATCCCAACATTTGCCTGCCGACCTGGGGAAACCAAGAAAAACCCATTGGTCATAGTGGGCGGTCGCCGGGGATCGAACCCGGGACCTCCCGAATGCCAGTCACACATGTTACCGCAGTGCTACCTCGCTTGGTTATAGAGCTTAACAATTGTGCGTTTCATTTTTTTCTGGAAATATCCCTGACAAAAGGGAATGATTATGTATATGACTAGTAGGCTTACTCAACTCTGGTAGGCAATATTTGAAAAATTTGTACTTATCTCATTGCAACCACGAGAGGTTTTGCTTTTTAACACGGTAATAATCTTATCTATCTGGAAGTTGCCGAATCCAACTCAAATTTGCAACTGATTTTGGTATATGTCTTTTTTTCAGAATTTTGAGTGCAGTTGAGTTTGGGCGAGATCTGTTTGTTACATTAAGGTATTCTGCGTTAAAGGCATTAGCAATGGATGACCATGTAGCTAAAGCGACGTAAAATAAATAGATTAATAATAATAATAATAATAATGGCACAATGATTATGATTTCTTTACTTTCAATACTTATGTGAGCAATATTAGTATTTTGATTAATTTCCCATTTCCGTTTTTATTATATTACACATTGTTTAAATTTTATTGTTGGATTCATCAATTGCTAGTGAGTAATACCTTCCTTTTGCTTCATTAATTACTCTTTTAAGTATTCTACAATATGTTTTGTAATGTGCTTTAATGCTTGGATCATTACTTGTGCAATATAGCAAGTTCTTCTGTTTGCACAAGCCTTCCTTATACATGAATTAATCCAAGGTTTGGCCTTTATTACCTTTGATGAGGTTATGGTTTTCTTAGGGAAAATAGCTTCAAATGATAATAGCACAATTTTAAGGAATTCATCAAATGTGTCATTTACTTGGCTTAGACATAAACCCATTTTTCGCTTTTTAACACCATAGGTTAATAATAATTAATTAAATAAAACAATATGGAATACAAGAAATAATGAAACACGACCACCAACCGGCTGCGCAGTGTTTTTTCTGTCCGTGTCCTCGGTGCTCGTTGCCATCTGCCGCCATCATAGAAAGGTGCGGATGAAACCATACACATTTTTAAACCTACTTTTAAAGGCTTTACTTGACAACTTTATGAAAGTGTGTTTGAGGACACAATTATTAGTACAGATTTGTGGCACCCTCGGTCCCCCGACCTACCCCCCTGCGATTTCTATCTCTGGGGTAACTTAAAACAAAGTGTACAAGACACACCCTGGAAGAATTAAAACAAAATATCTGCCAGGAAATTGCCAGAATTTCTCAACGTGAACTACGGCGAGTGATGGACAGTTTCCTAAAGAGGTGCCAAAAATGTATGGACAGTCGTCGGCCAGTTTCAGCATCTCCTTTCATAAAGTTGATAAGTAAAGCCTTTAAAAGTAGTTTTAAAAATGTTGTACGTTTTCATTCACACCTTTCAATGATAGCGGCAGACAGCAACGAGCGCTGATAACGCGGACAGGAAAAACACCGTGCTGCCGTTTCGTAGTTTTTTGGCTCTCTCTGTATAATCCCAGCATTGGTAATAAAACCACATTAAAATTTTACCCATTTTAACTCTTGAAAATCTTGTAGAAAAGGCCAATATTTCTAATAACCATTTTATCACTGTCACTGTTGGAGTAGCATTCCCACAGCCAAATAGCAGTAATAATCTAAAAAACAAACTAAACAAAAAAATTATAAAATGTTTATCTCAGATCAAAAGATAGGTATGCAACATCAATATGAGTAGCTGAAAAAAGAATAACTTAACAGGCTGAAATACCAGAGGGTTGAATTAAATCATGTAAAGATTGTACTGTTGAACCTGTATAAGTTATATCAATGTATCCTTGTTGATTAGGATATTTCATAATAATTGAAAGTAGCAAATGTTGTTAACATATTCCAAAAAGATAATGTCAAACATGTAGATTTGCATATAAATTTTGGGACTTTCAGTTAAGTGAATAAATAAATAAAATTAAAGTTTATTGTACATTGTAAAATACTGTTACATATACACAGTAGTACACTGTTATATTTGTTAAATATAAGGTATAGGTACCTCAATATTATTGTAAAGCAGAATTTAACAATTCTTTATCATGTATCCATAATACACAGATGCCAAAACAAAAAGGAATTGAAGTACGTATCTATTATTCAAATTACAAGCTGTTGTTATACAACCAGTAGTTAGAATACTATCCAATTAATATAACACAGGTTATTGTAATAAAAAGTTAAACCAATGGATACATGAACTGTGATTTAAACAGTTAAATGTGAGTACCTTCAGGATCCATTTTGGTCCTTTAATATTTTCATGTATATCAATGACCTAGGTAAAATGATACTAATTTTATACTCAAGAAGAATATACACTGGTGTGCAAAACCTAAGGACAAGATGGATAAAGTAACATAACAAATGAACTACTTGGTGGAAGTAGATGAAGGTGCAGGAACCTGTTGCCAGAGGCCTCTCACATGTACACAGAAAGCTGGATGTGACATGGCGTGAGTGTAGCGAGCCTATAGTGGCAAATGAGTCTGGTCCCGCAAATAGGGGCAGTTGACGAAACAGGACAAGACGGTGTGTGGCAATTAGCGAGCTATTACGGTGCACTGTAGTGGTGTTCTTCATTGCAACATGGCCCGTAGACACCATTTGGATGACTTCACATGGGGAAGAATCATCGGGAAACTGTAAGAAGGGGAAGTGTGATGAGTGTTGCTCAGTTTGGAATTGCTCACAGCATTGTTTCACGTGCATGGGGAACCTTCTAAACTACAGGCACTGCTGTTCCAAGGAGAGGTGGTGGTCGACCACGCTCAACTATGGCAGCAGATGATCGCTACATTGCGCAACAGGCAAGAAGGAATCCACCCAAACAGCGGGTGCAATTGCAACCACATATAATAGGACAGCTAGGCAGGCAATCTCATGATACATAGTGGCACGGCGACTACTCAGAGGTGGTCTCTTTGCCTGACGGCCAGTACGTTGTGTTCCATTGACATCCACGGCACCGTTTTCGATGGTCCCAAGAGCATCAAAATTGGACCGAGGAATGGGGTCGCGTGCTCTTCTCGGATGACAACAAATTCAGTCTAAGTAGTGATTCTCGACGTACCCTCATCTAGCGAGAGGTGGTTACACGTAATGAACCCAGGAACATCCTTGAACATGATCGTTTTGGTGGTTCGGGTGTTATGGTTTGGCGAGGCATAATGTTGCATGGGTGCACCGACCTCCAAATCTTTGAACACGGTACGCTCACTGGTCAACGTTATTGTGATACTGTACTCCTTCCCCATGTGCGTCTTTTTAAGGGTGCAGTCGGCCCTGGTTTCTTTTTTATGGATGACAATGCGAAACCGCATCGAACAGCGCAGGTGCAAGATCTCTTGGAACGAGAGGATATTCGGTGAATGGACTGGCCTGCCCATTCCCCTCATTTAAATACCATTGAACACGTGTGGGATGCTTTGGGGGAGACGCATTGCAGCACATCCACATGCACCAATGATCATCCAATAGTTGTCAAAAACACTGGTGGAGGAATGGAACGCCCTACCACAAGAACTGCTTACCAACCTTGTGGCCAGCATGGGAGCATGATGCAGAGCATGCATTGTTGTCCGTGGTGATCATACACCCTTTTAAGCATCATGTATCTGTTGCTGTAAAAGTAAGAGAATTCTGTAAATATGAGAACCATCATGTCATAATGACTTTAGTGTAGCTTATGGTCTATAATGAAAGTGGCATTTCTGTTTGTCTCGTTGCATATTTCGTTTAGTTGCCTACTGTAGCAGTTCTCTCTATGTATGATTCAAGTTTCATCGAGCTGTGTTACTTGGCAGTGTCATAGCATGCGAAGATTACTTTCGTCCTTATGTTTTGCACACCAGTGTATAACCAGACCTGCAAAGTCAAGTTGATAATGTAATGGCAAGCATGGTGCAATGATTGTTCCTAAACATAACAAAACTGCCATTTCGATCTGTGGAGCCTATAGTGAGATTCAGCAAACTCTAGAAGAGTTAGTCTTACTACAAGATTTGGATTACATCAGAAATTATGTACATTTCATTACATAGTTGCACACTCCATATTTACAAATACTGACTACAGAGCACAGTTTCTCAGAGTTCTTAATTTTTTTTACACAATTTATATCAATATGACAATATAAGAAAAAAGTTTCATTTTTAATATTAACTGGAATTATTTACAAAATGTAAATAATTCAAGTTAATATTAAAAATGAAAGCAGTAGAGTTGAACCTTACCTATGCATTATTTACTTCTGCATTTTTCACAGATATATGCTAAATGTTTCAGGCACCAAACTTTCAGTTAATATTTAGTTTAATTATATGTTTTCTCATTAATATGTCAAATTTTTCACAATTCCATATATGAAATATATTAATCTACTTACTCATTTATACATTATGTTAAGATATATTATGCATAGCTTCTGTATAATGTACCCTTGCTGTTGCAGAACAAAACAGTAGGCATGTTGCTCATAGGTACCAATAGTTTTGGAATGCATTATTGCCATACACGTGCTAACAATACAGTCAGACAAGGTCTTCTTCCCCAAGTATCTGATGATACTTATGAATAAGAGGGCCTAAATAATGGAAGTGTTCCAAATGTGCATTAGGCAATTCAAGCTCTAGGAATTATACAATGATTTCTATCATTGCTAAGCCTAAATGATGACAGTATTTCTGTGATTGGTGAATATAATCAAGTGTATGGCTTTGCAGAAAAATCCAAGCAGCAAAGAAAAATTGAGGATGTTTAAAACCAATGTAAAGCACCAGTACTCTGAAATGTCTGTTTAGTTTGAAAGATGAATAACAGTAGTAGCAAGCATGTCAAGTACTATAAATAGTGTATTATGCATTTGTTTTAGTTTTTGCTTTCTTATGTTAAATAATATACAATTAGTTTGAGAAATACTCTAATAAAACAGTTCCATAAGAAAATTCACTTTTACCTTTTCTCACTTATATGTTATTGTTATAGCTGAGGTTATACTGTATTTACATTTATTACGATGCTCAACAGCAAAATTTCAACAGGAGTGGTGTATAACGTTTTTAATTAATTGTGCATTCCAGAAGATGAAAATATTATTGAAATTTGCCAGTTGCTTATCTTTATAATAGGAAACAGGGCACATTGTTGATGACAAGAAGTTCAACTAAGGTCTGTTCCACATAACTTAGTCCACCTACACCTTAACTGTCACATACACTAGACTACTCTCATTGACTGCTGTCACGGAATAGGTTGTTTGTGACAAAATAGTTCCTTATTTAACATGATCACTTATCTTAATATATATTAGAAGAGAATTGTCAAATTTAAATTTTCATAACCATATGCATAAAATATATTATGTAACACAGTTAATGCATTTGAAATACATGTAAATTCTTATCAGCAAATGCATACAAGGAGCTTTTGTTTTAAACCTGCCTCTTAGGATAGCCAAAGTATGCACATCTATCATGACAGAACATTTATCTCTCTTTTATCATCTGACCTTTATTGCACAGGGTTTATATGTTTCCATTCAAAGGTGTACATAAGCCAATCAGGGTAAAGGGGAAGAACATACATATATATGTATTCATATATAAGGAAATAATACATTCAAAAGTAGCAATGCAGCCCTGACTGGTGGTGTATATTACACAAAGGATAGGCTTTAACTTTATGACATATACTCACACATATCTTTTAATTTGCTGCATTATATTATTTTGTTAGCTAGTACTAAGAGTATTATAGCTAATTTATTATTAATAATGATAGTTGTTTCAAAATAGAACTGTTATTCCAACTTAATATGTATCACCACTATGATGGCCATATTGAATTAACTGTCACATTTTGTTACTGTTTCAACTTCAGTTTGTTTTGGGTCTTTGTATATGAGTAAATAGATATACAGTACTCCATTGTTGTTTTAACTGTGTGTTGTGGTTTTACTTTTTTACAGAATGGGAGGTTTGTGTGGTACTGCCATAAACGAGTACTGGAAAGAATACAATGTAATGGATGTGATTCATTGAACCATTTCAGCTGTGTAAGAGTAAACAAAAATTAAATTCTAAATGATGACTGGTTTTGCAAACTGTGTAACAAAGAGGCAAAAATTAAAGAACTAATAAATCTGATTCATGTGTTAAAGGATGATATACGGATGCTGAAGACAAGGCTAAAGGATGCAAATGGAAGTCACCTAGATGAGGATTTATTTGTAGAAGTGAGGCCACGAGGGAACAGATGCTTGAAGTCACCAGAAATCATGGTAGGTGGTATATTGATAGTAATAGATTTTTCTGCTTTGGATAATACTGTTTCAAGAGTTGGAGAAGGTGGCAGAGCCTAATGTTGCAACAGGCAGGCCAACAAGAGGGGAGTTCTGGTGTTAGGCAGTAGCCATGCTAGTAGGATAGAACCCTTGCTGCAGGAGAAATAGGCAGTAACTCCAAGGTGGAATGTATATGTAGGCCAAGTACCAAACTTGACAATGTGACCTCAGATCTTGAGAATCTTTGGTCTCACTGAGGATGATCACAATGTGATCATTGGAGGTTGTGGCAACAGCATTGATACTGATTATGGATATTCAGTTAAAGGTCTGAATCACATTGCCAAGGTAAGCACTCACACTAATGTTAAACTGGTGAGGATAAGTCGGCACTTTGTCATATGATAGCTCAAGTGAAGGAGGACCTGTGGAATAGAAGTACTGCCTTTCATCACATTGATTTTTGCAAACATTCAGTCTTCAATGAGAGCATTTCACACGGCATGGGTTGCATCTCAACATCCTAGGCAAGAGGGTGCTGCATGTCTCTTGGCAGAGGAGTTGAGGTGTAATAATTGTGAGAGGAATGTTCTTGTCATTTAGAAAGAAGGTGAAAAGGAGGCTCACACAGGTAAAATTTGCTTAATATGTAAAACACTGTTGTATCCCATATGCTTACCCTTCAGTAGAAAAAAAATTCATTTGGTTTATATCATCAAAACAAAAGAGAGTTAAACATAAAGTAGAGGAGTAAAGTATGCACATTCAAGACATAAATTACTAATTTTTTCCCCTTTTGAAGTGACTGTAAATTATTAACTTTTAATCCAGATTTGCTAATACTCAATGTACAAGGTCTAAATTATCATAAAATTAATGAAATGTAAATGAAATATTTGTTTTGTATGGTTTAAAATTTATATTCTTGACTGAGATATGGGCTAATTATGTCTCTATTTATTCTTATAGCTCCTTAAATTTTAATTAAGTTCTTACACACTCAAGAATCACATTCATGGTGTAGTTAGCACACATGGCAGAATTTACCTTGACATGCGCAGTAGTGATTTGTCTACTTTTTGTGTTGACATGCACATTGAAGTTTGCGGCTTTGGAATGGAGGCACAATAACATTTTGCTTTTATTGTATGTTATCACTCGCTCCACGGAGATAATAAACTATGCTGTGATATTATTTATATTTTAAATTATTTATTTACAAAGAGTGTTAATGGTATAATTTGTGGAGATTTTAATTTTGACTGTTACATCTAGATTTTATCAACCTTAATAATTTATTACTTACTTATGGTCTCAAGTACAGGGTCAAATGGCCCATTTCCATATGATGTACTGTGTACGTACGATTGATAATATCCTTACAATTGTTATGTTTCAGGTGCTTGTTGTCTTATTGATATATAATTTCCAATCATCAAACTGTTCTTGATGCATTGAATAACAGCACCTGTGTATAATACTATAAGAAATTTTAATTTATCCAATTGTGATCATTTTTTTATAGCTGCTGTCTAATGAAGAATGCCTTAATGTAATTAATTCCTCTGAATTCTGTAATATGTGTAACTATTTTTATTGTATGTGTTTACACTATTCTAATGTTTTCCTTTAACGAAATGTAGAGCTTATCATTATTCCAAATCTTGGGTAATAATGACGTTAAAACATTCTAGTCCATATGTCAGGCAATTGTTTTATTTAACTAAGAAATTTCCAGTTTGAAGGTATATATAAAGAAGTTCAAAATGCAAGTAAAAATGTTGTTAAAAATATCAAAAACAGTTTTATGAAAGCTATTTGAGTAATGCTTCCAATAAAAATACACATTCAGAACATTGTTAATGATGTAACAAAACATGAAGTAATGATAATATTACTTTAGTTTATGGCGACAAAGTTGCTGACCATCTGCAATACATCACTGATTCATTTAATACATTTTTCAAAAATGCTCCATTAAAAGTTGTGTCAAATTCGGATGTGAATAAAGAATTTGAGTGGTCTCAGGAGTAATTGCTATTCAGTGTTTGTACACAAGTTTTCTGAAGCTGAAATTGCCAACATAATTTTAAAAAAGCCTAAAAATAAATCTTTGTGTGGTCTCGATGATGTTCCTCTTAAGTAGTTTATAAATGCTGTGAACACATTGTAGAACCATTTACATTTCTTATTAACAATTCTTTTACATCTGGCATATTTCCTAGGGAGTTCAAACTCATCATTCCTGAGTTTAAGAAATGTGACAAAACCAGTATTGAAAATTATAGACAAGTGGCTCTCTGTAACAATATTTAAAAAAAATATTTGAAAATTCTATACTTGATAGATTATTAATTTTCCTGATACATATAACAACCTGGATCCTGACCACTACCGCTACTATTTATCCTGTATTTCGAGAAATCTTACTTTCTTTTGATTCTTGTGAATGCTCTATTGGAATTGTTTGTGATCTCAGTAGGGCATTTACTTGCATTAATCATGAATTGCTGTTTGCTAAATTGGAAAATTATGGTATACATGGGTTGGTTTTAACTTGGTTTATTTCATACTTGAAAAATAGATCTCAATATGTTCAGATTACCCATACAGCTGATTCTTTTAGAAACGTTTATAATTCTAATTCTGATAATGGTGTTCCCCAGGGTTCCATTCTTGGTTCTCTGTTGTTTCTTGTGTTTGTGAATGACTTACCTGGTCAATTGAGATATTATTTTTTAACTATGTATGCTGATAACAATGCTAAAGATGTGATTGCTAAAGATGGTAATAAGACAGATTTGGAAGTGAAATATAATGAATTACTTAGAAATCTCAAAACCTGGTTGAATGATAGTATGTTTTACCTGAATTTTAATTAAACTAGTTTTGCTCATTTTCATATGTATCATCAAAGAAATCTTCAGCAATTAAGTATTTATATATTTGGCCAGAATCTGTGTTGCCTTTAAGCACAGAATTATTTTTGATGAGCATCTATCTTGGCAACCCCACCATGTTGAATTAATTAAAAAACTAAATGTTTGTTGTTACCAATTACGAATTTTGAGATATGTCTTGATGTTAAAACTGTACTTTATTTTACGTTGCACATGCTGAATTTCACTTGACATATGTTTCTGGGGATCAGGAGCCATGATTCAGGAGGTATTTATTGCCCAAAAATGCATTAAACAATGTATTGCAGGTATTGATAACAGAGAATCCTGTAAGGAATATTTTATTAGTTTTAATAAATTGACTATTTATGGATTGTATATTTTTAAATTAATGGAGTTTATACTAATTAACAGAGATTACTTTCTTAGAAATGTTGATTTTCATATGTACGAGGAAGTAACGTAAAGTTCCAATTATCATCCGGAAGTTACGATATATTGATGAGCTTTTGTCAGTGTTAGCAATGATCCCTAAGTGCATAATGCTGGGAAGATCAGCTCATTTTCTCCTTTATTTTTTTTACCAGCAGTGCCAGAAATGACTAAAGTGTAAGCTGGAGATGATTGGAGCTTGCAATGTGATAAAAGTTCTTACATTTGAAGTGTAACACTGCCTGGGAAATTCATGAGATGATGGCTGTTTATGGAAATGATTGTCCAGCTTATGACACCATTGTGATGTGGAAAAGGAATTTCCAAACTGGTCACATGTCCCTCACAGACAAGCCAAGACCTGGAAGATCATCATTGATGGATGATCCGGCCACAGTGAAGAAAGTGGAGTGTTTAATCCTGGAAGACAGATGATCAAGCGCCCAAATAATCATGAAAGAAACTGGTCACAGTTATGGTAGTGTCTGGAAAATTATTCATGATGAACTGCACATGTCTATGGTGTCTAAACTGTGGGTTTCATGTTTGCTAACCTCTTTCCAGAAACAAACACGGCGTGACCTTTCATAACAGCTGTTGGAACAGGATGAAGAGGGTTTTTTGATCATCTGGTAACCATGGATGAATCTTGGATCTATCAATATGGTCCACAGACCAAAACCATGAGCAAGGGGTGGAAGCATGCTGATCCCACCCCCCTAAAAAGCAAAGGTGCAAAAGTTAGCAGGGAAGTTTATGCTCTCAGTTTTTTTGGGACTGTTGTGGAGTCATCAACACAGATTACCTTGAAAAGGGTAAAAGCATCACTGGTGCATACTACAGCATTCTTCTGGACAAGTTGCAAAATGCTCTGATTCAGAAACACATGGTATGCTCTCCAGAGGCATTCATTCCTAGCTGACACTGCATCAGCTCACTGATCTCAAGTTGCAGTTGACAAAACAAAGGCATGTGGCTTCGAGATCTTGCAACATTTGCCTTATTCTCCCAATCTTGCACCAAGTGACCTTTTCTTGTTCCCAGAAATGAAAAATCCATTACGTCGCCGATTTCACAGCACAGATGATGTCATTCATGAAGTGGAAGAGTGGTTTAAGGTGCAATCTGCAAACTTCTACAATAATGGTATTCGAAGGGCCAAGAAATGCTGGGAAAAATGTGTAAATCTGGATGGTGATGACATAGAGAAGAGTTAACTACAAATCAAAACAAACTTTGTCAATTTTTTTAAAGGTGATAATTAAAAATTTAATGATACACCCTTGTATGATACCTGTATGAGACATAATTTTAACATTCCTATGCATCACACTGTGAAATTTAATAGATCTCCTATGGTCTATGGTTTGAAATTGTTAATACTTTGCTTGTTAATATTAAATCTACAATTAATGTTATGTATTTTAAAAGTAATCCTTGAGAATTTTAATTAAAATGTGCCCTTATGATTTGCATGCACTTTATTTTAAGTTGTAATTTTATATCACCAATCTTTTGGCTTGTAGGCTGTACAAGATAAAAACAAATATTTATGTATCTATGACATCACAGTAACTTGCACAACAGAGCACCATATCACAGAGGCAGAACTCAAAAATGCGAACTTCAATACATACACATTATGTTTCAGTTTTTGAAGAAGTAGATTATATTGTGAAGGAGTGAGATTCATTATTGCCAAACGCACAATAAAGTTCACCAGCATAAATGCTGCATCCTTCTGAGAGAAAAAAGAATTTGAACGCTGTTCAGCAAAAATATAATTTGGTAGGGATCCATATATCATTTTAGCAGTATACAGAGCTCCCACAGGGAACTTCAAGGATTTATAAATAGATAAAAAAAACCATTTCATACATTTATACTGAAAATGCTGAAAGAATAGTTAGTGTAAATTTCAATGCAAACACACTTAAAGGCAGTGGAATGAAGACAATCTCACTTCCCTGTTACATACATTTAACTTGGAATATGTAGTTCACTTCCCACCAGAATTCATTGAACACTGCAGCAGCTATACATAATACTTTTCTAGACTCAGAAAAAATTCTAAATTATACTATAACTACTACTGTAAATGGAATGTCAGATCATGATGCTCAAGTATTTCTAGTGCCTGTCATAGTAAGTAATCACATTGATAACAGGAAAAGGAGGGGTGGGCACTTCTGGTGTAGTGACGCTGTGCCGTGGCACTACTTGTGTCAAAAGGAAAGAGTATAGGAATTATACATAAAACACTGTTTCCGTGCATATGTCCCTTCATTTGAATAGACGCATTAAGAGGCCTGCGCTCTGCCAGTAGTTTTCTGAAGCTTTGAGCAAATTCCAAATTGGCTCCGTCTATTCTCATAAATGCTGTGTTTAAGGCTAGGATGTACATTTCTACATGGTTCTTATGGGAGAGGTGGAGCCAAAATTGCTCAACTCAAAGCCAATGGTGTAGTCAGGAATTGAAGATGGAGTGGGCTTGCTCCTAACTTGCATGCAAGATATTTAAAAAACAATAATACTATAACATTTAAAACAAATATTGACTCACCAAAAGTTCTTGTAAAATAAAATCCACTCTCCGTCTTCACCAAGAGAACCTGTTGTGAACTTCCTCTGGTGTTATTTTTGCTTCCTTGTGTATCTTAAGTAATGCTAGTCCATTCAGTATTTCTTCATTATGCGAGAAGCACAATAAGTTTTCAGTCTCTGGAGAGTCGAGAAACCCCTTTCTGAACTAGTTAAAGAAATTTAATTAAGTTTTGTTTATGGATGCTCTTTAACTGCTGTGGTCCTTAGTGTCCCATTCTATATTGGGGTGAAAGACCGGAAATTTTGCTCAGAGGACTCATTATCAGGCTTGAGGTTCTTTTATGTGCCATAAATCTATGACACAGGACCACTGGCTTTACTTCCCTTCTGAAGGAAGCCATGCTAAGGATTTTTATGCCTGAAAAAACCGATTGCCCTCCGCCGGGTTTGAAACCATGACCTCAGGAACTAGAGGCTAGTACTGAACTAGCTGTTGTCACAGATAAGAGTACTTAGAATTTTAAGAAGTCTATAAATATTTGGGAAGAAAATTTGATGACATGAATTGAGACTCTCAATGGCAGTTGGACAGCATGCAAGTGTAAGAGATTCCCATTTAGTTTTCCACATTCAAACTCAGCTTTGATTACAGAATCCGAACTTTGTAAATCAGTCTTATAAAATATCACTGCTTCTGAAACCTTGTCCCCATGAACACCCAACACAATGTTTTGGAACCAACATTTGAAGCATATGAACTATGTTTCTATGTAATTTAAACCTTTCAGTCAGTTCAATTAACATGAAATCTAAAAATTGAATGTAATGATACACAGTAATATTTCACTGCATCGCTTTCCATGTGGTGTTTCCTATTCGTCTGTTTTACCACTCAATGTGGTAATTTGCGTAAATCAACTCTGTTACCTTTGCAAAGTCCTTCAACAGATTTATAACTGAGTGATAGTTGTCATATGCATTGCCTTTACATTTCTGTAAATATTGCACAATTGTATCCACATGTTGCAAACACCAACTAAATCACATCCTACAGATTGCAGTGATACTGACAAGGGACATGTTAATGATAGAACATTTTTGCATACTAACAAACTGACTAGAAAGCTTCCACATAATAAACTGGCTAATAATTGAAAAGCTTTAGTGGATGCGTCATTATCAAAAGTTTCTTGTGTTTGTTGCGGGCTCATTACAACTGTTGAAAAAAGTTCTATAGAAGTACACAACGCTTCATGGCACTCTACCCAACATGTTTCACAAAAGTGGTGTCGGGTATGTGCTGTATTTACAATTTCACTGTTGTCAGAGCTATGTTTAATTTTAATGGACATAAGCAGGTATACCTTAACTCAGCTTGAATTACTTTGAATCCGCTACTCATATTACTTGCACCATCATAACCTTGTCCATGAACATAATTTAAATCTATTCCCAAGCCTGAGAGGTTACTGGTAACAGCCTCTGCTAAAGCTGAGCAGAACCTGTTATGTTTGCAACTGGAACAAATTTTAAGAAATCTTCATGAACATTAAAATCCCCACTTGTCCCACAATGTAATGAACACACAAATAAAACTGTTCAATGCCTCCAACATCAGCTGTTTTGTTGGCCAGGACTGAAAAGCAGTTTGTATTGTTTACATTACCTATTTTCTGAACAATTAAATTGCCACAAATCTCAATTAATTCGTTTTGAATTTGGGGGCTGATACATTGAGCATTCAGCAAAGATGATTTTAAATGTTCCTTCAGAACTTCATCCTCAATAGCAACCCTAAATCTGTATAATGTGCAATAATTCCCTTCAATTTTGCTTGCCTCAATAATTAGGGTTCAGATTCCCTATGTCCTCTTAAAGCAATGTTTTGGCACCTGCAAAACATAACTATTCCTATAACTGAAGTTTTTTTTCCTCCTCTCCACACTTGTCTCTTGGGTGCACTTTTGATAGTTTCCAAAATGCTAAGAATTGTATTACCAATTACAGTTAAAAAAATCATCTGCTGCCATACTACAGTGCTTATGATACTGAGTTTGTTCATGAGAATAGAAACATTCAAGGGCATCCTTCCAATTTGTGAATGATTTTGACACCGAATTCCCTAGCTTTTAATTTCCCCAACCTCCCTCACTGGCAAAAGCAACATGCACGTGTGACACAGATCTCCATCACTATAATCACTAGTCGTCCTTTGTGGTCTAGGGGTATCATGCTATCCTCTGGTTCCAATGTTGCAGGTTCAAGCCTGGCAGAGAGCGATGGATTTTTTTTGGGTGTAAAAATCTTTAGCATGGCTTTTTTTTTTGGAAGGGAAGTAAAGCTAGCAGTCCCATGTCATAGATTTACGGTATGTGAAAGAACTTCAAGCCTGATAAAGAAGCCTCTGAGCAGCATTTCCAGTATTTCACGCCCAATATAGAATGGGATGCTAAGAACCACAGTAGTTCACACATAGATTTTATCTGGAGTTCAGGAATCCGTCAATAACTTCACCAAAACCTCACGATTATTTCTTGGGGGATTCACAACATACACTCCTATGTCCAACTTGAGATGGGGGGCAGGATTCACTTTGATCACCAACTGTTGACAGAAGTAGAAGTAATCTAAGGAATTCTAACAATACGCATAATACTCTACAATTACCAAATTATAATATAGTTAGCACAAATGTACATAAATTTCTGAGAATCATAATTGACCAAAAATTAACATGGTCAGAACACATTCAGCATATTTGTGGTAAAATTAGCAAGTCATTGTATTTACTTAGGTATTTCTCAAATATTCTTGAAGAAAGAGAATTAAAAATGATATACTATGGGATCATCTTTCCTCATTTAATGTATGGGATAGAAATTTGGGGGTGTTGTACAAAAGCAAACATTGAAACACTACTGAAATTACAGAAGAAGGCAATCAGAATAATATATCAATTAAATCATAGGGATTCGTGCAGGAAATTTTTTAAAGATAAACAAATTCTTACAGTAATTTCATTATATGTTTATAAAGTAATAATATATGCATTACAAAAAGATAATTTGAGAAACAATGATATTCATCACTACAATACACGACATAAGTGATTTCTTCAGACAGGGTTTTAGAATTGCAGTTAGTTACAAGGATCCTAAAGTAATGGGACAATTCCTATATAATAAGCTGCCAGATTCTGTAAAGCAACCTAATACAGCACATAGTTTTAAGACTAGGCTTAAGAGTTACCTAATAAATAAGGCTGTCTATACCATGGACGAATTGTAGTATGTAAGTTTGAATAAATTGTATTATAAACCTGTAATTACGTAATAAGTAACCATTTGACAATGTCAGAAACTGTATTTCAGTCTATTGACAATAAATGCATTATTATTATTATTATTATGCTATAGAACCTGTCACAGATATGCTTGCATTAACAGCATCTGAGGAGTCACAAATGACGTGAGATATACTTTGTTTAGGTTCTTGTATCTCCATATATTCTTCTAACTTGGGTTTTTTCACGAAAAAAGCAAGACATTTTGTTTTACTCATTTTTAATTTGTTCCTTACAAAACCAACCAAACTGATCGACATAAAAAACTGGCGACAGTCAACTGAGAAACATTTTCAACTTAAAATTTGCACACTGGCATCTGGCAGACAGTCTAACACTGACCATCATTCATTAAATCACAACCCCAGTTACAATTAGGATGGTGCATGGAATGCGACTGTCATGTCCTAAACAAGTACAACGTATAAACAATAGCTTGAGATCATTGAGAGTGTACTGAAGATTGTATTTCTACTTCACACTTTGAACTTTAAGTATGGACTCAAAGGTCAACAAATCCTATCACTATTACACATGTTAAAACTAGCTCATTTGAAATTAACACATTAATAAATGCTATAGTTCTTGTTATATTATAATATTAGTATACAAATCTGAACAGCTCAGAAACACACTTTTTTGAAATGCTATAATGAAAGAAGAAAGAAAACAAACCAACTGATTACTGATTGTTTTATCTAATTATTATTTAAATTAAATTACTCTTCATTGTTGTGGAGAGGGAGAGGGGGATTTAGAAATTATCAAAGTACTACCAAACAAAATGATCTTCCAAATACATCTACGGATATGCTGCAGTTCAATCATTGACATAAGGGTAAGCCATACTCACCTTCCCGTGCAAACAGCAGTCTCTGCTGACTGAGTGGTATGAACTTCATTTGGAATGCACGAAACAAGAGAAATACTCGTGAAGCAAGCATGCAATAATGTGATGCACAATGGTATTGTAAGCAAAAATCCAAAAATCTTTTGTTCAAATAAAACACAATGCTGTTTCCTATTAGCTTTTCTTATTACTGAATGTTCTATAGTACAAGGATAAAAACAGAAATCATTGCGCTATTGCACAATGTAAAAATGGTAATAACGGTGTTAAACTCTTGCAGTAAATCGGAAATTCCGGTGACGTCATGTGCATTTGCCAATGCTATCCTGGCTCTCTGGAATGGCTACCCATCTGCATTCTAGTTGCCTTAAAGTGACTCAGTAAAAGCTTAGAGACCAATGACAGCTAACGATAACTTAGCCACAGATATTGTAAATAGACAGTGCAGCCATTGTTAGTAGCAATAGAGAAACTTTTCTTTTCAATGCCAGAGATGGATTGTTTTTCTTAATTTAAATCTAATTAAAATTTGCACATTTTTGTAGAAGAATTGGAGGGGGACCTTAAGCCGGGTGAGGTCCCCCCTGTCCATGCCACTGCTCAGAGCTTGCATCCCACCTATTAGAGTGCAGTAAAGCAATGAACCTAGCAACAATGGTAGAATACATATTCTGCACTCAACCTTATTTTAATGTAGTGTTGTCATCTTGCTGCAAGTTAATGCCAATGCATTTGGAAACAAATTAATGCTTAATTAAATTGAATGCAGAAATAATACACCAAAATGTCCTTATAAATAAAAGTATATTGTTTTGAATATAATTAAGTCTTTAGGTTTTGAAACTGAGAGGTTTTATTTCAATATTTGTATACTTCACAGCAGCATTCACCAAGAACAAAAAACTAACATTCACAATGTGCTGAGCACCTGTTTTCAGAACAATGGTCAAGTATTTCTATTTATGTTTGTGTAGTAAAAGTTCAATCCAAACACATTATAGTCCATTGTCAAGTCAGGTAACTAAAACAGTGTAGCTGTGTGTAGTGTGTTTCCTTTAAGACAATGTTCAGTTACGTATGAAAGTTACAAACATGAAAAAAGTGAATTATTAAGATGTTCATTTAGCAACAGGACTCTCAGTAAAAAAAATTAACATAAAAACATTGGGTAGGCCACTCCCGAATCTGAATCTGCAGCACCAAACAAACATTGATGTCGTAAGTTCAATCCGGAAATTTACCAAAAGAACATGGATTAGTGGCTATGAAGAAAACAATGCCCTTTATGTGTTTTCCTTGCATGTTATTTGGGGTAGATGTCCATTGGTATAAGACCAGAGTAACTCATGTTGGGCATATATGGTCTAAAATGAAAGATTCAGCTTTAGGTAGCCTCTTGTTCCTAAGGTCACAGGTTCAAACCAGCGGAGAGTGGTGGATTTTTTTGGGCATAAAGATTCTTAGGATGGCTTCCTTTGGGAAGGAAGTAAAGCAGGTGGTCCCATGTTGTAGATTTACGGCATGTAAAAGAACAAACCTGATATAGAGTTCTCTGAGCAAAATTTCCAATCTTTCACGCACAATATAGAATGGGATGTTAAGAACCATAATAGTTAAAGAGCATCCATAAATAAAACTCAATTTAATTTAAAATAAAAGTACATTTCAATTCTTTTCAACTGTATAATATGCTCGATGCTGCTGCACAAAGTTGGTAAACACAATTATATTTGACGGTTTGTTTTCACTTTTTTTTTATTTATTTTATTTTTGCACTGTCAACAGATGCCTCAGTGGTTGCCACCAAGGAAAAGTACAATTATAACAAGAATAATTAGTGATGAATGAGCATATCATTAAATTTACACTAGTGTTAAAAAATGAAAAATGGCCTTATGTCTATGCCAATACTCATGTAAATGGCAAATTTGATGAATTCCTTAAAAGTACGCAACTATCATTCAAAGCTATTTTCCCCTAAGGAAACAATAGCCTCATCAAAGGTAATGAAGCTCAAACCTTGGATTACTTCACGTATAAGGAAGTCCTGGACAAATAAAAGAAACCTCTTCTTACTACACGGTTAGCCAAAAAACTACGAACCGCCTGTGCTGTGTTTTTTCTGTCTGCGTCCTCGGCACTCGTTGCCTCTGCCACTATCATAGAAAGGCACAGATGGAAGCATACAACATTTTTAAAATTACTTTTAAAGGCTTTACTTACCAGCTTTATGAAAGGAGATACTGAAACTGGCCACTACTAACTATGATGGATAGTTTCCTAAAGAGGTGCCAAAAATGTATGGACGACGGTGGCCAGTTTCAGCATTTCCTTTCATAAAGTTGGTAAGTAAAACCTTTAAAAGTAGTTTTAAAAATGTTGTATGGTTTCATCTGCACCTTTCTATGATAGCGACAGACGGCAATGAGCGCTGAGGATGCAGACAGGAAAAAACACTGCGCAGGCGGTTCGTAGCTTTTTGGCTCACTCTGTACATATTATATAGCAAAAAGAAGATATTACTCACTACTGATGAATCCAATAATAAAATTAAAACAATGTGGAATATAATAAAAACTGAAACAGATAATTAATCAAATAAGTAATATTATTCACACAGCTACTGGAAATGAAAAAGCCAGTAATTACTGTGCCATTGCTAATGCCTTTAACACATATTTCCTTAATGCAGCAAAACAAGCAGATTTGAGTGAAACTCAACTGCACTCAAAATTCTGAAAAAGGCAAGTCCCAAAATCAAATATTCTAAATTTGAGTTGGACTCCACAGCTTACAGAGAGAGAAAAGACTGTTACCTCATTAAAAAGCAACACCCCTTATGAGTGGGAGTGATAAGTATAAAAGTGTTAAAATATTACCTATCAGATTTGAGTAAACCTCTTAAGTCATATATGCAATCATTCCCTTTTGTCAGGCATATTTCCAGTAAAAATGAAACATACAATTTTTAAAGTCTATATAGAAAAGAAGACAAAAGCCTGACTTGCAATTATAGATCCATCTCTCTTTTGACAGCCTTTTCTGAAGTAATGGAGAAAGCTATGTATAATCGGGTTATAAAATACACGGAGTTAAACAACATTCTTTCAGCATCCCAGTTTAGATTTAGGAAAAAAAAAAGTCAAAAGAAAATGCTACATACATACTTCTGAAGTAGAAACACCTTGAATAAAAAGGAACCACCATTAGCACTATTTTGTGACTTAACTAAGGCTTTTGATGGCACAGATCACAACTCTTGCTGCAAAAGTTAACATTTTATGACTTGGGCTCTATGCAGCTGATAGCAATGTACTTATATCTGAAACCGAGCAAGATGGCGCCATGGTAAACTGCGCAAGTCGCATTCAGGAGGTCCTGGGTTCGATCACTGGCGACTGCTCACTCTGACCCATCTTTTCATGGTTTTCCTTGGGTTGGTAGCTGAATGTTGGGGTGGTTCATCTTCTACCATGGCTCTCCTGCCCCTATTTCATGTACCCATCATCTTCCTTGGCATCTATTTTAGGGTTGTAGGACCAAGCAACAGTGTTTGGTGGGTTGCGGCTGGGTGCTCTGTAGAGGTTTATTCCCTGGCATCATTGTGGGACTTCTCAGAGTTAGGTCTCAACTCCGAGTGGGCCCTGCACCGAGGGGGCTGCCGGGGATTCAGGTGGCTAGTTGGTGGGCCCAGGCAATAACGGGTGCTTTAATCTGGAAATGTTGGGGACCATGTCCAAACTTGCGCCCGTCATCCGGATCTGGTTGCCCTTTGGGTTCTTTCCTCTCATCCCTCCTTCAGGTCACGGTAGAAGCAAAAATGACCGCTGTGGCCTACTTACGGTGCTCTGCACCTCCATTTGCCTATGCCTTTACCTTTTACTTAAATCTGAAAAGTCCCATCAGCAATTAAGAAATTCAGTCAATAAACAGTTTGAAAAATGCAACATCTGTTTTGAAGATGATAATAAGCTTCCATTAAATTATGATAAAGCAAACTTTATTAAATTCAAAATGAAGGATAAGAAAGTAAATGAATTAATCTGGTACAACAATTATTCCATAAGTAAAGTATGTGATACAGAATTTCTTGGGTTTCATGTAGATGAAGAGCTCAGCTGGAGAAAACTAAAAATCATGCTACAAAAACTTATGACTGCTTGATTTGCCTTAAGAAACTTAAAAAAGCACCTTAACCAAAATGCCTTGAGAACAGCATATTTTGCCTACTTTCACTCCCTACTGTGATATGGAATAATCTTCTGAGGTAGTTTGGCACTCAGGAAGCTTGTATTTATACCACAAAAAAAGGCCATAATCATTATTTGTGGCATTGGGCCCTATCATTCCCACAGATCTTTATCTAATACCCAAAAAATTCTTACTCTTGCTGGTGAATACATACAGTATATAACACTCTTATTCGTATACATCAGGTTTTCAATAAACAGTCATTCTCAACTTGCTTAAAAACTTGTGTTTTTCTGCAAGTCATTTATACATGCTTGATGAATCTAATTCAAACAAATTCCAATACAAAAATGCATTTCAAAACCTACACCATTGCATGAAACAGCAACGTTAAAGAAGTAGCCCCCAATTTTATACAACTTTCCTATTCGTACAGTTATTAGGAATGACCACTGCATCGTAAACAGCTTCAACATGCACGTGTTTCAAAGGTCGCAGTTGTATACATTCTGTCAGTAGTGATTGAAATGGTTAAGCAAAAGGAGCTTAGTTCTGATCTGAAGCAAGTAATTATAAATTTGGCACTTGAGTATTTTCTCAGAAAAATACAAAAGACAGTAAATAAACTGCATTCTACCATTCAGTACGTAGTCAAAAAATTTAGGGAGCAAGGTTCTACAAAGAATTTACCAAGAAAACCTAAAGAAAGTAGTCTGAATGCAGAAAGGAACGTTTCATTGTAAGCCGAATGCGAGAAAATCCAAAATTAAGTGTTCCTCATTTACGACCATTAGTAGAAAATGTATCTGGAAAGAAAATGTCTGACCAAACTGTTTGTGTCTAAAGGAAGTATGGATACCATGGCCGAACACCAAGGAAGAAGCCTTATGTAAGTGCAGCAAACAGGAAGAAACGAGTTGCATTTGCTAAAGATAACATTCCTAAGGATCATAACTTTTGGGACAGCATGATATGGTCAGACGAGACTAAGATAAACCTCTTCGGGTCAGATGGGATAAACAGAGTCTGGAGAAAAGCAATTTCAGACAATGACTCCAGAAACACTGTTCCCACAGTAAAACATGATGGTGGTTCCATTATGCTCTGGGCGTGCGTGTCATCCAATGTTGTTGGCAATATGCAATTTATTATGGAACTATGGACAAATGTGTATTTTGACTTTTAAAGAACAATGTAAAGCAGAGTGCCCATAAAATGGGCATGGCACCTGGTTATAGGTTTCAGCAGGATAATGATAGTAAACACAAGGCAAGACTGAACATGAATTGGTTGATATGGAATGTATCCAAACACCTCCTCAAAGTCCAGACTTGAATCCAATCAAGTATCTGTGGACAATTCTAAAGAAACAAACCCATAAGAGCAGAGTAAAATCTAAACAAGAGCTTAAACATGTTGTGGAAGAAGAATGGAATAAAATTAGCCCAGAAGAATGCAAAAACTTGGTTACTTCTATGAAGAGAAGGTGTGAGGCAGTTATTAAAGCCAAAGGGTACCCAACAAAATATTAGATTATCAGTGGTGTATTTGTTATTAAGCTATTACTTTTAATGTAAGAATAGAAAAGTTGTACAAATATGGTCATGTTTCTTTTACAATTTTATTTAATTTAGTTTGTAAGTTCATAAGTTAATATTTAGTCAATTCCTAAAACAGCATGTGTTGTATTATTCAACATTTATGGAAAAAAATATTAATTTGACTGTGTCTTCTAAGAAATATTAAAGTATTTTCTTAGAAAATTTGTACGAATAAGAATGTTATATACCATATATTCTCTCTTGAGCTACCTTAAAGGTAATTAAATAACTTCATGCCAAACTTTGATGTACGTACATGACCACAACATAAGGCATTAGGCAATTTGCATAGACGAGTAAATAGCTTAAAACTATTCCAAAAAGGATGTTACTGTTTAGGAATAAAAATTTATAATAACCTTGCATATAACCTAAAACTAGTAGGCAATCCTAATCAACATAAAATCTTCAAGAAAGATTTGAAGTCATTCTTATACACTCACTCCCCTTACACTATGGAGAACTTTTAGTATCTCGTGCAACAGGTGAATGTTTAATACATAGGGCAGATTGTATTGATGGTGATTTACACTTATCTGTTATTGTTGTCCTAAAAGTAGTTGTTGTTCACCAATGGCATTGGGGATTAATTGATCTGCATCATTTTCCCACTGGCTTCCCAATGTAAAGTCTGTAAGTTATCACTTTTAAGACCTTTGCATTTGGCGAGATGCTGTTTGTTCAGGATGACATCTTCTTTACAGAGAGTGTACTTGGGTGTAGGTAGGCATCGTATCTTGTAGATGTTCTGGGAGGCAATCGTGGCCAGTTGCCATCCTAAATTGTTGTTGTCCTAAAAGTAGTTTACTTGAAATGGTAATGGTTTACAAAGTTTCATCTTCTCTTACACAATGCCTAACGGGAAGTAAATCGGTCTAAATTGCTGCTTTTGTAAAAATAAAGGGTTATTCTTGGTGATTAGTATGTTGTTAGTTATGCTGCATATTCCATAATTGTATATCTTCAATGTCCCTGAGCGTTACTCCAGTGAGACCAAACAAACTGAGGGTGGAAGAATACACGTCAGCAGGACAAGGTTATAAGAAACAGGGCTTACATAAGTTATCAAATGGGCTGTAGGGGAATGAAATAAACACTCTTAAAAGGCTGAGTTTATATTATCTTAATTTTATTATTGTGATGAAGGGGCAAGCAGATAAAAGGTACAAAATAAAAGCCCAGTTAAAGTAGGTCTATTCAATACCTGTAAGGTGTTTCACAGTATAGTTTTGATTTATAGTAACATTCCATTAAAACTCAAGTGAAAATTTCTTTTTAAGGGAGTGATGTTGCTGAAAAAGTAAGCTATTCTTTAACCCTTTATAGTCTGGTGTACCATATTCATTGCAAAGTTTTTTGTTTTTTAATGGCTTTTTTTTTTCTAATTTCATACTATACTAACTTTCAGCAATAAAGTTAAGCTATTTATAGCTGTTTTTTTATTGTAAAAATATTGAACTTTTTTTCAATAAAACCGTAGTTTTTTTAAAATGATAAACAAAATCCATGCAACTGCAGTCAAATGTAACCCCATCAGCATCCAAGCGTGCCATCACACCAGTTATTTTATTTAGGCCCTCCCTGTCCTTTAGAACAGGCACATTTTACTGCAGTCACTGGGACTCAAACTCGTGATGATTGGCTTTGAATGGATGGCCAGTCCATTTCATCTCACTAACGATCATGTCTATTTGAATCGCTCCAGTTGTGGTGACAGTGAAAGGGGTATAAAAGCCAGTTTAGGAATTAGAAGAGCAGCATATGTAGCAAAATAATTCTGGTAATAAAGGGTTAAAGAATCATTACAACCGCAGCTTTTAAGTACAGACCTGGCTTTCATGTAAGATAAGAGAGATTTCAATGGAAAAATACAGTGGAATATGCAGGTAGGGATTTTGCCCCAAGTATTATATTTTTTAAAGTATTTATGGCATTTGTTATAAAAAGCCTATAACCCACTCTCCCTCCCTTTTTAAGACACTTTCTTATATACAAAATTCATTACTAAATGTCAGTAAAGTACTCCATTTAGTTTATACTGCGCATATGCAGAAGTTGCCAACCTATGTGTGCTAGTGCAATCCTCGAAAATTGCGATATTTGAAACCAATCTAAACACACACACACACACACACACACACACACATTAACCTTAATCTAACCTCACACAAATCTCAAAACCAGAGCATTCTGTTGATTTACTGTGGCTCGCTATAGCCTAACGGCCTCCGCTTGCCTCACATTTATTGTTTTCCTCATGGTGTTTTTCACTCAAATGTTCGCAGTTCTTCCGAATGAACAACACACCCACAAAGTGCCTGCTACCTACCAAAGCCTGAACTAATTATGGAAGGTAGACTTAGAACAAAGCCGATACTTTTTCCTGAAATGCAACCCTATAAATCAGAATTTAGTTAAAGAAATGTTACTATTCTAGTTCCAAATATACAGCATCATAACATTAGCACTTCCAGTGTTTGAAAAAAAGACTTCTAATAATAAAAAAAAAAAATTAAACATGAGAAAATGTGCTTTAAAAATGTAATAAAAATATTCCAACATGTAATAAGCTAACCTGCATTTTAAAATCATTCATACTAATACTCTTCAAACATCAGCTTTCTCTACTGCTCTGTTCTTTTCTGTCTAGCTTGCATTTCAAGATCAGATATCACCTATATTGATCCTGCTCTGATCGACGGCATAAAGTGCTTTTAGACTTAACACACCTGGATTCACGTCAACTATTTTCAAGGCTTCAATTCATTCACTATTTCCTTCACGGAGCCATATTACATCATAAACACAAATTTTTAGTACATTAAATATGCAAATTGTGCATCTGATTCAAATTAAATTATTAAGGCTTTCGTTAGCAGAGGTAGTTTGCTTTCCCATGAAGACACTTCAAAAATCAGGATGTGCAAGATACCTGAGTGTGGGCTTGATGGCAATCGTAATACGTTCCGGTAGTGAATGCTTATGCGATTATGTTGTTTGTTTAGTACTTACACCAAGCTTCTTCTTGGCACAGATTATGTATTGGTATTTGTTCAGTGGATAGTTTGTGAAACTAAATTGCCCCCACATCACACAGCATTACCTCTTAAACTGTTTGTGCTTTCTCTAATGGTTTTTCCATAGTATAGCTGAAGAGAATCAATTTCTTTTAAAGTAATCCTACCTCTTCCTCCTAGTAGTCCTGGTATTTGATCATCAAGTATTTCATCTTTCCGATAATCTGCTCTTAGTTGTCTTCCTTGGTGATGAAAATGATGTGCTATATGTGCAACAGACGAATATTTAATGCCGTCAAAGCGGTAAGATACTCAGCCTCAAGGCGTAGCCGAGAGATTGAGGGTCCTCAGCCTCAAAGCATAGCCGAGGGATGTTTTTTAGAAGGAAAGGAGTGTAGCAGTAGCGGTCGAAAATAAAAAAATGGCTACGTTTGTGTTCATAACGTGATTTGGCTATAAAAGTAAAGCAACTAAAAGGGGCGGGCAGGTGGGCACCAGCTGTTGAATAGATCACATCCACTTTAAACTCACTCTTAAGGTATTTTATTCACTTCCCTATTGCTTTTATAACCATTTTCAACAAAGAGAACTAAGAGCAGATTTGCCCACCTATCTTTTCCTTTAATAAGTGACAAAGCCTACCATCAAATCTTTTAGATGTGGCCAACTCAACCAACTTTCTTATTTGAGTATCTCCTAGGTATTTAGTATACCTAATGCCCTACTGCCCCATAAACCTGGAGAACATCTTCCCAACTGCAGTAGCCTACATGCTCCCACTTGTGCCACTATTATTTTTAGAACATGCTACTGCATGCTTTTTTGTCATCATTTTAACTACTCCAAGACTTTACTCTTGTTGTACACTGGTAGCAGATTTAGACATATGTTATATACCCACCTAAACCTTTACCAAAACATGCTAATTACAGGTGCACCATCACATAAAGTCTATGTGTATCAGTAGGATTTGCAAGAGGTTCACTGCCATGGATATCTTTCCCAGCATCTATTTCTTTCCGATTTATTTTCACCACTCCTTTTGCTACTAAAATGCCATATACTCAAAAAGGCTCTAAGATGCACAATACTTATGGAATCCGTTTATAACAGGAAATGTCTTGAATACTGGAATGTGCCCACCTATCCGCCCCGAAAATTTGCCTTGCTTAAATAGGCGAATTTCGCGATATTTTGAGGGTAAAATTTGACTTGTAATTCCCGGGAACGATAGGTTAGGTTAAGCTTAATTTTTTTTTCGTGCCTGGTTTCTACATACGAATTGCCCTTCGGAGTACACTGTGCTATATTAATAGCTCCGCTAATTCACCTTCTGGCTCACAAAATCTGCGTGTAAACCGAAACATTTGGTACTCCCGGCCGTCACAATCCATTTTGTTACTTCCAACCTCAGCTTGTCACTCATCCTTACATTACACTTTGCCGCATTTGTACCCCATTACGGCATATTTCAATACGTCAGCTCCATTAATTCGCAAAATTTCGCTTTACTTGGTAGGCAGAACATACCCATGACACATGCATACACCGCACTGCTTTTATTTCTTTAATACCATCAATAGACATAATAAACAACAATGAATTTGTTTAATGCCATCATTACAGATAATGAACAATGAGCTTGGTGCTTTAGGTATCTTCATGAATTTAAGGCATACTCTATCACTTTTGTTCCATACTACTATCAGAACTCAGAAGTCCGATAGCATGCAGCTCACATATGAGGTTTGTTACCACACGATTCAGAATCGATTCCGAATTATCTGAGTGTGCGCAGTAGCTAAGTGGCGTTCCAACACGACCGAGAATCAGTTCAGAACCAATTCTGAATTTCCAGTTTGCTGTTCCAACGTATTTGGGAACTAGTTCGGAACGAGTGAAATCGGTTCGTGATTAAGAATAGGAACTGAAAATTCCAGACATGCGCAGATTGTATGGTCTACAGCGCATACTCAGTTAATTCAGAATCGATTCTAATCGCTTGGAACAAGCCCGACAGAGAGTATTGAAAAAGCGACATACTCTCTGTATTCAGTAGAAAATAAATTTGAATATGTAATTTATTCCTCCATTCGTGTTTATTTCTCAATACGGAATAGCAAAGGTGTTTGGTAAGCAGGTGCTCGCTGTTGAGTAGTATGGCGACATACTTGAGGAAAAGAACAAACGTCTAACAAAGCCAGGGAGCAAAACAGCGTTCAAAGATAACAATGATGAGTGATTTAGGTGACAGTGATCTTTTTAATGATGCATTGACTTCCGAAGAAGAGGATTATTTCCATTTAAACGTTATTCCGTTATTTTGGGACCTTTACCCCTTTTTGGCATCTTTATACCATTTTCCCCCAACCATGCCCATAATCCCCTTTTTTCTTTTAAGTTTCATTCCAATTTATTCTTTAACTTTCAATTAACGTCTCCTCAGCTTGCTGTGTACGTGCGAATAGTAAGTCTACCTCTTTCAGTAAACGCCGCGCGGGAATTGAAAGCACACCCGCAACAATGGAAAATAATTGTGTGTTCGACGAAAACCGCTTTCTCTCACTTTACTGCTATAAAGTAGCCCGCACTAATGCAATTGACAATGAGTGATTCTATCCCACCAGAATCAGTAGCCTGCTGTTCGTGAATGTGAGTTTGTTGCTGTGAGAGACGTCATCTGTTTGCGTGGAGACGAAGCCTGGGCAGGCAGAGACGACAATAACCTCAACCGCGCAGTTCTGAGAATTATTAAGACTGGGTTATAATTCACAAAACAATTATATATAAAGAAATAAAAATTTCAGCCCAATTGAATGGATAGTTTAGAAAATAGCAATTTCAGTTGTGCATCCCCAAATAAACCAGCACCTTATTGTGCCTTTTTTCACCTTATTTGAGCACCTTTTCCCTTCCTTTTTTCATGTGAAATTTGCAACTAAAGATCCTAACCCTGATCATAAGCATACATTGGTACTATGTAGTTTTGTATTATTTGCATTACGTTCGGAATAGAATTTATGTGGGGTGTCATTGTCTCAGAGTATTGGAGTTTTAAATTAAACATTGTGTTTAGAAGTTTCTGTACCAGGAAACCTAATGTTAAATTGGAATTGTGTTAAATTACTTTTTCCGGGTTCTGGTTTAAATATAATATCTATATATTACAATTGTTATTCGCAATAACTCAGTATCAATGGCTTTAAGCCGATAAACGAACGCGATTTATTTTTGCTCGAATATTAGGACTGGAATCAGTATGAAAGAAACGCTTACGATGAACGTGTATGGCGGAGTTTGATTTCATTCATCAACGCTGTAAACGTAGATATTTGATCGCCTTCTGATTGACCGTGCAACGAAGAAGGCCGTGACAGAACGCGAACGGTTCAAGTAGTGTTCCAACCACACAGAATTCAGAATTAGTTCTGTGAGCGTACCGGACTGGCGCATGTGCCTTAGCATGTGTTGGAATTAGTTCGGAACCCGTTCAGAACCGTATGTTGGAACAAACCTATGGTATTATGGGAACACTGGGGGAGTACTAGCGCTTGCAGAAAGCTACCCGAAGGTGTACGAACACCACGCTTCCAAAGCGAATGTCGCGACCTCTGCCATGCTGATTGCTGAGGCTTGAAACTAAACTAAGATGCAAGTCAGCTGATAAAATAGCAATGCCGAAAATATAAAAATAAAGCAGAATTTTCGTATCAACGAGCAATTGTGTAAATGTAGGAGTTTATAGTGATACCTTATTTAATATTGAGTACCAAATAACGCGCATTCGATGTTTAAAACTGGAACATGACCTGAAAACCTAGTAAGGTAGAAGACAGGTTATGAATCGAAAGTTTAGTTGGTTTTAATGAAGAATTGAAATATATATATAGCGAAAACAAGCTAACCTTAAATGTTAACTATAACTTAGTATGTTAAAGTGTTAAAATGTGTTCGAATTAGGGACTGTATTTCGAAAAGTTTATTTTTATGGATTGCACACTAATATCGTAAAACGAACAAGAGAACTCGTGCTCAAAGGTTATGTCTGATACCTATTTCAATTTTGAATGTGATGTAATGATAATAGTTTGGGATCCATAGTTTGATTTTGGATGTGTATTAGTGTTGTGCTCAAACACTATTTCCTGCTGTTATACCAAATAAATAAATTAGGACATAATGCTCTTTTCATTGTAAAATAACTTAAAGCATTTCATAAACAGAAAATTCTCCATACGTACTGTATATCTTTGGGAATTTTTTGTCATTCTGGGTAACTCGGTTAAGCGCTGGCCTTGGAAGCACAAATAGTTACATAAAACTTGTGTATTACTACATTATTGCTGAATGATTTCTACATATCGAAATGTCAGCTACCATATTTATTACAAAACACCCAACTTAAATTATATAAATGTATAATATGTATTGCATGGCAAAATATCTGCAGAAATAGTTATTCTTTTTATGTATCTACTTTATTTACATACACCTCATTTGTGAAGTCATAGTGGGAGCTGCCTTGTAAAACAACTTCCTGGTTTCATTACTTGATAGTATTGAGTAATGCTATCTTCATTACTTGATAGTATTGAGTAATGCTATCTTCATTACTTGATAGTATTGAGTAATGCTATCTCTGTTTTAAATGTTATCTCATTCATACTTCTAATTGGGCAGCACTATGGCCTCTCATAAAAAAGCCTGGATTCAATCCTAGGGATCAGAGGTGGGATTTTGTGGTAGATAAAATGGCACTTAGAATGAATGTTCTCTGGTTTTCCCCACCATAATTCCATCAATTGCACCATCTTCATCATTGTCATCCCCCCTCCCACCAGTCTCCAATCTCTGTAAACCTGTGAAGTTAAAAGGGACATCAAAATAAAAAATGCTATGGAGGACAGAGAACAATACTAATGAACGAGTGTCTCATCCAGCCACCCAAATTTATAAATCAACATGTGCTGTTACATTCTTTCTGCAGACAACATATGAAAAAACAATTAATACTGGCACACTAAACTACATGTTAAAGTGATTTGACAATTATGAAGGGTGGGTGTGATGTGGCTAAACACAAAGAGACATTGTTATTATTTAGAGACATTGCATTCACATTCATATTTAATAATACTGTATAATACATTTGTATGGTATTTTAAGGAACATGTGCCTACATTAATATATATTTGAATGGCCTACCCAATTAAAATGTCCATTAAATTCTAACCTCTTGAATGTCTGTTATTACAATCTATTGGAATGATCTTATAGGTAATTGCACTTAGTCATTTATGCATACACAAAGCCAGTTCTAGTTAATAAAACTTACAGTTATTGAATAGAAAATACACTTTGATTCCTTTTCCTGGGAAAGGTTCTATATATATATAACATTTGGTATAACACAGTGGAGGTCCTACAGCATATGGGAACCTTAAATTTATTGACAGGTCATACGGGAAAAAAACAAATTCAGCCCATACAGTGATGTTTGTTTGTGTTTGTTCATTTGGCTCCACTGTGAGCAATGCTCAGGGAAATTGAACACATCATACAATTACGAAGTATACAGAGTAAGTAGGAATATACCCAAAGCCAAGAACAACCTTGGGGGGGATGCTCCCCTCCCCATCATGCATTATCTAAGAGAGAAAAATTTGTAAACCATCACCATTTCAACAGTAAACTTCTCGACACTCATTACAGTAGGACAACAATAGCAAATAAGTGTTAATCACCATCACATGCAATCTGCCCTACAATAAATTGCTTACATGAGGTTGATACTATTATGATGATTAATTCACTTTGAATAAGCTCGAAATTATAACTTTATACTTATGTTATGCTTAAATTTCAATTTCCCATGTAATTTCTATTACCTTGAAGACATGTTTAAGAAAGACATCTCTTGAAAGAGAAATTCTCATTATTACTGCATGGGTATTATTTGGGAAGACAGTATACAGGGTGGAAGGTACTGCTTGAACTGTACGTTAATCATGGATTCTATATAATGAGTAGTGCAAATATGTCCAATACAATTTTTGTCATTAAACCTACAAAAATGAAACATAGTAATGTTCCTTGTGCCTGTGTCTATTAGCCATTTTATTACAGTTAAAGCAATACCTTTCACCCTGTATAAGAAAACATTTAGAAGATGGTGGAGTTTGCATATACATAACACATTATAACATATAAAACTGGGATGCAACAGATCCGTCTATCCCATTGACTAACAATTATACAATCACTGTGTGCTACCGGTATTCCTACTACTTTCTATCCAGCAATAGTATTTACATGGTAGCTTAAGTATTTAAAGTCCAATATCAAACCTGCTATGTCTGTAGAGACTGGCACTGTAGCAAGATGACAATATCACAAAAGACATGTCAGGAATGGGGAGGAGTATAATGGTTATTTTGGGTGGGGAATTTTCTTGAAAATCTTTGTGTTGCATCTTTGGAAGGTACTGAACTTAAACTGATTTGTACTATGTATGTACAAATTCATGCTTTGAAACGCATGGCTTTATGTATTCACTTTCAATTGCCAGTCGAAATGCGCGCGCCAACGTTCCACGTTACGTATTTGACCACAGCCAATGGGAGCAAAATGTGCCGGAATGGACTACCTTCCCCCTTGAACTGGAAGATCGTTCCCTTTCGTTTATTTTCGGCATTCGCTCGAACTTAGTCGGGCAACTTCGGGTAGAATTCTGCAAGCGCTTGTTGGGGGAGTTGCCTTTATGCTGCCAACATTTGAAATCCCAACGTAGCTGAAAATACGTTTGAGGGCCCTAAGCCGCAAGGCGTAGCCGAAGGCCCTCAGCCTCAAAGCGTAGTGGAGGGATGTTTTTCAGGAGAGGAGTGGAACAGTTGCGGTGTAACCTAGGGATCTGCGCGTCTAAACTCGAATGATTCACGTTCGTAGCCCCTTCAAAATGCCGCCAGATACCACTATATAAAAACAGTCGCATAAAAGGGAGGTTGTGTACGCACGTATTCGGCATCGTGGAGCCGAGGGGTGAACATCGTCTTCAGAGACTTCTCCTTCGGTCTTCATGGACAGCGCAGCACCATCCTGAGCAAGGCCAGCTCCTTCAACCGCCGCTTCGTGGGACACCTCAGCAGTAGCTAGCGGCATCTCCTGGAAGTTGCCTTTCCACCGGCAGCCCTCACCATAGCGGCAAGCAGTGGGCACAGCACCCTCTTCTAGCTTGCCGCTCGGCCGCGAGAGTGCGAGCCGCCTTCACCACTCCCACTGGCGGGCAGTGGACTAGCTTCCCCTTCTAGCCCGCCAGAAAAAGGCCCGGCCGGGCGAATCGTCGAGCGGAGCCGGGCAAGCAGTGCACTTAGCATCCCCTGATAGCTTGTCCCTGGTCTCTCGCTAGGTCCAGCGGTATTCTTGAGAACAGGTTTTCCCACATTTCATACTACTCTCTATCATCTATTTTTCCAAGACTTGGACGTACTGACTGACGGACCACGATACAGCGGGTTCGCAAGACCACAGCCAAAGGTCAGGACCTCTGGTCCGGCACCCAGGGCCGATATGGCTCGTACAGGCGCCTCCCTCGAGGAGGTCCGGTCCTCTGCGGACAGCCGAAGGGCAACCGCGCCGACCCTTGACCCCAATGACGGCAAGTACCAGGACCCAGCTCCTTCTCCTCTCCCATACTGGGAGCTTCAGTTAAAGGTAGGTCCAAGGGATCTAAGAGGAAGGCTTCGGCCCCTCAAAAGATCGCTACCGGTGTAACATCAGCTATCCCCTCTCTCCCCTCCCTCACCCCTCTGCCTGAGTCGGAGGGGGAAGAGTCCGATCTCGACGGCTTCACTGTCGTCGAGGGAAGGAAAGGAGCACCCCGGGTTCCAAATCCAACTCGGGAGCTAGTTTGCAGCCACCACCACCACAGGTTACCCAACAACCCCCATCCAAAAGGGGGGCCAAACTACCGCCGATCATACCGGACTCCTTCAGAGACCATGTAGGAGTTATGCGGCGGTTGGCGTCCAAGATCGCAGGCGGCTTTGAAGCCAGAAGAAAGCCACACAAGGTCCACTTGCAGACCTTCACGCCCGAGGACTTTGAGGCGGCCAAACAAGTATTGAGGGACCTACAGATCCCCTTTTATTCCTATTCACCACAGCTTCCTCATGTGGAGCGCCGGGTTATACGTGGGCTTGACTCCGAGTGACACCCAGACGACGTCAGGGCTGCGCTCCAGGAAGAGCATAACATCGCTGTATCGGCTGTGGCACAGCTCAGAAAGACAATTGTCACTGAGGAAGGTCCAGTCAAAGTCCCCATGCCTCTCTACCTCGTCGTTGTGGACAAGGTCCCTGGCGAGGAGACTCAGCCCATTGAAGCTGTTCGGGTGCTCTTCCACACGGTCGTAAAGGTTGAACGCTTTTACGGCCAAGGTGGACCAGTGCAGTGCCACAGATGTATGGGATTCCACCACTCGAGCCTGGCGTGTGAGCGCAAGCTTGCATGCCTGCGCTGTGCTGGGCCCCATCTTCTGAGGGACTGTGACAAAGCGCCCGAGGAGAAGTCGTGTGCTAACTGCCGCCAGGACCACGTCAGCGTCTACAAGGGCTGCGTGGCGAGGCAGACTATAATCGAGAGCCGCCGACAAGGAGCACCGGCACCGGCTACAGTCCGACCGGGAGTCTCCTTTGCGGCCGCTCTCAAAAAGGCTGAGACGACGCTGCAAGGCGTGGGAGGAGCTTCGGCTCATGAGGAGAGCACTGCAGCGACGGCAACAACCACACCGGCGACGTCACCCGAAGAAGTGCCACAGCCGGGACAGCCACAGCAACGTCAAACAGCACTTCGAAGGAAAAACAAAAAGAAGAGGAACAATAAGAAAGGTCCTGCCTCTAATACCGAGCCGGGCCAATCACAGGCCCAGGCAGCTCAACAGCCCCAAGCCCCGCCCACAGTGGCGGCACAACAATCGACGGCCGCGGCAGTGACCACAACACCGGCTACTGCCACGACACACACACACCGGCGCTCCCAGCAACATCGACGGCCTCATTAGCAGGCTTTGGTGACACAATTTCACAGAGCGACATGGAAGAATTCCGGGCCCTATCCCTGTGGTTCGGTGATCTCATCAAAAAGGCTCTACCTGCACTCCGGACCTGCAAACTGCAGCTAGCCAACCCGCAGTTGAACCCCATACAAAAGCACAAAGTCATGCTCGAAACACTGGAGCATTTGTTCCCTAATTCCGCTTCGTAATGGCTACCAGACACGCCTCGTTCTGGAACGCAAACGGATTAAGGGGGCATTAACCCAGCGTACTTGAGTTTGTTAACTCCTACGGAATTGATATTCTAATGGTCTGTGAAACACACTTGATTGCTGGTACTAATTTTTCACTGCCAAGTTACGTCACCCATCGGCAAGATCGGGTCGGCCGACCGGGGGGCGGTACAGCTATCCTCATCAAAAACCATATCACGCATACACCCTTCCCTCTCCCACCACTACAGCATGTGGAAGCCTGTGCCATTCGACTTGCCATTGGCGGGCTAACACACTGCTGATAGCGGTTTGCGACCCTCCAGATCATCGCTTCTACGAAGCAGATTACCGAACCCTACTTAACCTACACCCTGTGGTATGCATTGCAGGAGACCTCAACGCGAAGCACGGGCTCTGGCACAGCCGCACGGTTAACCAGAAAGGCCGCGGACTCTACCGCCTCATCAGCGGAGACCCAAGCCTAATCACGCACTGACCGAGAGAGCCTACGTTTCATCCGACCCGCGGCAGGCCGGATATTCTCGACATCATGATCACCAAAAACATCCCATTCCATCTAGAGCTCTCGGCGATAAACGAGCTGGATTCCGACCATGACCCTGTCCTGGTGGATTCCAACGTTTCAATGCCAGCACTGGTCAGCCTAGACTGGGTAAACGAGGTCGACTGGGACGCAGCCGTCCAAGAACTGAACCGGTCTGTCGACCCGCGGCCACGTATCGACTCCATCGATGCGCTGGAAGCGGCGGCGGCAGACTTCTCCCAACAGATCCTGACTGCGGTACGTACACACACCCACCGCATCCCATCTGACATCCCCAACCCGAGAACCATTCCTAACGAACTCCGGCAACTGCTAAAAGCCAAGGCAACTGTACGGAAGCTATAGCAGCGTTTCCGCCATCCCAGGATAGGGGCAGTATACCAGCGGTTCAAAACCCTGGCAGGGCGACTGCTCCGTGTGCACAGGAAGGTGGCCTGGGAAAGAACAATGGAGACTGTAAACCTACAGGAAAAGAAACCATGGTGGATAATCAAATCCTTGAGGAAGGATAAAACCCAGTACCAGCATCCTCTGCACGACACTCGCGGGAGACTCGCATTCCAGCCCCGCGAAAAAGCCACGGTGTTTGCAGACCATCTGGAACTTCAATTCGAACCGCGGGAGGACCCCCGGGACGAAGACTTCACTGAACTCGTGGAAGCGATTGTGGACTACCTGTATGAGGAACCACAACCGCGCCACGAGGAGGTCCATCTTCCCATAGTCACCCCTAAACAGGTGGCTTTTTTCAATGCATGCCTTCACCTCCGTCACTTTCCAACTAGTTGGAAGGAGGCGCGGGTGGTATGCATTTTAAAGCCCGGCAAGGATCCGGTCTTTCCATGCAGTTACCGCTCCATCAGCTTACTCCCAACCGTCTCAAAAGTCTGAGCGGTTGCTCCTAGCCCGCCTTACACCTCTATTTGAGGAAAGGCAACTCCTACCGGACCATCAGTTTGGTTTTCGCCATGGGCACTCCACAACCCTGCAGCTACTGCGATTGGCCGAGAAGGCCTCCCTGGGCTTCCAGTAGAACTTCAAGACCATAACAGTGCTGCTGGACGTAGAGAAGGCCTTTGCCACAACGTGGCATCAAGGCCTTTTGTACAAACTCAAGGAGTCAGATATCCCTCCCGCCTATCTAGCCCTGATAAACAGTTTCCTCCGGGATCGCACATTCAGGGTGAGAGTGGAGGGGAAGGTTTCCTCAGTTCGTCCCATAGCCGCTGGAGTCCTGGAAGGCAGCATACTGTCCCCACTTCTCTTCGCGACCTACATGTCGGACTTTCCCACGGAACCCAGGACTGTTACGTGCCAATATGCCGACGATGTCCTCATAATGGCACAGAACAAGAATGCCCGATTGTGTTTCCCTCCACTACAGCGATAGCTCCGAGCCATTGGCAGGTGGAGCGAAAAGTGGAGGATGGCCATCAGCCCGGGGAAGAGCTCTGCGCTTCTCCTGGCGAAGGTCCGTCGGTGGTGGCCCGAGCGGCCTCTGAGGTTGCGGCGGAGGATAATTCCCTGGGTTACCTCAGCCAAATACCTCGGAGTCACGCTCGACTGCGGCCTCACTTTCGCTCCACATGTCAGGTCAAAGGTCGGCCTCGGCCACTCCGCGCTCAGGCAGCTGTACCCTGTATTCCGCTCCACAATGCCCATACGTCTCAAACTACGCCTATATCAGGCGATTATCCCGCCCCTGATTCTGTATGGCTGCGAGGTCTGGGGATCGGCGGCAGCGACCACCATCCGCAGGCTACAAATCGTCCAGCACAGGGCTCTTCAGATGATCTATGATACCGGGCGTAGATTCCCGTCACACATCCTACACACCCATTCCGGCTCCCATACATCATGGACGTGGTGCGGGAGAGAACCCGCACCATGTACTCGAAGCTCACTTACCACACCAACCAGCTGGTGAACTCTTTGGGCCGCTACGACCAAAGGCGCCAAGGCGGAGGAAGAGCTACCGGTTTCCGAAAGACAGCTTGGGTCCCCGAAGCTGAAGTCTGCCAATCCCTCACTCCGCAAACTTCCCCAAGTTAAGCAGCATTGGGCCCGGTCGCTGGCTGGATTAGTGACCATCTAGCAGTGACCCGTCCTGCTGCCGACTTGAATAACCCCTCCGCATTACCTAGTTATCCCATCTTGCTTTGCTGCCATGCCGGCCTGCTTAACTTGACGACCACACAAGCGGTCGCCCAAGTTAAGCAGCATTGGGCTTGGTCACCACATGGTCGCTAGTCCGCCCATGAGGGAACACCGAGACCCAGGCAATGGTAGCGCAGAAAGCTAATCCCCGCTCATGACAGATTGACAAACATCAAAAGCTTGTGGATATTCTTTTAACATCCTTTATCGCACAGGTAAAGCCGCGTACGCGGCTAGGTACTGTGGCGATTACATTCCGCCCAGGTAAACCTGGGCGACCTGTTCTCGATTGCTGGATTGCTGGAGGTTGTGTAGGCACAACGTTATGCCACAGCAACATCTAACACGCCAAAACGTTCCTCATAATAAAAGAGCTACTTTGGATATCAAAACAGCTCAATTTAGCCCAAAATCAAATACCTCCCGTGAATCAGAAACCAAAGCTACTCATCATTAAGGAAAACACACGAGCATACTTTGCTGTAACCACAGAACACCAAAGTATTAGAAATGCAACCCTAGTATTAAACGCTAAACGGTGGCAACACAAAGGCGGTCGCAGCGTGAGTAGTGATTTTGGTTGGAACCCGTAAATTATGAAAAGTCGCGCTCTCGGATGCCGAAATCGCTCGTAGCTGCTACAGTTGTATTTTTCATACCTACCTAGCTGTCTGGCTCAGCTGATCATATATTCTAATATTGTATCACTACTGAGGACGTACAAAGTTAATTAGGTGAGTTCAATAATCGTAATTGCACTTTGAGTTATTCAAATTTCTTTTTAAAGGAATCGATTAAATCCCACATAAATTGTCATGTTATTGTCATGTTATAATGTTATTGCCATTTGTAACAATACAATATTAGAACACAATTATGATCAGCTGAACACTTAACAGCTAGGCTAGTATGAAAAACACAATTGTTTATTCTTGTGTAACTCTTTTTATTTAAATTGCCCAATAGTTGGTACATACATTTGCTTTTATATAATATTATTGGGGTTAATGTGGTTGCTGAATGTTTCTATGCCATAATGCATAATGTTCACATTTAAATTTTTTGGGGCTGAAAGAAGCTCAAGTACCTTGCAATAATTTCTTGTGCATGTTTCACAGTAAAATCTTTTGCACTTAAACTGCGCCCAAGTTTTATTTGAACTTGCAACCAACTAACAGTAGGATGTGGAATCTGACAGGAAAATGGGAAGAATAACATATGTTTGATACTAGTTATTTTATTCTTCTCTCCAGATAGCGCAACAGAATTTAACATATTTGCATAACATGAATAACTTCATTCCATTTCCTACAAAAAAACTTCTGCATACATTATATGCAATAGTGTAGCTATTGTTTGTCATTCACTAAATCACTATTAGCAGTGCAATAAATGTCATTAGCAACAGTTTCACCATACCATTAATCTCATTATCACTCTCGGTGCTCTGACTCGAAGCACATCTCTGACACAAATAGCACAGCTTAGCTTCAACTTTCCATTATGTATATCCTAGAAGTAAATAGAAACACGTGTTTAAACTACCGTTAAAAGCAGGTTTCTGTAAAAAGAAATCTAGTTGAATTAAGGAAAAAATTGTTGTTACAAACACCTTGTGATTATATTACATACTGTCCCTTCTAAACCAGACTTCTCTCTGATGTAAACCAAAGCACATGCTTCTGCTTGTCATGAAACTAAGTACTACGCTTAACGCCAATCTAAATAGTTCCTTAATAAATATATTATATCATGAAATACTGGAGTAAGAAAGGTATAGAACTACACATTTTATTGCGGTTACCATAAGAACTCATTGTTAAAGGCAATGGATATATAATAACTGTTAAGAGATTACAGAATCTGATTTTTTTAATTCTACCTGCTATTGCGCTAACACTCAAGAGTATCTTTTTGTTAATTATCAGCTGTATGGATGGCTGCTATTCTCTTGTATATACGAGAAATACAGCAACGAATTCCCAGAGGTGCTACCTGAGTACCAAATAAACTCTTTGCGTAACACAGGAAATATGATAAGCGAACAGTCATTCATAATACACTAGCACTCAATGCTCATTTCAGGCCAAATATTGTGATTTTATTAGTTAGTGTTTGAGTTGCCATGTCAGAGGAAGAAGCGTGTAGTACGAATAAACTGTTCAAACACAAAAGTGGGAAGCCGATAAAAAGTGACGAAAAAGAATACTTAATGTGTTCAACTTACTATACAAAAAACCTGACACTTGCAATAGCGCATATTAGGACACTAACAGCCAAGTTTACAGGCGTTACAGCAAAAAGTGTAACCAAAGCACACAGGGAATATAAACAGACGTAATAGGAAACTAAAATGTGGGAACTTGTTTTGTGTGCAACGGTGTTGTGGATAAACTTGTCATTAACTTCGAGGATAGTTCTGATTCCAATATGGCAGCCGAGTCATCTTTGGAGGATTTGGAATAGGGTATTGCACCTTCGCAGTTTGCGAAATGTAAGTAAAATATTCATTTTCCGCATGCTTATAAGAGTAAAATCGATTGTTACTTCAGGTTGCATTTTGAATTATGATTTTCAGCAGGGCGTCTTTTTATAGACTAAAATAATGTTCAGCTGTAACTGATATGCAGCAAGCATGTGTGAGAAGAAGAAGCAGCCGTAAGGGGCAGGGATTGCGAACTACTTTTGCGCGGATAATACAAAGAGTTTGTTAACAGTGAGAGGCAGTCTGGTTTGGAATGGAAAGTAGGTTCACTATTGCTACTATACCTAGAGGAATGTTGTTATCACGTCAGTCAGTAATTGCTAATGTTTAGCAGCATTTTTATGCAACCAGCAGCTTAAGTAATGAGATTTCTTTGGTGTGAAGAGAGGTTAGGCCATTTCCTGCTTACATTTAAAAAAGCACATACAAGTTTTAATGCACAAATATTGATGTGAGATAATTAACTAGTCAGCCAGTTAAGTGAAACACACTACAAATACCTGAAGTGTTAAGAAATACAGGAATTAACTGAGCCAACTGGAATTCTGTGCTCGTGTTTGGTTGATAAAGTGTTAAATGAGAAGGAAATAACACTTTTATTGTAAAACCACCACCACCACTTTGTGTTACTTGGACAAAATTCAGTATACGCAAAGGATTCATCGGTCTTTTCATTGGAGGTTCAATGAATCGAATCTTTTGAATGATCTTTCGATCTGTAATTTATAGTGAACATTTTAACACATTTCAAACATTTTAAACATTTCTCATATAAAATATCCAACCTAATGCTAACCTTCCATGAATACCGAAACTGTTTCGGAACTAACCTTTCGTGATTTCAGAATCCTAAGCTTATAAAAACACCTAACCTCTCATAGTGCCTCGGATGCAATGCGTTGTGTATGAAAAGTATTTAAAATGTTTAAAGTGTGTTAAAATGTTCACTGTAAATAACAGATGAAGGTATCATTCAAAAGATCAGATTCATTGGAAAGATTCATGGAACCTTCACTTAAAATATCGAGGGATTATTTGCATATACGGAATAATAGCGGAAGGGTATATACAATCAGACAAAAAATTCAATGCCATGCCTAGGATTCAAATCACCAATCCTTGACTTACCATACCACTGCTCTGCCGTCTAAGACTTTATCTACTCACAATAAGTTATTTTCATAAGTATTCTACAAATGATTCATCGTATAAGGTGATTAACTTCATGTTTATCATGATATGTGTTAACTTAAACGGCTTCAATGCATTTAAAAATACTACATGCCCATTACTTCAAAACCTTTGGTTTTTGCACAAAAACCAACACATCGTTCTTTAAATGCCTATACAATTCTTATAATATCTTGCAACTTAATTACTATTGCACAACGTATCTTCTAAGGGAAGAATTTTGTATCATAAAAATTGCTACAAAGTTTAAATGGTAGAAAACAGACATGAAAGATTGCAATCACTTTGGAATTTCAAAGGCTCAGAACACACACTGAAGCTGCTAATTTCACTCAAAACATACACTTCGGGTTTTTTCTTGGAAACAAATGCTTTAGAGTACTTGTATTATCAGATCACATGGACACCAATTGTTATAAAAGCTGCCAGAATTTCTATTTTCATACACCATGCCTAATTCATAAATGGACATAATAGTGGCAGTTAGATAAAAATGCCCAAAAGCAAGTGAAATACTGAAACATATGTGAATGATATCAAACATCTTTCTTCCTTTTGTATTGGAAAATTTCAGTTGGGTGCTGCCTTAAAAGAATTAGAGTATCATTGGCATGCTATCCCTGACAGTTCATATGTCAAATAGTCCACCAATAATCCTACAGTTTTAAATTATACACGAGTATCGTCGCATGATCTGCATCTATGTGTTTGAATATTGGCACTGCAACATGCTATTTAATTTGCAGTAATGCATAATCAAGCAGAAATAACGTAAATGTATGGTTACCGTCTCTGCTTTGTTCCTGGTGAAAATACTTCGGACGAAAACTTTCTACTAAAAAAATCCAAGATGGTCCCTTCGTTCTTGCCTGCCATTTAGTTCGTTACGCATTCAATACTTGAAACAACCAATCAGAAATATCACCTTTCCCGCAAAAATACAAGTAGCGACATACCGTGTTCATGTGTGGAGTTAGTACGTTGAGTTGCCATTTTCCGTATCTAGCTTTCACCCCTGTGGCTGTAACCACTGGTTCCTAACAAACATAAGTTTATGTAATAAATCTAAATGAAACCTAGCCTTCCATGAATTGGGAATCAAGGCTTAAATAAGTAGTGAATAAAAACCAAGACAATTTCTTTATTCCGATTCAGGTGTTTGCCCCACTTGAATGTGTACCCTGGCTGTGTTTTTATTTACAAAGTTGGGAATACAAGAAAAGCTCCCATAGTGCCTCGGGTGCAATGTGTGTGTATAACGCCAATGGCCATTGGTCTCGGAGACGGCGTAGCAGTTGGTCAATTGTATCTACAGTGCACACAAGCTTCTGAGGGGAGGGTTGGGGAGATTCGTTAGCACGTATTTGCCTGTGTTATAGGTTTAACGTGACCTAGGTGACTCCTGTGTCTTTCAGTGTCTTTTGTGGTTCTCTTTGTTGTTATTCCAAGTAGTGTGTTGCAGTCCACAATTGGTAAGCGTGACTTTTTCATATTTATCTTTCTTACGGTGTTCACTGAGTCCCGAGACGTGGCAAAGCCTCCGCGGGAGTTCATAGGTACACTATGGATACATCTGGGGAGGAACTCATATGTGAAACTCGGACAGTCGGTATGGAAACGGAGGCAATCACTAGTACACAAACACTCATTCAAGAAGTATATGCCGACCAATTACAGCCGCCCACTGAGCCTTTTTCTATGCAGCAGTCAACTGAGGAACTGATAGCACCACGTTCAGCTTCGGCTCCGGTACAACCACAACCGTCATTACGATATATGAATGCAGACGCAGGTCTAAATTTTGTGATTGTACGTAGTAAAAGTAAAAAATGTACGAGACATCCATCCCTTGAAACAGGGCAAATGGCTATTTTTACATGCAAGAGGGGTCACTCATAGCAATAAGTCGGAGTTTAATTAACTAGAGGTGCACTTTGCTTCGGCACAAAATGCGAATGATTTTCTCGACTCTGATTTAGATACGGTGCATGATACATACTCCTATATACCTTCGTATAATTTATTTGTGTCGGGTGTAGTTCGGGGTGGATATTTACGAAATGCGTACGCATCTCAGCTTGACTGGGCAAATTTACCAGTGCATCATATTATGCGTTTTAATCGTAGAACACAGTTGAATGGGGAAACTCAATACTTTCCTACTCGAACCCTTAAAATTACTTTTCGTACGCAACATTTGCCTACGCATATTTATGTCTACTATCAACGCTTTCAAGTGGATCGATATAATACAAGGGTTGTCGTTTGCACGAATTGTGGAAAATTCCATCTTAGGGCGAAGTTCCGTAAAAATAAGAAACGTTGTCTCAAATGAGGATAGGATCACTTAGACGTGCAACCTGATTGTTTTACAGATAGACTGAGATGTATTAATTGTAAAAACAACAACACTTTCCCACTGATAAAGAGAAATGATCGGCATATCATCTGGAAACCCAGATTATGAATGCGATTGCAACTCTGCCTGTATCCCGATATGAAGCCCGACAGATGGCTATCAGTCATGTATCTTATGCGGAGGTTATGCGTACACCCACTATTACGTCTCCCCGGACGCAGCCGGGGGAAAGCTTCCCGACCATGCCGTCTAAAATGCATCCTTCTCTAGGTGTCGCGCCGATGGCATCGGAACAAGGGGGACCAGGAGTCCCGTATCCAAAAACGTAAATGTAATGATATTAGTCCCCCGACTACTCCGGAATGGATACAAGACTGCTGGGCCCCACATGGGCGATGGCCCGAAGCCGCCCACACATACCCTACCACGACCGGAGAAACACGGGACCAGGGGGAATTTTGGGGGGAGACCTCCTACATCCGTCCTTTATAGGGAGACACCTCGGACATGGTCTGCGGAAATGGGTAGAGGAGATGGTGTGCTGGTTCCTGAAGGAGGGCCACCTATGCCGAAGCCGCGCGATCTTACGGGGACTACGGGGTTAACCTGCAACAACTTTAAGCGCTATTTCTTAAACTATGCACGTAGGAACCAGGCTACCTATTCCACGCCCTACATGGTCTACAGCATCAACTGCACTTGTAACATCAGGGAGTTACTCTATGAATACTCCCCCGGCAGTTTATTATTGGAATGCCCATAGTATCGTCCCAAAGAAGGCGGAATTACAAGCCTATTTAGCATGTCTTCGATCTCTAGTTTTGATCATAGTAGAGACCTGGTTAAAGAAAGGGCAGACATTTATCCTCCCGGTTAATGAAATTTATAGAACCAACAGAAATTCACATGGGGCGGGGGGAGAGTTGCTATATGTATCACAGACCATCTTAAGGTATACAATTGGAAGACAGGCATCCGAACATCACCACATCTCGAGGCGGTTTGAGTAATGCTAGGAGACATAACTATCGTTGGTGTTTACACTTCTGGCAAACGTTTTAAAGCGCAGGAGTAGGAAAGGTATCTCAGCCCCCGTTCCCCTAAATTTTTACTCGGTGGTGACTTTAATTTAGGTAACTTCGCAACTTTCACGCCACAACGGAGACAGTTACCATTGGGCCAACTTGCGACTAAGCATGGGTGGCACATTCTTACACAACCCTATTCGACACGGCAAGGATCGCTACACCAGCTGGATTTTTCGCCGCACATAATATTTGCTACACCGGACGTGACACAACAACTGCATTTAATCATTCGCAATTATACTATGAGGAGTGATCATTACCCTTTTCTACTCTACACCCGTTCTGCTTGCATAATTACTCCTACTGACAACCATCATTACCGCAAAGGTAACTTTTCTCCGACCTACCTCCAAACTCACCTCCAACATGCTACCCAACTCCTCAGCGATGCTGATGTAACCTGTGAGCTCCTAGAGGACACTATCACCGGCTATCTGGAGCACTTCCATCCGAAAGTACCGCGACGTCTTCGCCGGACTTCTAGACCACCTTGGTGGAGGAACGAATGCGCCCAACTGATTGCGGAGAAACTGCAGCTATAAGCCCAATATAATCGAGAACTCACCAGTGACGCTTTTTTCATGGTGAGAACTAAGGAGGCACAGGTCCGTCATCGCCTCCATAAGATTGAACGAGCTGTTTGGGCAAATGTTTACAATTTGACTTCGACACGTTTGGAGACGCGTTGCGTGGTTCACTAAAGCCAGGCACTTGGAACTTCAGCCGATATCGGGACAACCACAGCTGCAATCCAAATTTTTAAGTCATGTAGCGTCAGATTCGGTCTTTGACCCCCATTGACATCTCTCATAGGCTCTAACGTCTAGGACCCCCTGTGTAGCCTTACCACGGGAGCTGGCATTCGAGGTATTTTGACTAGTAAATCTGACAAATCCACCCCGGGATTTGATGATGTTACTTATCAACATTTGAAAGCCTTACCGCATAGATGGTATACTCTCCTAGCTATTGCCTTCATACACATCCTCCATACTGGTGTTTCACCAGAATCGTCGCTACATTAAAGCCGGGTTGCGCCGGACTAACCGCCACTGACTATAGACTCATTGGCATGTTACTTACCACCCGCAAACGTTTTGAAACACTCCTTCAGGACCGCCGGTTTTTTATCTGGAACGGCGTAACGTATGGCCTGCCACTCAATATGGATTTCGGAGAGGTTGTGGCACCACTTACCCATTATATTCTGCTTATAGATATCCATATCGCTTTTCATATACAACGACATGTACTGACGCTTTTCCTGGAGCTATCAGCGGCGTATGACCATGTAGTTCTACAGTCACTCATAGAACGCCTCCGCAGGTATGCTATTCCGCCTCACTTATGTGCATTACTACATGACCTTTTTTATAATCGACGCTATCGACTAGCGCCTCATTTCCATAACTCCCAATATCGTAATACTTCCCGAGGTTTGATACAAGGTTCGGCTCTTAGTCTGCTTTTATACATATTGTATATAGGGGATATACAATCGGAAATAATGATGACAGCACGTGTTTCGCAATACGCTTATGACATGGTGATATATACGTCGATACAACCTAAGGACAGGACCGACTTTAGACAGTTGGAACGAGACTGCCTTCGAGTTATTCAGTTCCTGCGGAAATTTTGAATGCGCGTGAATATCCGGAAAACCAAATTGGTTCACTTTCGTAGAGCTACCCGACCCTCACCGTTTACCCTCCGATTGCAACACAATTTTTTTAGTTTTATTTATGGACGCTCTTTAACTGCTGTGGTCCTTAGCGTCCCATCTATATTGGCGTGAAAGGTCGGTAATTTTGCTCAGAGGCCTCTTTATCAGGATTGAGGTTCTTTTGCGTGCCGTAAATCTACTACACGGGACCACAGCTTTACTTGCCTTCCGAAGGAAGCTATGCTAAGGATTTTTACGCCCGAAAAAAAATCCATCGCCCTCCGCCGGGTTTGAACCCGCGACCTCGGGAAGTAGAGGTTAGCATGTTAACCACTACACCACGGAGGACGACTTACAGGACCATGACCTTAGCCCGACACCAACGGTCAAATTTTTAGGCGTATATTTTCAACATAATCTCTCATCGGCAGCATATTATAAATATACTTTAACGGCCTTGATTCGCTCCAAGAACTTATTTAGAGCTAAGGTAGCCCGCAAATGGGGTATGCTGAACTGCACACGCGTTAACTAGATAGATTCTACCATTTTATATTCGGCAACAGCGCAATTATTTGCATTTTTACTTTTGTACTATAGAACTACTAATAACAATAAAAATTAATAGGAAACAGCATCGCGATTACTTTAACAAGAGGCAAGTGTTAGAGAACAGAAAAAAGTACTTAAATTACAATAGAAACATTATATTTTGCGGGCGCCAAGACATTAGGGTACGGCCACGCTGTGAGCGTCGAGCTGCGCGGCAAGACGAGCGACCTGTCTCGACAAAGGGCAGTGGTGGGGGTTGACGAGCGATGCCTTGTCCATGCACAGCGTCATATCACTGTGAGCGTTGAGTGGAGCAGCTTTGACATCATGGCACATTCTAAATTGACCCGCATGTGCTTGCTGTTGGAAAATAATTATTTGAAGATAGCAAGAATGAAGGTAAACAAACGTTACGGGGTGCATCCTATAAATCGGCAGCGGAAGGTTTTTGGAGAATTCCATCATTTATACCCACAGCTTCGAAGATTTCCGGACAAGTTTTTCGAATACACAAGAATGTCCTTACAGACGTTTGATTTTCTCCTGGAAAGACTACATCATCGACTGGAGAAACAAATAACTAACTTCCAGAAACCTATTAACCCTGAGGAGAGACTGATCATAACACTGAGGTAAGACCGTTTTCTGCAGTCATAAATGCATATCCTCGTTCTATACTACTGTATTTTTCTTCGAGACAAAGTGTTATTTTGATATTTTAATTAAAAGCAAACTACTGAGTTATTATTATTATTATTATTATTATTATTATTATTATTATTGTTATTATTACAGTAGGCAAGAATGAGCATATATAGAGCTATAAAACTCATTTACCTTTTTTTATAATTTATTTCGGAACAATTAATAAAACAAGAGGCTGTGTTTACTTAACTTGCACTAGATTCTCTTTCATTCACAATCTCTAAAATGTCCTTTATTATTTTTGCCTTTAACCTCAATTTCATGACTTCATTCAAATTCTGAAAATACGGATGCAGGCTAATTAAAAATTGAAAATCTGGATCATCGTTCTTTTCTGAGTGTTGTTGTTCCTGCATCAGAAGTTGCAGTTTCTTTTCGTCCAGCTCTAACATTTTTTCATGAATACCTTCTGATTTTCTCTTACGAGGTCGCAACTGAGGCAGTGTAACTTCCGGTGTTGATGTAATGGGTGTTCCCGGGAAGGCAGATGTCCCAGATTCATCCTCGCCTTCTAAAGTTTCTGCTGTTTCCTCCTGGTTGCTGGCATTTAAGTTTCCAGAAGTCTCTCCGGGGGAAATCACATCCTTTACGAATATCATGGACTCATAAAATGCCCATGATGTTACTAAAGTTCCAGGAGCCCCCGATTTTTGCTTCTGTGCTTGCTTTTGGTGCTCCCTCCTAAATTTATCTTTTAGGTTTTTCCATTTGCTTTTTGCCACGTGACCTGAAATACAAGAGCATATTAGAGAGGAAAAGTTTCAGTAATTGAAATGTAATTACTACTAATCATATACTATTAGCATGATCTAGCGGCAAGCGCACATGACTGCTAACCCCGCGGTCCCGAACTTCGATTCTCGGATGTAGGATAGGAATTTTTCTTTAATCAGGATTATTTCCTCCCCTCCACCAGGAAAATGTGTGGATGTGAGCGTGTACCAATTGAAGAAGGAAACCTGCTGATTGCTTCCTACAGTTCAAGAGTTGTTAATAGCTACAGTTATCATTCAAGTAAAAGCTCCCGATATGACCATAGAATTTAAAGGATTAAAAGTTACAACAGGAAATAACTTCAGTAAAGTAAATGATCGTGACTAATAATAAGCGTAACATAGTTATTTTCCTTCTTTTCAGGTACTTAGCTACTGGATCGTCATTTAGGTCACTGGCATTTTCATTTAGGGTCGGAAAATCAACCGTAAGTGTAATTGTTCATGAAACATGCCAGGCAATTTGGGACGAGTTCGTTCAGTTTATGCCTCAACCTACAGAGGAGCAACTCCAGAAAGTAGCTACAGAGTATTATCAACGGTGGAATTTTCCAAATTGTTTTGGGGCAATTGACGGTAAACACTGTCAAATAAAATGCCCTCGAAATTCAGGCTCCAGCTACTACAACTATCTGCGTTACTTCTCCATAGTGCTACAAGGAGTTGCTGATGCAGACAAGAAATTTGTGACGGTTGAAGTGGGAGCAAGAGGAAAGCAAAGTGACGGAGGTATTTTCAGTGCATCTACTCTATTTAATTTGTTAGAAGCAAATCAATTCAATGTGCCTTCGAACCAAACACTGCCGAATTCAAATATTCAACTACCGCTGGTGTTAATTGACATATCCTCTAAAACCTTATTTGATGAGGCCCTATCCAGGAAGAGAACTGACACCCAGGCGAGAGAATTTCAACAAACATTTATCACGGGCTCGAAAATGCGTTGAATGTGCTTTTGGTATTCTGTATGCAAAATGGCGATTCCTCTCCAAAGATATAGAAACTGATGTAATCAAAGCCAATCGATTTATTAAGTGTGCCTGTGTTCTACACAATATCATCCTGAGCGGGATGGTGATAGTGATTTTCATTATCGAGAAGTGATGCAACAGAACGTGAATGAGGAAGCTCATCTTGAAGCTGCATTGAATAGAAGGAACAATAGTTCTAGTGAGCTTGCCAGACAAGTCAGAGAAAAGTTTGCTGAATACTTCGGTGAATTACAGAATGTAGCGTCAGACAATTACGTTTGCACGCAATGACAAGATAAAACATGTAAACTGAGTATTTGTAAACTGGTTTATAGTACATAAATATAGCTTATACTTCTACAACTCATGCATTTCTATTTTCCAACACTTTTGTTTTATATATATATATATATATATATATATCTTCTAACTACTTATGTAAAGTTCTATACACTACTATTCTCAAATTAAAACACAATGTGTGCTATGAATAAAAACAAGCAATAGCTTGTAAGCTGCAGCTCCAAGCAAGTTGAGAATCGAGCATCAGGTCGTGGTTTGGTATAAATAAAAAATTCCCCTCTTCGATGAGCTATTGCTATCACCTACCAAACTTTTGCTCAGTGACCTTCACCACGACACATTATCTGAGTAAACAAACACGCCTATTCTTCTGTCAGGAGGCGATTTAATCTTTGCTGCAGTTAAATATACATATACTCATTCATGTTAAGCATACTCGTATTTATGAAACCTAATAGAGGTACAGATTTTAAATAACATAATTGTAATTAAAGATTTCGCAAATTAAATAGACATTGGGATTCACCCAACTTTCAACAGATAACGTTCATCCCCTTTCTAAATCCAATCTCTGATTTCCTTATTTGATAGCATTACAAACGTGTTACCAACTGATATATTGAAAGTGCATTGATATTTTCTGCATCTGTATAAAATATCACTACGTAATTCCAGGAATTTATAATGTTATCATGAATTAAAGTTAAATTGGGTGAAAGAGCTTCGTTTTGTTGAAAGTTAAATTTAAGTTTGGTTTTATATGAAATTCTTTAGTTATAATCTGCTCTACGTGTTCATTTGTATATCGCTTTGATTATATTACCAGTCTTCCGGTAATAAGAGCGGATCGCTATGACCTCACTCACATTCTGTTTATAGTACCCAGATGAAAACACGTCGGGATCTTTTTAGCATTGTCGAAGGTCCACATCGTGTTTCATTTGCCTGTGGAAGAAAATAATGCGCAACTTTGTAGAATTTTCTCTTTTAAATAACTATTTATATCTGCACACATCCGAGTCCTTGCGTCTTGAAACAATTTTTAATTTCTCTATCACTTACGTATAGCAAGTAGAGGAAGTATTGCATTCTACGCAAAAATTCGATACCAAGATTTCATTAGAGATACACGTTTTGAGAGTGCCTGAATTAAAAAGAAAAATCTTTAGCAAATGTGTGTATGAACAGCATAAATAAAAAAAATAGTTTTCAAACGTACTATCCTCCAAGATGTGATAAGATTTTCAAGAACATTCCTCTATCCCAAAACTATCCCTTTTCTCAAAAATGGCTCCAACAATTTTGATTAAAATACGCTATTGTTTAAGATATTTGCATGGCAAATATAATTAGGTATATCTCGAATTTTCTGGGAATAGCCTTTGAAGTGCTCTTCATTCTGAATGACTTTTATGTAACTGCTAAACTACGCATCTGTGTCTGAACAGCGAACTCTGAAAGGAAAAGTCGTTAAACAACAAGTTTGTCATTTAAGTTCATACCTTTCAAACATGCGTCAGGAAAATTTTCAATAAAATCCCACACCCCAAATTACCCTTTACATGGAAACTTTTTCCAAAAGCTTTATTTTCTCGAAAATGACTCTTAACGATTTTGATTAAACATAACATGTTTAAAATATTTTCATGTCAAATGCATATATTGCATTTCCTGGGAATATCCTCTGAAGTCCTCTTCATTTTGAGTAACTTTTGCACAATTAGTAAACCATAAGATAGGCAAATCTATCTACAAAAAATCTTACTGCAAAAGAAAATTACAATTTATGCCAAAGCATTTCTTTTTTTAAGTTAACCATTCCTGAGATATTCCTTGTTATTGGTTTAAACTCTCAAATACCTACTTTTAATTCTCTCAAATGGGAAGTCGGTATTCAATATTTTCTCGTGGTCATGCAAAGAGCATCGAATTTCAAAGCCCTCATATAGCCACGCGCTGTTTAAAAATCTGACTCACTTTACCTACTGTATCGTATAACGAAACTGTAAATGTAAATTAACGTTCATTAGAAGAAGCTGGAATAATAAGCTCTTGTAAGTATAGTTTGTATAAGAATGATTAGAGAAAGCCATGTGAATATAGAACATCAGGATTTTTTTGTCTTTTTTCCGCGATCATCTAAAAAGAACGGAATTTCAAATCCAACGAATAGCGACCCATATTTACAATATTTGACTATCCCTTTAGTTTACTGCATTCTTCGTATCCCTACAATGACAGTTTATCTCGATTAACAAGTAGATACCAAGAATAAGCTTTTGTAAGAATTGCTTGTAAAAGAGTGATAGAGAAGGTCACGTGAATGCAAGTCGTGTGATTTTTATTTTCCGCTCTGGCACCACGATCATGAACTCCACATGGTATTAAAATGCAGTTGGGCAAGCTGAGGTACCTACGGAGGTACGTCAAGAAATAGCAAGCAAAAGCTTAGTAAAGATAGTGAAAAATGAGCTAATGCTTGCTTTTATTTATACCACTCATGTGTTAATAACTATATAGTATAAACAGAGCTTTATTTGGCATTTAAAATAGCCTATAATTGAATGTCCTACCAAGTAAAATGTAAACCATACTCACCAGGAATATTTAATAGAGCCCCAATATCATCCCAAGCTTTCTTCGTCACCGCAACATTTTTAAAATTCTTGTCACGGTCATTCCACAAGAAATTTCTGGTCTGCACCTCCGAAATCAAGACGTCTTTTTCTTCTTTGGAGAGCACTCGGTCGGTCATGTTAAAACACTTGATCTAAGCGGCGCGTTGAGAATCTCAAACAATACTGAGCGTTGAGCGACAGGTAGTGAAGGTCCGCGCGGTCCCTTCCCCTCCAATTTGACGCGCCGCTCACACTGTGGCCAACCGAACCTAATCTCTATTGTTTGCGACTACCGCCCGGCGTGCCGCGCAGCTCGACGCTCGCAGCCTGGCCGTACCCTACTCTGAGAGAACATGGGGACTCTAGACCACTACTTATTGGTGCAAGCAAAAATTAAGGGGATTTTTGCGTGTTATTGATATTTAGGGTTACTATTGCGGATGAACTTCTGCAGGAACGTTTAAAATCATCCTTATTGAATGCTTAATGTATCAGCCCACAAATTGAAAACGAGTTAATTGTTATTTATGGCAATTTGATTGTTGAGAAAATAGTAGGTAACGCAAACAATGCAAAATTATTTTCAGTCCTGGCCAACGAAACAGCTGATGTTAGGGTGTTGTATGGTTTTGTTTGTGTTCGTTACATTGCGAGACAGGAGGGATTTTTAATCTTGATGAATATTTTTTAAAACTTGTCCCAGTTACAAACACAACAGGTTCGGCTTTACCAGAGAATATTATCACTAATTTATCAGGCTTGGGTGTAGATTTAAACTATGTTCGTTGACAACACTATGGTGGTGCAAGTAATATGAGTAGCGGTTTGAAAGGAAATCTGGCTGAGTTAAAGATAGCGTATCCAAAGCCAGCTTATATCCATTGTGTAAATCACGTGATAAATTTGGCTTTATCAAAGTCGTGCGCTGTCGCATCCATTAGCAATTGAATTCCTGTTGTTGAAGAAGCTGTAAACGTTTTCCGTACTTCCCCCAAAATAACTAATTTACTGAGCGAAAGCATTAAATACAGTTCTGACTACAGTGAAATTGTAAATACATCACAGACCCTATACTGATTGTGTGAAACACGTTGAGTAGAGCGACATGAAGCTTTGTTTACTTTTATAGAACGTTTTTAACAATGGTGATGAGCCTGCAACAATTAATACTAGAAGCTTTTGATAATGACGCGTCCACTAAAGCTTGTCAATTATTAGCCAGTTTGTTACGCGGAAGCTTTCTAGTCAGTTTGTTGCTGTGCGAAGATGTTTTTTCATTAACATATCCCTTTTCAGTGTCACTGCAATCTGCAGAATGTGATTTAGTTAAGTGTTTGCAACATGTGAATGCAGCTATGAAAACTTTACAGGAATATAGAGCCAATGCATATGACAATTTTCACTCAACTTTTAAGTCTCTTGAGGGACTTTGCAAAGACAACGGAGTTGATTTACGCAAATTGCCACGTCGAATGGGAAAGCAGACAAATAAATAAAACCACGTGGAAAGTGATCCACTAAAATATTACTGGTATCAGTGTACATTGAATTGCTAGATTTAATACTAAGTGAAAACTTACTGAAAGGTTTACGTTACATAGAAACATAGTTCACATGCTTCAAACGTTGGTTTCAAAATATTGTGTTGGGTGTTCATTGGAAAAGATTTCAGAAACAGCGATGTTTTATAAGACTGGTTTATTAAGTTTGGTTTCTGTAATATCTATTTACTTGCAAGCCGCTCTTTCACTATCATTAAGAGTCTCAATTCATTTCATCAAATTCTCTTCCCAAATATTCGGACTTCTTAAAATGCTATGTACTCTACCTTGGACAACAGCTAGTTCAGGCAGGAGTTTCTCGACTTTCCGGAGACTGAAAAATTATTTGCGCAACTCGTAAGTGAAGAAAGACTAAGGGCCGGTTTCACTAACAGATGCTAAATTTTAACACAATGTTAAGCTGATTTAACACTGAAGTTAACGCAAATTTCATGTCATCAAACAATGTTATCTTTAACAATGTGTTAAATTCGGTATTAAATTAACATCACCGTACCCACGTTTTAAGGCATTCAACAAATGTTAGAAGTTGGAAAATGGCCGCTGCAACCAAAGCTGTCGATGCGACTTTGCTGCGTTTGGAATTTTTGAATGCCATTCCTACCCAAGAGCAGCCGTGCGTCATAATAAGTTTGAAACCCTGCAAAAGGAGGAATTCTTAAAGCGATAGACTGTCCAAGTTTCATGAGCAGTTTTTATGTTAAATACGAGAGGTTAGAATACTATCAACAGAAGCATGCCTCTTTCTCCTATACTGTAAGTGTTAATTGCATACTTTGAGATTTTATGCTACTGGCATTTTTCATTTACTTGGTAGGTGATAGCTAGCGTTCGCAGTTGTTTTTGACGTTAACAAGATGTTAGCTAACTGCATGCTGTGAACGCTTGATAAAACGCAAAGGTTTTAACATTATGTTAAAATATTGAACCAGTTGTTAACAAATTAGATGTTATAGTATTTTTTGTCAATCTTTTAAAACAAATTCTTAGTTACTTTCGAGAAGGTTGTGACCGAACTATACTGCTTCTGAACGTGCTCCGATGCACTTTGGTCTACGCATCGTAGTGCTCTCTGAGTCAGTAACAGACAACTATGCATTCATGGCAATTGCCATGTGATGTTCGCGAATGTTTGAGGTTAGAATCGCAATGTAAAACGAAATAAATGTTTCACCGTTTGAAACGCTTTAATTAAGAACTGATTAATAAGTATATGCGTATTATGAAGTGCGAAAAATCAGACGGTCTTACATTAAAGGATAAGATTGCAGCCTGGGAAAAAATCCGTGAGTAATCGAGTTGGAATGAACGCATTTCTACTAAGTCTAGTAAGCAACTACGGCAATTTTATGCTAACATAAAGTTGGGCACCAGAAATGTTAGGTGCGAAGGGCGTTTACAACGGTTTAAAACTGGTGGTGGATACTGCATTGAAACTAAAGTGGACGAAAATGTGTATCGCTGATTGATCAAGCAGACTCGAAGAAAAATACTTCTTTTTCTGTTTTTGTTTGTTTGTTTGCTTCTTGAAGCAATTGCTTCGGAAAAATTCCGGATAAACTCACAAACGGTAGCTTTGGAAATACCAATATTGTCACCTACAAAATAAATGAAAAATGTCCGTAGCATAAAGTCACAAAGTATGTAATAACACTTGTAGCATAGAAGAAAGAGGCACGCTTCTGTTGGTAGTATTCTAACCTCTCGTATTTCCCATCAAACCATACCCATGACCCCTTGAACAGTCTGTATCGTTTTAAAAGTTCCTCCTTTTTGCAGGGTTTCAAATTGATTATGAAGCACAACAGCTCTTCTGTTAGGAAAGGCATTAAAATGCCAAATATAGCAAACTCGCATCAACAGCTTGATTTGCGGCAGCCGTTTTTCAACTTGTAACATTTGTTAAATGCCATTTATGCTAAATGCACACGGGTACGGCGATGTGAACTCAAAACCGAGTTTAACATATTGTTAAAGTCAACATTATTTGATGGAACAGAATATGCGTTAACTTTAGTGTTAAATCAATTTAACATTGTGTTGAAATTTAGCATCTGTTGGTGAAGCCAACAGGGAAGTTAAAATAACACCAGAGGAAGTTGTCAACAGATTCTCTAGGCAAAGACGGAGGGTGAATTTAGTTTTCTAACAACTTTTGGTGTATCAATACTTATTTTAAATGTCATAGCGTGAAATGACATGAACCTTCCATCTGCTAGCAACAATATTTTTATAAGCATTTCAGAGGTTCGCAACGTGTCTAAACAATCACGTCTCTGTTACAGCTGGCTTTTCATTTGTCGCGGAAATAAATCATTAAAAAGAACAAACAAAGGGAATGGTTTGTTGTTCTGCCAGTTCAAGGAGCCTCATATTCCATTACTTATTTGTGTTATAGGCACATCATGGCGGGCTTACAGCTTTGTTTATCTCATGCATGAAGCGGTCAAGCAACGTGTAGAGGCGTAACCCCAAGTGGCAGGCAGAGAGAGAGAGAGAGAGAGGATAGGAGTCTGGGTATGTGAATGTGGAATTATCATTACAATACGTCTGGTAGGAGCGACCTCTCTGTCCTGAATCCTGTTCCCTCCAGGGGTCTTATAATGGGGGGTAGCTGTAACTGTAGCCCGCTGATCTGAGTCGACACCAGTCCGCGTGAGGAGCCTGACGAAGGTGAAACTATACGCTCAGACTTCCGAAAATGTCCTTTTTAAATACGTTAGCATCCTGCGTATGTTTTGAAGCAGCTATTTACGCTAAATCGGTCTTTTAGTCATGCATTTTTAATTCATCTAAGAGGTGTAATATTGTTATAAACCTGATAATTTCCCTTAAAGCAGAATTAGACAAGTGTTATTAATCGTAATAATTATACACTCGTAATAATCGCTTACTTAAGTTTTAGAAAAAGATTTGCGTGGGCGCGCGTGCTTGCGGAGGGGGGATGAGGGGGCTACTTTATCGACATCAACTCTTTGGGCTATATCAATCAAAATACTTCATTGGAATAATTGTATTAATCGATCGGTGCCTGCGTTCAGCCCTTTAGGGTACCTTATACCGGGAATCCAAGACGCTAGAGTGCGATATAGTCTTTGTTAACGGTTTAAATCCTTGAATTCAATAAGACTACATAATGTTATATATGGACGAACATTACCTGATTGATTGACACAGATATTTAGAACTTTAGCAACGGCAACTTCACCCACACAAAGGAGAGGGAGGGGGGCACTTCCTGTGTCGGGAAAATACCGCCAAAAGGGTGTCAAAATATTTGTAAACACACATGTTTACATGCACACTCAATAAATCTAGGATATTTAGAACTTTAGCGGCGGAATTTAACCCACACAAAGGAGTTGGAGGGGGGAATTCCCTGTGTCGGGAAAATACCGCCAAAAGGTTGTCAAAATATTTGTAAATACACATGTTTACATGCACGCTCAATAAATCTAGGATATTTAGAACTTTAGCGGCGGAACTTCACCCACACAAAGGAGTGGGAGGGGGAATTTCCTGTGTCGGGAAAATACCGCCAAAGGGCGTCAAAACATATGTAAACACACATGTTTACATGTACGCTCAATTAATTTTTATTTGGCGGTGTCTTTATGGCCTGAACCTTTGCCATCGATTTAGAACGGAGGTGGCACGCGAGTGAGGGTCTTAGAGGGTGGCAAAAGCTTGAAGCGAGGTAATCTTACACATGGACGATCGTTATCAAACCCTTTTCAATCAAATTTGACAGCTACATGACACATTCGTTAGCTGTAGGTGACACAAAGGAGGGAGGGGGCGGTGTCAGAGTAACACACAAACATAGGGCGTGGCCTGCGGCATAGAACAAAGGGTTATATGATTACACTGTCAATAGGATTACAAGGGTTATCAATTAGCGGCGTCTCTCTGTGGCTCAAACCCTTGTCAATGAAGTCTGACAGCTACATCACACCTCCATTAGCGGTAAGTGACACAAAGAAAGGCGGCGTCCGGTGTCAGAGTAACACACATAGAGGGGGCGTGGCCTTCGGCATAGAACAAATGCTTATCTGACACATATTATCAATCGGCGGCATCTATTTGTGGCTCTGAACTGCTATATTCCTCCTCCTCCTCCTACTACTACTAATAGTAATAATAATAATAATAATAATAATATTATTATTATTATTATTATGTCTTTGCTCCTCTTTATATGTAACCATATTTTGGCTAAAAGTTTTGTTTCAAAGGATTTTCTATCCATATAAAAACAAATACTAGCAATTCTTCTTTATTCTGCAATCTTGAAAATATAAATTAAAATATCTTTTACATGAAACTGAACTAAAATAATGTGTTACACCATTCTACTACTAATCACAACTACCACATAACATATGTATTTTTTCATCCGGTAATAAGTAATTAGGAATATAACACTCGGAAACATAGTAAGTTTGTGGATTAAGCCTCTCTACAATCCACCCTCATACTCTAGCATATGCACGTTTAATACAAATGTATATTAGATACAATTAAACTTATAAAGAAAACCATTCAAAAAGTATTATATGAAATGCAGAGATGTAAAGGAATCAAAGATATTTGTTTAAGAAAACGAACATTTTTGAAAGAACAAATATTTTCATGCGTTGTAATGTCTCACATCTCAAGTTCTGAACACTGCTGGATTCATGGATTTTTGTCACCGGAGTAACTAAGTGTAGTGACTGGGAGGGAGTCAACGGAAATGTTGTTTAGTGTATCAGCTAATGCAGCTTAATTTACAACTCAGTTAACGCTGCATGTTACATGAGTATCTCTGCTCCTTCCCATTATTTCGCATGTTTTCATTTAGACACAAGAGTCTATGGAATGTTCATTTAGTCACTCACAGGAAACGCAGTCAAGCACTATCAAGAACTATAGTCCAGCAACTCTTTTTGGATACGTGCGAGGCAGTAACGTGAAGTCTCGACTACTTTAATTCCTAATCTAGCATAAAGTTAAACGGAACAACTTTCAATAATGCAAAACTTAAAAATTTAAAACTATCGAAAAGTATCGAAGGTTTATCTCAAAGTATTAGACATATTTCAATACCACCGAGTATCGAGAGTATCGAGGCATCGACGGTATCAAGATCCCATCCCTAAATACATTTAGAATTATAGGAGTTGTAAATTTCATCACAACTAGGATTAATATAAAACCAATTTACATAATTCAAAGTCAAATACTTTTATTGGTGTGATCAGTTTATTAAGATTAGAATTTATTGTATGGGTTGTATTTATTATATTGTATAATTATGTAATTACAATAATGAATAAGCAAAATTTAATAATTTTGTTGTTATTTATGGTATAACGTTGCTTTAATTTTGGGCTACCAGAAATAGAAATCACTATTACGTAACGTGGAGCAAAATGGGCTTACCTTATATAATCAGAAATGCAATTTCTAATACACATCCAATATATATGGTTCGTCCGAAACAAATGGCAAAGGAATTCCTAAAATAACGAATCAGCATAGAGTAGCATAATTCATTACATTCCTTCCACACGGTTTGTCTGCCATCTTGTCTGTTTAAAGAGCTACGAGCAGGACTGTTAGTATAAAGATGAACTTTGCTCTAGCCTCTAATCAGAGAATCTGAAAGAAGAAAGAGGAAAACGCTATTGGTAGTAAACATTAAGTAGCAGTGTAGCAGTTAAAGACAACCAACATAACAGTACTATGCTAGCATATTGTTGCCGTTGCAATGTGCTGAGGATGAGATGTAGGACCACAGTTAGCTATACAGTGCGTGCGCTAACCGAATGTGGTGACGAAATTGTCCAGACAAAGTATTACTTCCTCGTGGCTGTAAATTGCGATTTATCAGCGTTAATCTTTGTAATTCGGAGTCTAATGAAGTGGCTGGCGAAGAAACGTCCTTTGGAAGAGTCAGAAAATCCTGTAAATAAGAGGCAACCTGATAATTTTAAAACAACCACTCCACGTGGCTCTGAAATTGAGTTTTCAGGATTTGAGGTTAAGAGTGAAGATGATATGACTCCGGTGACTGACAAAGTTTCAATTATTCATGATTGTTAGTCTGAAGAAGAGCACAGGTATTTATATACATTTTAGGTGTTTTAAGTTCTCACGTTTTTTCTCTTATTAGTATATATAAAATTTTATATTTTTGTGATGTCTGGCATCTTCGCGAAAAAGTTATCTCTACAGCCGATCATTAACTACTGAGTTATAATTTCCTTTATTATGTAGTATTCATAATGTCTTTATTATTTCATTTAAAGTTGTTAAAGCAAATTTCCCTTAACGTTATGTTGTAATACATAAAACTTATGGATGTTAGTAGGATATATAGGGGGCAGCTGGCGCACCTTTTTGCGTTTATATGAGAACAGATAGGGAAAACGAGGGGAGATGTTAGGCTAAACAGTGCTTAAAGGGTATAATATGCGTTTATATGGGGGAGATATGGAATATAAGGACAGATACTAGGATAGAAAGGGCTTGAAGGCTAGAGTATGCGGTTATATGGGAAAAGATAGGGATTACAAGGGGAGATGTTGGCTAGATAGGGGTTGAAAACGTAGAATATCGTTTTATGGGGAAAGATAGGGAATACGAGGCGAGATGGTAGGCTAGGCAGGAGATGAAGAATAGTATATGCGTTTACATGGAAGAGACAGGAAACTGTGGAGAGGTGCTTGACTACGTGGGGTAGGAGGCTAGAAAAGGCATTTACATAGCAGGGATTGGGAATACGAGAAGAGATGCCAGGCTAGGCAGGGATTAAAGGGGGAATATGGGTTTATACGCTGAAATAGGGAATATAAGGAGAGATGCCAGGTTAGACAAGTGTTGAAGGACGGAATATGGGTTTATACGGAACTAGGAGGGTGTTGAGGACTAGAAAATGCGTTTATACGCGAAGAGATAGGGAATACGGGGAGAAATGCCAGGGAAGACAGGGACTGAGGGTATTTAGGGTGTTTTCCAGAAGGGAGGACTAACAATTTCCGAGGTATTCAGAGCACAAGCACAATATAACTATTTTGGAAGGAACTTAGAAGCTTCTTTCGGGTACATGTTAAGTTTACTTTGCAAGAATTCTGATGGTGTTTTAATGCAGTGGAGCAGGCATTACGCGTCATATTACTGGCTTTAGCACATTTTTAGCCAAGGAAACAGATACGTATTTTAGGTGTTGGTATAAGCATTTCGAAGGTATTTTAGCCAGTGTATTAGGAATTGTGGAGCATTTTAGCATTCATCTAGGAACCTTTTAGGTACAGGTACAGGTATTTTTTATTGTTTTAGAGCATTTTCAGATATGAACATAGACTTTCAGGTCATTCTGGTACACGGCAGGATAACTTCAGGTGTTTCAAAATCATTTTGTTGGAAACCGGAGCAGCTAGGTTCAGGGTATTGATATAGGATTTTAGGATTTTTCGGAATATTTCAAGGTATTTTATATTACTTTTAAGGTATTTTAACATCTTTGCAGGTATGTTCAGGGTACTAATTGGAGTATTTGTGGCTCTTTAAGGTATTTTAGGTTATGGATGTGGCATAGGCACAGACCATTAGAGTATTCTGAAGGGCTTTTAGAAACTGTAGCGGCTATTTTTATGGTATTGGCACATGGTTTTAGAGTATGATGATCGGTTTTAGAACGGCAGAGGTTTTTAGATTATCCTAAGTCATTTTATGTTACGTTTAAGGTATTTTAACACCTATGCAGGTATGTTTTAGGGTACTAGTAGGAGTACTTGCGGCTCCTTAAAGGCTTTTTAGTGTATTGAGTTAGGTATGGGCACAGGCTTTTAGGACATTCTGTTACACGAGCAGGATTATTTCAGATGTTTCAAGAGCATTTGGAAACTGTAGCAGATAGGTTCAGGATATTGATATAGGATTTTAGGATTTTTCGAATATTTCAGGGTATTTTATATTGCTTTTAAGGTATTTTAACATCTTTGCAGGCATGTTCAGGGTACTAATAGGAGTGTTTGTGGCTCTTTGAAGATATTTTATGCTATGGATGTGGCCTGGTCACAAGCCTTTAGAGTATTTTGAAGAGCATTTTAGAACCTGTAGCGGCTATTTTCATGGCATTGGTACATGGTTTTAGAGTATCCTGATAGTTTTTAGATTATCCTGCGACATTTTATGCTCTGTTAAACTATTTTAACACTTCCAAGGGTATTTTCTCGAAGGTTCCATATGGGAATTTGAGGATTTTTAGACTATGGAACCAGGTATGGGTACAAGCTTTTAGGACATTCTGATACACGGCATGGGAATTGCAGGTGTTTCAATGGCATTTGGAAACTGGAACAGGCCTTTTCAGAGTATTGATACAGGTGTTTAAAATTTTCGGAACATTTCGAGGTGTTTTATGTTGCTTTTAAGGTATTTTAACACCTATGCAGGTATTTTCAGGGTATACTGCTGGGAGCATTTGTGGCTCTTTGAAGGTATTTTAGGCTATGCATGTGGTATGGGCACAGGCTTTTAGACTATTCTGAGGGACTCTTTAGAAACTGTAGCGGCTATTTTTATGGTATTGGGACATGGTTTTAGAGTATGCGGAATGTATTTGGAATGATTGTGGGTTTTTTGAACACTTTGAAGGTATTTTATGCTGTTGTTTCAAAGTATTTTAACACCTTTTCAGACATTTTCAATGCATGTTCCAGGAGTATTTGAGCCGCTTTAAAGGTAATTTAGCTACGAATCAGCTATTGTCTCAAGCTTTTAAGTCATTTTGTGAAATTTCATGAGTAAATCAGGTATTAACACAGGTATTTATTCTGGTTTCAGTACTTGATATATTTTTTCACATAGTTTTAATACTTCATGAACATTTATTATGCAAATGTTGGAACGCTTTTTATATGCTTTTAAAACCATCTTTTTCTAAATTTTGTAAACTTCTGAATGTTGAGTAGATAGAGTGTGAGACCGAGAGGGATAAACTGTGTATCGACTTACAGTTTTAGTGCATGTAGAAGTATTCTAAACTACCCTCACCCCGATCATCCTAACCTATCCCTACCTTACCTGTTCTGAATCATCTTCTCATTGTCTAGTCCATCCTGTAATGGTCTAACGTAACCAGGAAACGTAATCATACGTGACAATTATGAAGACCGGTTCCTAAGACAATTTATGCTAGCCCATTCTTCAAACTCGGACAATCATGCGAGCCTAACTCTACCTATCCCAGACTATCGTAACATTATGTATTCTGTCCGGTAATTATCTAACCTAATCTGATACCATTCCTTATAACCTGTCCTACAATCCAGTCCTAAGCTAGCACTGAATATCCTAACCTAGCCTAAGATAGTATAAACAGACTTTACGTCCAGCCTGTCATCACCCAATCTAGCTTAATAACGTGCACGTTAACCTATCTCAATCTTAGCCAACAGTCCCCTCATTATCCATTCAAACGGTCATAACTTAAAGCTATAAGCTAGTCCATCCTCTAACTATCTACGACCCCATATCATACCCTCACCCAGCCTAACCTCAACTGCCTTTACACAAGCTATGCTGTCTTGCTTTTAACGCGCCTAGCGTAACCTAGAAGAACCATACTATATGCTGAATGGAGAGCCTATCCAAGCCTCATCGGATCCGTACACCACCTAAATGTTCTCTTAAATCAATAACTTTGAATACTTTTAAAGGAAGTCGATACCTTCTGCAACCACATTTATCATGTTTACAGTCATTTTTCCATACCCTATAACCATTCCATTGTCAGATAGTTTAAGGACATTGAATCCGCTTTGTACACTGATAAAGGCCTTTTTGATACTCGTAGCAATTCACTATGTTTTACAGTGTTCATGTATGTCTTCGTAATGACTGTGGGCGAATAAAAGTAAACTGTATAAGCATTAAAGTATGACCACCACCTCTCTTATCACTACAATCTGTTCCAAAAGTCCTCCAAACACTTTAAACATCACCTTATCACAAACACACTTCCAATTACACCATAACCCTATACTGCCGCTACCGTCACATGCCTCCATTAACACCATAACTCTACACTGTGACTATCACATAAGTCCATTAACACCATTATACTCTAGTCCCGCAATCCCCGCCATCGCCGCCACAACTATCACAACTATAGTCATTCCTATTCACGCCATAACTCTGTACTGTCACCACCGCCATCATCTCCAAAGCCAGCAATCCTATAATCATTTTCCTACCACAAACACCTTTACTTCCAATTACACCATAGGCTTATACTACCACCGCCGCCACATGACTCCGTTAACACCATAACTCTACACTGTATCTATCACATAAGTCCATTAACACCATTACTCTCTAATCCCTCAACTCCCAACATAGCCGCCACAACCATCGCAACTATAGTCATTCCCATTTACACCATAGTTCTGCACTGTGACCACCGCCATCATCTCCAAAGCCAGCAATAGTATAAACATCTTCCTAACACAAACACCATTACTTCCAGTTACACCATAAGCTTATACTACAACCACCGCCACATGAATCCATTAACACCATAAATATATACCGTGGTCACCACAATCACCACCAAACTCCATTAACACCATAACTCCCTAATCCCTCAATTACCACAATCATCATCACCACTGCTACATTAATCAAAATACTACAGCCATTAGATAGATCCTCTCGCATATGAAGCTATATTATAACAGAGCCGTGTACCTATAAGCTCCAGTGCCTATTTCTATTAGTGTTTTTGTATGTTTCTCTATGTGTGTATGTGAGTATGCATGTGTGTGTGGTTACATGTGTGTAGTTTTGAGTGTCGATGAGTCACCGAGTCTCTGTGTTCGTATATCTTCGTGCATGCCCATGTGTTTAAATAGTGTTCAGAAGTGGGCATGCGTGTATATGTGTGCTGGGCGTGGGTGTTTTAAGATGCTTCTCTATTGATGTGTTGGTATATAATATGTGTGTGTGTTGTCGGGTGTTTCTCTGTTAGTGTATGTATGTATGTATGTATGTATGTATGTATGTATGTATGTATGTATGTATGTATGTATGTATGTATGTATGTATGTATGTGTGTGTTTAACTGTCACTATGTGGGTTTGTTTATGTATGAGTGTGTTGAACTGTCCCTGGATGTGTTTGTGTGATAGTGTTATGTAAATGTATGTCTGTGTGTTTGTGTGTGTGGGTACATGTGTGTATTTTTGGGTGTCGATAAGTCACCGAGTCTGTGTGTTAGTATGTTTTCGTGCATGTCCATGTGTTTGGATAGGTGTTCAGAGGTGGGCATGTGTGTATATGTGTGCTGGGCGTGGATGTTTTTGGATGCTTCTGTATTGATGTGTTGGTCTATATATGTGTTGCAGAAGGTATCGAATTCCTTAAAAGTATTCAAAGTTATTGATTTAAGAGAACATTTAGGTGGTGTATGGATCCGATGAGGCTTGGTTAGGCTCTCCATTCAGCATATAATATGGTTCTTCTTCTAGGTTACACTAGGCGCTTTAAAGGCAAGACAGCATAGCTTGTGTAAAGGCAGTTGAGGTTAGGTTGGATGAGGGTATGATATTGGGTCGGATAGTTAGAGGATGGACCAGCTTATAGCTTTAAGTTATGACCGTTTGAATAGATAATGAGGAACTGTTGGCTAAGATTGAGATAGGTTAACATGCACGTAATTAAGCTAGGTTAGGTGATGCCAGGTTGGACGTGAAGTCTGTTTATACTATCTTGGGCTAGGTTAGGATATTCAGTGCTAGCATAGGACTGGATTGTAAGACAGGTTATAAGGAATGGTATCAGATTAGGCTGGATAATTAATAAATGTTAAAAAAATCCTCAATCATTCTAAATACTTTCAGCGTAATCTAAAACCATGTCCCAGTACCATAAACATAGCCGCTACAGTTTCTAAAGAGCCCCTCAGAATACTCTAAAACCCTGTGTCCATACCACATGCATAGCCCAAAATACCTTCAAAGAACCACAAATGCTCCCAGCAGTACCCTGAAAATACCTGCATAGGTGTTAAAATACCTTAAAAGCAACATAAAACACCTCGAAATGTTCCGAAAAATCTTAAAAACCTGTATCAATACTCTGAAAAGGCCTGTTCCAGTTTCCAAATGCCAGTGAAACACCTGCAATTCCCATGCCGTGTACCAGAATGTCCTAAAAGCTTGTAACCATACCTGATTCCATAGTCTAAAATACTTTTAAAATCCTCAAATTCTCAAATGGAACCTTCGAGAAAATACCCTTGGAAGTGTTAAATAGTTTAACAGAGCATAAAATGTCTCAGGATAATCTAAAAACTATCAGGATACTCTAAAACCATGTACCAATGCCATGAAAATAGCCGCTACAGGTTCTAAAATGCCCTTCAGAATACTCTAAAGGCTTGTGTCCAGGCCACATCCATAGCCTAATATATCTTCAAAGAGCCACAAACACTCCTATTAGTACCCTGCACATACCTGCAAAGAATTTAAAATACCTTAAAAGCAATATAAAATACCTTGAAATATTCCGAAAAATTCTAAAATCCTATATCAATACCCTGAACCTAGCTGCTCCAGTTTCCAACAAAATGCTTTTGAAACACCTGAAGTTCCCCTGCCGTGTACCAGAATGTCCTGAAAGCCTCTGTCTATAACTGAAAATGTTCTAAAACAATCAAAAATACCTGTACTTGTACCTAAAAGGTTCCTAAATGAATGCTAAAATGCTCCACAATTCCTAACTGCTACGTAAAAGCCTTTTCTAGCCTCCTACCCCACCTACTCTAGCACCTCTCCACAGTTTCCTGACTCTTCCATATAAACGCATATAGTACACTTCATCCCCTGCCTAGCCTACCATCTCGCCTCGTATTCCCTATATTTCCCCATAAAACTATATTCTACCGTTTCAACCCCTACTAGCCAACATATCTCCTTGTTATCCCTATCTCATATAACCGCGTACTCTAGCCTTCAAGCCCTTCCTAGCCTAACATCTGTCCTTATATTCCCTATCTCTCCCATATAAACGCATACTCTACCGTTTAAGCACTGTCTAGTCTAGCATCTCCCCTCGTTTTCCCTATCTTTTCTCATATAAACGCAAAAAAGTGCACCAGCTTCCCCTATATACCCTACTGATGTTAGTATTTTAACTCCTAAGTATTCTATGACATCATACTTTCCGGAACTTTACTGATGAAAATCGATGGCTTGAAATAAATGACAGATTTCTTAGATTCCGTGTTTATCTGAGATTAGTGCGCTTGGTATGGATACAAAAAGGGTGCTGGTATTAAGTTATCAAATGAGTGAATTCAATGTAAGGTTAGCAGTAAAAGTGATACTAATGATGAGCCTAAAACTAAAACAAACAAATTGATCCAAGGAAAAATTCACGAACACAAAACTTCTCGGTCTCAAAAAGCTGCTGAAGCAATAAAAGAAGTAAAAAAGTACTTGAAAATACTGTTGACAATATGAACGCAAAGCATGAATAGACAACTGTTAGGATTTTTCGTACTGCTTATAAGATAGCTAGGCAGAATAGGCTATACGTAGACTTCCCTGTAGATATAAAACTGCAAGAGCTTAATGACATAAATATGGAAAGAGTATTACATTCCAATTACAGTTGTGCCAACATAATCGGTCATATCTCAAAAGGAATTACAAGTAAATTTGCTACAGCAACAATAGAGAATACAGAAAAATAAGTTCTCTTTATTGATGAGCCCACTAGTTTAAGCGAGAAATCAGTGACTGTTATATTTTGAATTGTGGCATTTCGAATGAGGATGAACTAGTATAACTTTGTGGGGGATTTAGTGGAACTCAATGACACCACGGCTTCAGGTATAGAAGAATCTCTATTTAACAACTTAAAACATCATGGCATGGATGAAGCTTTCCTAAAGAAATGATTGTGCTTATAATGGAACGTTAGTCACGCTTGGAAGGAAGGCAGGAGTTGTAGCAGAATTGTATAAAGAATTCTCTAATTTGGTAATATGGCACTTCAGCAGTAATCGCTTAGAGTTGGCAGTTAATGATTATAAAAATGAACTGCAACGTATTAATCATTTTTAGTCCCCTTTTGACAAATTTGATTCATTGTTCTGTCACCGAAGAATCAGCGGTTGCTTTTGAAATGCTCATTTCTGTTAGGCCAAAAACTGAAGAAGATTGGGAGACATTTACAATTAGATAGGTATATTATAGCCTGAAAACTGTTAAAACTGTGTGAGATAAGTTATTATGCTTTAGTCACTATTTCATTCGTGTTCGAGATGACATGACAAGAGACTCGAGAGAATGGGTCAAATATGGAGTATTGTATAAACATTTAACATCATTTCAATTTGTGTTGAACTTGGGCATTATGTGTGATGCTTTGACTGAGTTAAGTGAACTATCTCTCCAGCTTCAAAGGAGAGATATGACCTTGCCAGATGCATATTGTGTATCAAGCGAGCAATCAGATCTCTGGAGTATATACAGCTTACCCCGAGGATTTACAAAATCTGTATCAGATGTCAGAAGAAGTTTCAGACAACCGATTCGGAGGATTATCGAAAAGTTGCAGAAGCAGACCAACACTAATTTTATCGTAGATTGGTAGCTAACTTCAACAATAGACATACATAATTTAAGGAGATGTTCATAGGAAAGTGTAACTACATCGACTCTATATGAAAATGATGCTCGTCTTTTGGAAGATATTTAAGTCTTGTTCAAAGAGAAATGGCCATCCGACCCACATATAAGGTATGACGAGGAAAGCATTTCATTTATCATTTATTTCAATTTGCTGAGAGAAGCAAGTACAGTACTGCCTTTAGAGAATATATTGAAACACGTAGACTACCCAAACAACTAACTCCTCTCCTGTAAACTGTTGAAACAACACCCATATTAACATCTCAGTGCGCACGAGCTTTCAGCACATGAACATAATCATAACATACAGAAGAAACATTGAACGACACAGTACCTTGATATTGATTTGCAGCGTGGGACCACCAGTGAACGAGTTCAATGCACTGTCCTATGTGAATTCTTGGAGCAGGAAGAGGTCAGCAAATGAAACCGCCGTCGTAAGAGGTTTTGCATACCGATGTATGTACAGTGCCCTTCTTTATGGAAGCTCCTCTGGAGGTGAGTCCCCCCAAATATTTTTTTCCAAGCAAAGCACCGGTTGTAATAACACCCTAAGGTCTGAGGACAAAAGTTTAAGTTTTCGCAACTACGTAAACACCATAGACTCTTCAGCTTTTAAATTATTTCCATACACTTCACATGTATTAACTTAACTTATAAATAAATAATTAAACATGTGAAACATTATACATGCGTGCTTAGCAGTTTGTGTGCCATTTTAATATTACAACAGGTTTCCGCACTCAAGACCTAATTTCTTAAATAAGTGGGTTAAAGTGTTTGATGAGAAAATTGGAAACCCTCAAGATACAGCAGCTTTTGTAGTAGGCATTTTACAGACGACTGTTACAAGCTGAGGCATGGGGAAGAAAGTCTAAAGTTCCTAAATGAAAGTGAAGTCCCTTCTAAATTCAAATTTCCCCCTCACTTGTTAAAAAACAGTTACACAACGAATACTGAATGGGCCACCAGCTGTGATTTGCACCAGTAAGGATAATATGGTATTTATGTAGAAGGAAATACTGTGGCAATTGTTGAATAAGCACTCCATTAATAGTACATATTAATATTGTGGTAATCTAAAGTCGCATTTACTCACATTTCTATTTGTGCCTATAATGCAGGGCTGATTTAACTTTAAAACCTGAGGTGCAAGACATTTTTCTATATCTGGGACATCAACTATGAATAGTAATTATTTTATTTTTAAACATAAACGTCAGGAATACAGATTTATATGGGGCTTTTAGTTTTAAAAATTATGCACGATCAAAACTAAAGCTTACGTATTACTTTTATTACTGATGTAGTTTTGACAAGCAAGGAACAGGTAATTGTTTACTATATCCACAACAAACACTGTCCCCTTGAAGTCTAAGGCCATAATAAACTGTTCACATCTGAAAACAAGTCTAACAAAGCAGTATTAATGCCTTACATGTAACTTGGTGTTTGCAAAATATGCGTAAACAGTTTCAGTCATTTTACCAGTAAAATGTTAAGGGCACAATTCAGGCTCTTTTGCCTGTAAAATCTAGAGGTCATAGTTCAGTTCTGTTGTAAGACTATTCACAGCTTTTGCTACGAACTTGCACTGGTATTACCCGTAAACAGAAATTGGAGCAATGCTTACAAATTGTAGAATATACGCTTGTAATTTCGTAATGTTAAGAAGAGGTTATTGTTATAAATACAAGAATAAACGGCGGACTAGGTTTAATATTTCTTCAGTTGTAATTATACTGATGTTAACTGCATATACTTTTTTTTATTAAAGCGTTACCAGAAACGTTGCATTGTGATGTTTTAAAGCACATGTAATTATACGATTCATTATCACATTCCCTAATGGATCCGTTCAACATGGCAGCGGAGCTAGCAGACGACGGCTTCCATTATCGGTACATGGTAAGCGATTCAGCTGTTATATGAATCCATGGAAATAATAGGTTTGTATTACCTGTAACAAAAAGAGGTATCGGTGGACTTGATCAAAAGTGTGCAAACTACACGTAGCCGAAGAACTCGCAGATGGTCCATGCCAATATTCCTCAGGCCTATTGATGCTAGTTGTGTAAATGCATTTATTCTTCATTAGGCATTTCCAAAGAGCAAGAAAATGAAAAGAGGTTACTTCCTAAAAAGTCCAGTAAATAATCTAGCTTTTCCACAAATGCGCCGCACACTTGAAAAGAAAAATCTTTCAAGGTCGCTAAGCTGCTGCATCGGAGAAATTTTGGATATTCTGGATGAAATGTACAATCGGGAGAATCAGCAAGAATTTGAAATTTGCAAGACATGTTCCATTTGTCCTTGGAGGTGGAAGATAACAAAATATCCCTAGGCATGTAGTGATCCACTTTGCTTACAGCGTGCTGAGAAAATCTGCCCCAAGTGCTTACACAAAAAATGAAGTTGAGTTTCATTTATGGATGCTCTTTAGCTGCTGTGGTCCTTAGCGTCCCATTCTATATTGGGCGTAAAAGAGCAGAACTTTTGCTCAGAAGCCTCCTTATTAGGCTTGAGGTTCTTTTACGTGCCGTAAATCTACGACACAGGACCAACGGCTTTACTTCCGTTTCGAATGAAGCCATGCTAAGGATTTTTACGCCCGAAAAAAATCCATCGCCCTCCGCCGGGTTTGAACCCGCGACCTCGTGAACTAGAGACTAGCATGGTAAACACTAAACCACGGAGTACGAGTGCTTACAGGATAAAAGAGAGAGAATTAAGGGCGTAGTTTAGTGATATTTCAAATTTAATAGTGTTTATTTGACGGCATGTTTAAGATATCATTTAATGCTATTACCAAGATGTGTCTTTGGCATAGCCGCATTAGAAAGATACAAAATTAGCTAAAAACAAAAGTTTCTAAGGCAAATGTATATTTCCATTGTTGAAATTCTTGGAGCTCTAGCACCAGTTAATTGATTATTTAATGGCAAATAATTGTAATATGTTTCATGACTCTTCAAAATAGAAAATAAGCTCGTTTCTGTAAAACATATTGCAATTGTGCAGTAAGTGTTACGGATATTTGTAGGACTTATACCCCCAAGGACTTACAAGTCAATGCCTTGAGTTAGTAGATTGTCGAGCAACAAGCAAACTTTGAATCATTTTGGATCCAGGATGGGTGATCAGCCCAATGTCTGGTATAGCAGTGAAGGACATGAAATGAAGTGATGAAAGGGAGGATAGGGAAATTCGCGGATCAAATTATCCAACCCAGCATTCGTGTAGCGACAGAGGAAAATCGCGGAAAAAAACCTCCGGTTCAGGAGTTCTGCCACCCCGTCCGATAATTACAAGTGCCACCCCACACGCTTTCAGATAAAGCCTAACTTTTATCCGCAATGTCGGTCCTTCACAACTACTTATTCCCACACACTTTATATTAAAAGCACACGCAAAATGAAAGTATACTTGAGGGTCAACTGCACTGGTTAACAATCATCTTTATTTGTACTCCACTTTTTGTGCCACTTTATTTACTGATTCCCTTGTGAGACATTCCACTTCCGTTAAAGTAAATATTTTGTGGTGTCTTGCAACATGGCACTTCACTTCTGCCTAGATTAGTTCTATGGAGTTGAAGTGGCAATGATATGGGGCAATCTGATGGTTTGATACCATGTTCTTTAGCTAGTTCATCCACAACTTATTTGGGCCTGAGCTTCTTTTCATATTTTATGAATTATGAGTAACAGAAGTTAAAACGTTCCCCTTTTTTATTGTAATGTCACATGCCAAATTATGTGTAGTGAGCCAATCTGGCATTTGTACTTCAATGTTAGTGTTGACCATTGAACAGAGGGAATACCTCGAATGTCGACCCAAAGCGGAACTTTTGGGCTTACCACCCCCAGGGAAACGGATGAGGTGAAAGAACCGCAAGAAGCTATAGGCCGCAGGACAGGCCGGACGACAAAGATGCGCAGAGGTCCCTAATGATTCCAAGCCCGAGATCCCGGTCACACCGACGGTTGTTCAGAGAAGGCTTCACTCTGGCGGAAAGACTGGTTCGCAATAGTCCGAGAACGGTAACCAAAACGGAAACGAGAACGGGTAGCAATGCAGTATACAACTTTTGGTTCACAACAGCCCGGTAACGGGAACGGGAGTATGCATCGATGATCATACTTTTGACATTTCACTTTTTTAACGGTCAATGCTATTTTTTCACCTGCTTCCAATCCAGCCAACATAATACGGGTTAGCTAACGTAAAAATTCGGCAGAGTAAAAATTATCCAAATGCAGATCCATTACATTTCCTATTCCTCTGGTTCGTACCAATCTTTCATTCCTTTATTTAATGGCGTTCATTAACGTAGTTTGTTTTTCTTTAATAATTTCTACTGGTTTTGCTGTTCTTGGTAGTTTTTGCTATTGTTTTTCAAACAGTAATCAGTTTTGACTTGCATATAAAGAAACTACAGATGGCCCTTTCACCAGAAAAACCAACGCTCAACGGATCTGCGGAAGTCAGGATCCGAGGTTAGGAGGCATACATACTACTAATTTCTTCCAGTTACATTTTTTGGGCTTGCGACTGTTTAATGTCACGGCCGCCTAAAATAATCTCCGCAGTAAAAACTCTAATTTACATCTAATATGCCGTTTTTCCGGGAATGAGAACGGGAAAGTTAAAACTTGGCCAAGTCTTCTTTTCCATTCCCGGGGCTCGGGAAAGATTTCCGTTGATAATTGTGAACGCTCCCATTAAAATACGTGTATTTCAACTTTGCCATTCTTGTTCTGGTTACCGTTCTCGGTTGTTGTGTACCAGCCTGAATATACAGAATTTAGAGAACATTAAGGCAGCACAGATAAGGCTGCCATCTGGCAGGCCGAGAAGAGCTTTTCAACGAACAAGCATCCGCGCTATCTGTCGGACACCGATCGACACTGCACAGCCTCTAAGCCTGTCAGAAAAATGAAGGGGGAAGCGAAATTATAGCAAATAATATTCGTGGTGGAAGACAAACCACCCCAGCATTTGCCTTACCAAACAGTGAAAACCATGAAAAACCTATGGTCAGAGTGGCCGATCGCAGGAATGGAACCCAGAATCCAACGAATGCGTGCCTCGCATATTACCCCGGAGCCATCTCGTTCAGTTCGTGTTACTGTTAGCGTGTGTTTAAATCGTTCGGGTGGTTTGAGGCATTGTCCATAGCAATAACACGAAATGTTAAGGAGTAACTGATCCTTAAAATATAAGTGGTCATGGTTAATATCTTCATGGTAATCCTGAGATCTGGAATTGAAGCGCAGTAGGTAGCCATAAAAAATTGATGTTCCAGCATGGCCAATAATAAGAGCCCTGTGGGTGGTTTACTTTCAATTCTGTTACCAGTCCGGTGCTTTGATAGGGCATGGCCGGCGTTTAACCACATTTAAGTCAACCACACTATTTCCCTAAAATTCTTATTTTGTATTTATCTTAAAAAGAATACTCTTAGGGCTACAATATCAGATTTTTGGAATATTATTTTTCTCTTATTTTGTGTCTTGAATTCAGACCGAGATCATGGAGGATCTTGTTCAAAGAGCTAAGCTTTACTTTATGTGAAGAAATACGTTTTCGTGTGATAGAATGCTCATTTAGGGTGTAGTAGTCATAGATAACCTTCTTATTGTATTTAATTCAAAGTTATCCAATAGAGCTTCTCTGGAGTAAATGCAATAGTTATTAACAAAATAGGCTAACAACACAGAAGTAATTGAACGCACAAATAAGCGGGGCTTCCAGGATACCACTAGGGCGTTAACTGACCTGAGCGGTTCATGAGTCACCAATGTAAGCAAATACGCTAAAGCTAATGGTTTGAAACTCCTGTTTATAAACGTAATGCTGATTGCCGAACACCTGCGCGAACAGGATGTTTATGACTATAATCATCAATGAGGGTCGCATTCAAAGTGACCAACTCTGGCGCTTCATTTGTCTTAAATTTCATCACAAAAAATCTCCGGAGAGTAGTTAGAGTTTAAGTATGATTTGTAATTCCGTCCTGTTTTCACATACCTTGTTCATGTTTTAAGATTTTGCCGCCCTGGGCGGTGGCACGGCTCGACACCCCCCGCCCGCTTGAGCCGGCCGTGGTAACGTATAATGTTTTGCCTAATTGTGACCGTCTAAGAGACACTATGATGCCAATTGCATCATAAAAATTACGATCCCATTTAAGGGTTATCACAATATAGGATGCAATATGTTCAATAAATTATACTTTTTGCACTCCCATTTGAATTGGTTTCCTGTAAGCTTTGGAGTTGTTAGCGACGAACATGGACAAAATTTCCACCGTTAATGGAAAAATGTTACCAAGGAAGTGGAATACAAAAATGTTTGCTGACTACTGTTGAACAGTCATCACGGATGCTCCTTAACTTACTGCAAGAGGGAAGCAAAGAGAAAGCGTTTGTCAGGGTAAGCGAACATAAATATGCAGTACATAACATAAAGCAGATTGTTGTAGAAGGTGTTCATATTTTAATTATCTTTAATTTATTCTTAAACCGGAGCCAATATAGCATATTCGTTATCATATTTATGCTGAGCATAGAGCATTCCTCAAGGCAATGCATCTGTGAAAATAAATAAAAATATATACAGTTTTCTTCTGATTGCTTTGAGTTTTTACCATATACTCAGAACATAAAACATATAACGCACACTAAATTTTTACAAGCTATGTCAAACCATTGTTAAAATAGTATTTTTTATTCATAATTAATCACTTTTTGATACGGTTATACGGTTTTACCATATACTCAGAACATAAAACATATAACGCACACTAAATTTTTACAAGCTATGTCAAACCATTGTTAAAATAGTATTTTTTATTCATAATTAATCACTTTTTGATACGGTTATATGAAATTCTCCTTGGACCCTACGGTTTATTATAGCACTCCCAAATTTTTAATTTGAGCTAAGTATACAAATATAAAGAAATTGTTGTGCAGGCATTCCTTAGTTTTGATTAGTTTAAGAGAATTTTGTTTGTTCGCAGGTTATTGGGTTTTTCAACTTTTTCAATTTGAGTTATGGAAAATAATTAATTTTAGTTGAATTATTTAATATCCTTTAGGACTAAGGCTAGGACTAGGAGCGGAAGGAAACTTAGCACCTCCACCTACGAAGATCTGTTTACCTAAGCCCCTAACGGGGCGCCTCCGGGAAGAAGGGGTGAGGAGAGAGAAGACAGAGGGCGACCGGACCAGGAGGCACAGCAGGGCAGAGGGCATGGTCCCTACCTTTTTAAAAATTGAAACTCCCCGGATGGTAGCTGGTACAACCGGCTCCCCTCCCTCCTGCAGGCTTGCACATCCCACTCGGGGGCTCGGGACTCGGAAACCGCCCCCATTCCGGTGGACGAAGTATTATATAGAGCATCCTTTTCCCCTGCCATACAACGCCGAGACTCCCGCCGACACCTGCAACCCTGAAACAGTCAAGCAGATGAAAGGTGAATTGAAAGGAGAATGGAGGTGAAATGGAGAGACAGGAAATTCGTGAGGCATATAATGAACCTACCCAGCATTCGCCTAGCGGTCCGAAATCCCCGAAAGAACCCATGGGTCAGGAAGGTCGGCCGCGAGAATCAAACCCACGACCTCCCAAATGCGGGTCACAGACGTTGCCGCCTGAGGCATCTCACTCGGTAATATTCTTTAACTAGTGCATAATAATTTTTATATATCTAATTCCTAAAGCTTTCCTGAAAATTTCAAGCTAATAAGAGATAAACTGTGGTCCGAGGAGCATTCTGCAAAATGAAAAATGCTGGAAAAAAGAAACTGAGAAAAATGTAGTTTAAAGTTAAATGCGGTGCTCTACCTAAATGGTACACGGCCAATTAAATAGTCATTTGTGGCTTCAAAACTATTAAATTAAGAAAACCAATTATGTAGTATGAAAGTACAGGTTATAAGTATAATACAAATAGAAAAAACAAACAAAATAGAATACGTTCACATTTTTTACCAAATTTTACTGATGACTTGTCTTAATAGAAGTGAGGTTTCATTCAAGTCGCAAACAAAAAGAAACTGTTTTGTCCATTGTTATATGTGCAAAACTGAATTAACTCAATGGAAAATAATTAGTGCAATTGTCATATTACTGAATGAAATCCTCCTCTGTATAGCAGGTATGTGGTAGGTATTCTTTAATGCCAACCTGAACTTATTTTTATTAGATGATGGTGTCAAATTAAGTAATACTATGGCATTTTAGTAAACTCCCTATTGGAATCCTTGCAAAGTATTACTTTGGTTGCTTCTGGTCTTTTTGCTGTATATCTGTTTCAAGTAGGTACAGCTGTAATCAATCCACCTTAAGAATAACATAGGTACTTCTCGTATTTGCATCCTATTCTATCTATTGTGTACGTACCTGTTTTACTGGGGATCTCACAGGAAATTTAATATATAACAAAACAGTTGGGTGAATGCTAAAGCTGAGCAAAACACACCATATACACAGTACTTCAGGTAAGGTAGTACTCTTGCCTTGTCATGTCTGTTTATGCTAGAACTGTATGTGTTTTAAAAATTAACACTCATAAATTCAATTAAAACAACACTGTAATGAACATAGTATAAGAAACAGTAACAATGTACGTTTACAGGCTGCCAGAGTAACGAAAAAGGTAAACTCAATGGTACATAAGAGTATGTGTATGCAAAACTCAATTACAACTAAAATAAAGCTGTAATTACACTAAGTCCAGATAAGACATGTTTAAAAGTACTCATTTATCCTTTCACAGCATACAAGAATGCTTTGAATATTCCAGTCTTAAGGTGATCTAGACTAGCAGACCACCACCACTGCCGCCACATTTTATTCTACGGTCTTTATAACTAGATCATTGTATTTCTTATTGTATTACTATAATTTAGGTTTTGACAAAGCCATAAGTAGGGGTATATTGTGCCAGCCAGGCAACTTAGTATGCAGGAATGTGCAATTAATATGCTAATTAGGCCTCCCTCTCTACCTGCCACGCCCCCTGGTACCTTTTTGGTAGCAGCTGAGGTCATAAATTTTGTGAAGTATAATGGAAAGGATGACAGGTATGCAATTAAGGTTGTCCATCACCTGTCAAAATGAACAATGATATAATAAATTATGCTTTGTAACAAAAGAGCAGACGCTATTCTCCCCAATCCATTTCCCGCACACGTGCACGTTAGGAAGACCACACCTGTAGCAACCCCCTCACCCCGCTGCATTCTACTCTCTCTCCAAACACGCGCACTTGCAATATAACAAAGACCATATCTTTTTCCTGTCAAAATTAACAATGGTGTAATAAATTATGCTTTGTAACAAAAGAGCAGACGCTATTCTCCCCAATCCATTCCCCGCACAAGTGTTCGTTAGGAAGGCCACACATGCAGCAACCCCTCCCCCACATCATTCTATTCTCTCTCCAAACACGTGAAATATAACAAAAGATCAGATTGGTGCCCACAGTAACAAAATAACTCTTGGAGCCTGTGCTATTATACCTGGCGTGCTTTATTTGACGCTAAAAAAGAGAGAGATCCGTTCCCACGATGCAAGCTTCATTTACCTGCTAGGCAATAAATTCCCCCGGTCGACATCGCCGTCATGGAACAGGTCCTGCCCTCGGGCAGACATCATGACATAGTATGTAGTTCTCTCCGAGAGCACCCGAACCTGCACCTACGAGAATCACCGAACATAATTACACATGTTCTAACTCTCTGTTTCTGCTTCTATTGTCTCTTTCAAACAGCGATATCAAAAATGTGTTTAATACATATCATTACCTCTATTAAACCCCTGTGTATACTTAGATATCCTTAGGTCTGTGTTCGAATCTTACTGCAATCAAAAGTTTAATGTTTAATTGCTAATGAAAAAATGATATTTGGATAGGGTAAAACATTATTATATCATTACCCTGATTAATAAAAGGCGTTCTCGGGTATCCAGAGGTCCGAGTTCGAGTCTTAGTGTAGGGAAACATTAATGCTTAGTAACTTTTAAAATTTAGGAACATAGGCGAATAGGGTAAATCATGTTAATATTTTATATATCAATACGATGTTTAATGCAGGGTATTTTTAGGCACCCAGAGGACCTAGTTCAAATCTTACCCTGCGAAACTCTAATGCTTAATAAATATTAAATTATGGGAGTATGCGCGACCAGATTAAAATGTGTTTAACAAATATAATTATTTATACTTAACCCTGGTGTATACTTAGTTATCCCGATGCCTAGGCTCGATTCTTTATTTCCTTTCTTCTTCTCTTTTTTTTCTTTCTATCTCTTTCTTTCTTCTTGACTTGCATACATCCAAGCATTCATATATATATATATATATATATATATATATATATATATATATACGAGCACATACACAGAGCCATTACACATATACGCACACACACAGAGCTTACACATACATATACACACATACACCAGTGCACCTACACGCCCATACACACACGCACACATTCGTCTACAAACATCCACACATACACCAGTACACTTGCAAAAACACACGGGCACACACACGTACGCCTCCAAACATACACACTTACACCAGTGCACGCACACACACATACACCCATACACCCGTGCGTGCACACACACAGATACACACGATAGCACTGGAAATTATTGTGTTTACAGAATTCAAAACACGTTGTTTCATTTCCCTGTAACCTAGCAAAAAGTAATTCTTTTCAGGCTACCACATTCACATGACTTTCATCTCCACAAAATTGTTATAGCTTGTGTAAATACATTATGGAGGTACTCTGTGAGTGGGGGAGAGAAAGGGGGCGTAATTGAATCAAGTAGGAATAGAGGTGCTGAGAGCCTCTGCGCATGCGCAACAGGTGATAATTCCATTGGGTGCAATAGACATGTCATGTGTAAACATCCCCGCCATGACAATGTGCTGGCATAGCCAGGGGGTATTTTGATCTCTATATAAACAGCTAACGATGCTTGTTAGAGCCATTGTGAGCTTATAAACTCCACATTTAAATTTGAAAGAACTTAAAAAATAGCAACGTGAGGTGTTTTTTTAGTTTAAGAAGAGGTGTGAGTCATCGATTTATACACACACGCACGCACACACAGCATTCATCAATACGAATACAATGCAAGGTGACTGAGTTTTTACATGCTATAGAAATCAGTGTTTGACCTTTTTACAATGCATTTAATTTTGTTTAAACGATGCAGTGCACGAAACACGAATCGTTGGAAGAGTATATTTTTATCTGAACTTTACACTCACATGTATTTCTCGGCGCACTCTTCTTCAATTCACAGGATTTTCTCTACCCATTCTTTGTTTCTCTACACATTCATCCTCTATTAACATTCATAGGATTTGCTCTACCCCTCATTTTTCACCATCACACAGATATCTACACACACTCTTCTTCCATTCACACGCTTTTCTCTATCCCCCCTCATTGTTTTACCATCACATGTATGTCCACATCTATTCTTCATCCATTCACATGATTCTCTCTACCGCTCTTTGTTTCACCATCATAGGAATTTCTACACACACATACACACACTCTTCTTCCATTCACCATCACACAAATTTCACCACCTACATGTTTGTCACAAACTACCACTTCTACCAAGCACCCGAACCTACACGAAGACCTACGGATATCCCTGAACACAAACGTGCATAAACATACTTACAAAAAACTGTGGTCATGTAGCACAACACACACTTTAGGTATATAAAGAAATGCATAACTTGTCCTTTCATCTGAATAATACATTGAAAAAATAATTCATGATCAATATCTTTTACAGAGTGCTGAGCAGATAGACTTAACAAGATGGCTGAAGAGCGACGTTTCCTACCGACTCGGCGAGTTCAAGATCTGGAAATAGGTCTTAAATATGAGATAAAGAACTTAAAGGAGCTCAAACTAGATACGGTATCAGGATCGTATTTTCGCTGGAGGATTGCCAAGTGTTCTTGCCTGAATGCTATAATTCGTTAACCAACGAAGAGCTTGAAGAAATGCCTGGAAAAATATATTTGGTATATAAGGGCATAGTAGCGATGGGGAAATTTAAGACATGTAAATTGTCTTTTGTATCCGCAGCGAAGGTATGTAGAAATGTCAAACTTAAGTATTCAATGTTTTCCTATTTTACTATGAAAAAAATCATAAATAAAACAACTGACTCATTGATATTACATATAAAGATACAAAAGATACATGCTATAGAATTCATAAAACATTCATGAAATCACAATGTCACATGTTTAGAATTCAGTTACATATATCACATTGAAACAACACTTGATACCCTAATGTTTACACAACTCTTTTGTGTTTAGTTTTCCATGTAGCTTAACAAAAAATGTAATTCTTTTCAGGTTACCTTCACTTCCAAAAGCATGTTTTCTAAGACTTTCATTGTGTAATGTTTCAGACGAAATAAGGGGAAGAAGAAGAAGAACCGATTTGCAGCTCAGAAAAGCCTGCTGATGCTCTTGGAGGATAGAATAACCATCATCACTACATCACTGAAACAGGCAATAAGGGTGCGCAGAGACGACTACATCACGAGACGGCACAACGTTAAGATAGGGTTCTTCTACGATCTTCTAGTGCATATAGTGAAAAACACAGACAATTTTGTATACATTCCAAAGCATAGCTGAGAGTTTGCTCGAGCGAGTCTCCGTATATTAGGTGAAACTAAGAATTAGGAGTAGTAATTTTAATGATTGAGAAAATACTTATTTAAATGTTGATGATTGCATAACCTAACCATTGCAAGTGTATTGCCACATGCAGGCACGAGGAGTTTGAGTAGCAAAGTACTTGAATTGTATGATAAAAATAATGAAAAAGAATGAAGGTATGCTTTTACATCAGGTTGTATTCATTAAAAAATCCTTACATTCCTAATGAAGAAGAAATCCTTACATTACGGTGATTATTTCAAAATATAAGCTGCATCACATGAGTCAGAGGTTTGTATGTGAATACTTTATCATGAATTATTAAACAATAAAATGAGGACAGTACAGGGATATTTGCACTAGCTTGAATTTCTACCCTGAGGTTGACAGCTCAATTTACAAACTCCTCTGTTTGATGCGAGCAATCTATATCAAATATAAGGGCATAATTAAGAAAATATTTTCTCTTCAATAAAGGGTAATTCTCTTTTTCATAATAAGAGCTTGAGTACATATCATACAATGATGCAAATCTCGAGTTTCCAAAGTCCAAGCTCATAGCGTGATAGGGATTCTCTATTAAGATAAAGTCTCCAATTAGTTACAATGATAGAAAATCTGATGTATTACACTCACATGACTTTCTCTACTCTTGTACAAACTATTTTTACAAACTCTTATTCTCCAACTATTTCATATTAATCGGGATAAACATTTGCATAAACGATCTTTTGATATGCAAAGAGAATTACATTTTACACATAGCGACCAGTTCTAAAAATATTTAACCATCGCTTAAGGCCTACTATGTTCCCCTTGTTTTGTATTTGCAAGGGCAATATAAGCACATACATATCTCTTAATAGCTGGTTGCTATGTGCAGCACCATTCTGTTTGCCACAGATTAATACTCTTTGCATATTCAAGACAAAAACTGAATAACGAATTCCCATTTGAGAAAATATGTATTGAAAAATTTAAGGGAATAGCAAGCAATATCTCGAAAATGGTTCACTCAACAAAAAGTGTATATGACATAAACTGCGTATTTTAACGCGATCTACATTTTTTGTGTAGTAAAGTTTTGTCTATCTCTTATGGTTTATCAGTTATGCAAAAGTCGTCGTTCACAATGAAGAATACTTTAGGAAACATTCCCAGAAAATTCAAGATATACATTTTATTTGTCATCAAAATATCTTAAACATACAATATTTTAATCAAAATCGTTAGAGCCATTTTTGAGAAAATTAAAATTTTCGAAAAATGTTCCATGTAAAGGGTAATCTGGGGTGGGGGATTTTCTTGAAAACCTTCGCGTTGCATCTCTGGAAGATACTGAACCTAAACACCAAGTTTGGTGTTTATCCGACTGTTCGTTTCTGAGTTATGCTGTTCACAGACACACACACAGACACACAAATACACACGGACATGTTTCCAATAATGCTTTCTTTGGATTCAGGGTGTCTCAAAACATATATTTCCAGTGAAATCTCGGTATCGAATTTTTGGGTGGAATACAATACTTCCCCTACTTACTACACGTAGTAGAGAAAGTAAAAAGGGAACAGTCTTTAGATGCATTACTAGATCTTGAAGTCTGAGCGCCTAAAATGACAAATCTCGACTTCTCCTTTTTTGATGTGGTGACATTTCAGGTGAATGCTTGCGGCACAGCAGGCTGAGCATGCAGATCCAGGGTTCTAAATGGGTGAAACAGAGTCTTATCCGGCTTGGCAGTCTTGAGGATTTCAAGCATTTCAGCATCAGAAAGTCGAATCACAGACATTCCCCACTCGATTCGTACAAGTTTAACAGCAGCATTCTCTTCACCCTGAGGCACTATAATCCCACCAATACCAACTGGCTATTGGGTATGAGTTCCTTGTGATCGCCAGCAAAATCCCAGAAGCATCGAAAGCGGTACTATAGCACTGAAGGCTCCATTTACTACATGTACAATATCCATGTCTTCTCCTGGATAACACCATCCAGCATTCGGCACACGATCAGATTCCATTGGGTTGAGCGTAGCATAGTTGCGTAAAGTTGATGCTTCTGGTTCGATCAACAGTTGATCCGTTCATATCCAGTTGAATTTCCTAAATAATGCATGCAAAAGAGTTATTGACAAGCATTGCAGTAGTAGCTACTCCATTAGGTTTAGTAATACTTCCACTGATGTATAGATAGCTTCAATTAGGTGATGTATATAAACCCTCTGCTTGACAAGCGATTCTAATCTCGTCATTAGCGTCCAGAGCTGATGTATTATAGGACAAAAACACATGTTCCCCTTCTTTAGTGATCTCGTCGTCGAATCTCGACGTCTCGTTAACACTGGCGATATCCATGATTATAGGATTCTAAAGCCCAATGTCTGGATGAACTTTCGATTAAATGACGTTAACACGCTGGTTGTCAATGGAAGAGCATGGAGTGGGCGTCGAATCAACCCGTTATTATATCCTTGAAGCCGCCGATTTCTTCTTTTAAAATCTATGGGCATTATGCTTATATCGTGTTTCTAAAGTCAATGATATTGCTGTTGTGGTCTCCTATACGAAGGCTGATTTGCTCTATGAAGTGGGTGTTTATGAACGGCAGGTAAATTGTATTTGATGGTTCTTGTGAAATATAATATCCAACCGCAACAGATGGGAAAACTCATAGATCGAGTGTCCACTTTTACCGTCGATGAAAGAGACTGATGCAATACTGCGTTCGATTCGTATGATGTTCAACTTAAATATATTCACCAGGAAATCAGATTCAGCCAGCTGATTAGCTGGAATAACTTTATTGTCACTGAAGCCCCATGGCGTTCCTATAGAACAATTATTGGAAAAATTAACAGTGAAAGACATTTAATTTCAGACTTCATAGTATTATTATTAATTGATCTAATAAAGAAGGCATTCTCATTCACCCCTAACCTATCTCCAGATACTCATTCGCTACCTTAGGATCAGACTGAAGTAACTACACTTTTTGCTGTTTTTGAGTTACGACTACTTTCATAATCAGAAAATTGCGCTCTACTTAGGATCAAACAATCGTATCTCTAGCTATAATAGTGTCGAAGTTAAGTGTTGACGTAACTACAATGTCATACTTTTTGTAAGAGTCTAAGGAACGTAAAAGCCGTTACGTTTGACTGACCCTAACGCTATCTGCAAAATAATATTTTGGTAAGGATCAGAGGATGGTAAAAGCTGATACGTTTGTCTGACCCTAACGCTTGGTTTTATTATTGACACCTGATAAGCTCTTAGTTTGTTTCATCCTTCCTGCCTATGTGACTGACCACTGTAATTTTCCTGTTATTTTTTAATTATTGCCTTTACATATACAATTCCACATTTGAAGGAGTTGACATCACCAAATCGCGCATGAAAGCGCATGTATGTAAAGGAAATTTGTTATATGTGCAATATTGTTTAACAGTGTGTTTTTAGCTTACAAGCATTACATTTGTAGATTTAAATATTAGTGAAGCTCTATTATGGAATCCAGAGGAAGAAGAATGGTTCAGTTAGTAAGTGAACAGAAGAATAATGAAAAATAATGATAAATGTAGGTATAAAATACATTGGAACAAAACAAATAAATATATATTTATGTTAGTTATTAAAATTGTATATACGATATTGAAATAATAATTGAATTATATATGAACTGTCATTTAAGCGTTGTAACTTAGTTAAAGCATTCAGTACTTTGTTATTTTATAGTTTATGACAGTGGGACATCAGAAGATGAGGAACGAGAAGCATTGTTTACAGATTTTATAGCAGCAGCTGACTCAGATACTGATCCTGATTATGAGCCAAAAAGTGATCTAAGTGAGAATGGTGAGTAATAGTTGTGATGTTATGGTTTTGGACTAGTTACTATTACTCCTACACCTTGTTATTATCATTGTTATTATTATTGTTGTTGTGGTTGTTATTATCGTGTTTTGGAGACCTACATTATTGACACATTGTTCATTTATTACAGATTTTAATGGTGAACAAGTATAGAGGGGCGTTGTCAATCCTAATGTGAAAGCCAGAGTTCTGGTGGCACAATCTATGGAAATTAATTGTCCTGAGTCAGTTAATGAACCCAGTAACGATTCTAATTATTTGGATGAGAAGGGTGATGATCTTATAACCTTCTGAGAGTTGTTCTGATTAACATAGGTACTACATTTTGAAATATAATGTATTACAGATTCTAATGAGGAGACACAGAGAGGCATTATTACTGTAAACATGGTTCAGGTTGCAGAATCTATTGAAATGGATGATACTAATTCAGGCAAAGAGCCTGTGCTAGATGATCTGCGTGAAAGAGTGAGTTATCATAGAGCTTAGGGAACTATCTTTTTATTAAACCATATTTATTCCTATATTTACGAATAGGCCTGTTTATAGCTACCATTTATTATTACTGTAATAAAGATTTCAACTATGATGAACAAACAGGAAGGGATGTCAATGAAAATTTTGAGAGCAGGTTGCAGCATCTAAAGAAACTAATGGTAAAAATCAGTGAAGACCCCGTTACAAGGAGAAGAAAGAAGAGCGTGATATGGAAGAATTGAAAAGAAACAAAAAAGACTTAATAGACAGTCGGGGAAAGCATACACTTGTATCACAAATCAAAATGTTACAAATCGAAGGGTGCGTGAAAAAGGTTGTTCAAGGTGTACTCGAAAATGTAATGATAATTTCAGTAATGATGATAGACAAAAAGTCCATCAAGCTTTCTGGGACCTTGATTCTACTGAACTTCAGAGACAATATTTGAGTTCATTAGTTGATGAATATGAAAAGGAAAGTATCCGAACACAATCAGTACACTCTAGAAGAAAAAATAGTAAACGTATTTTCCTAGTCAAAAGATTTGATAAAATTCAGGTATAGAAGCAATTTTTCCTCACTACCTTTGACATATCGGAAACGTTTGTGAGGACAACCATTAAGAAAAGAGGTGATCATAACGTAATAGAGAAGGAGAAAAGAGGTCACCATGCACCTGGTTGTAAACCACCGGAAGATAAGGAGGAGGAAATCAGAAACCATATCCGGAAGTTTCCAGTTCTTCCATCATATTATTCCAGGAAGAAGTTTAACAAGGAATACTTACCTGCATATTTAAATATTCGGATTATGTATAACAATGAATGTTTCAAATATTCTAATCTTACACAGATGGAGAAGAAAGATGAAAATACGAAGAAAAACCATGATGATCACATCAAGAAGAAAGAATTGGTACAAGGAATTAAGAATAAGAAAAAGGATGAAGCAAAAAAAGGTGAATGTGTTGTGGCAGAATATGAGTTGGAGGCAGTACTGTACTGTCCTAAGACAAAATCCAAGTCTTTGTTTTATAAAAGACAATTTTTTTGTCTATAACTTGACAATTTTGAATTTATCAAACAACCAAGACAACATGTGAGCTGAATCAACAGCGAAAAGGGGTACAGAAGGGCATCTTGTGTTTTGGACTTTCTGAGAGATGTTGCAAATGGAAAGGAAACAACACTATTTTCAGATACATGTGGTGGACAAAACTGAAGTATTAACATGTGTGCGATGTTGTTATATGCCATCCAGAATATGAACATTCCAGTAATCAATCACCAGTTTTTCGAACCAGGCCACTCACAGATGGAAGTGGACTCTGTACATGCCTGCATATAAAATTAGAGCAAGCACGTAGATGTATTCGATCCCATAGGATGGTTCACTGTAGTACGCATGGCATCAAAGAGACACACAGTCATAGAGATGCATTCTACGAAATTGGTAAACTTTACTGAACTTCAGAAAGAAACAATTAGGAATAGAAAGATGAATGAAAAAGGAGAAGCAGTGAGCTTGTTGAAAATTGTATGGATGCAATACGTAAGGGTGAACCATACAAAATATATTTCAAGTATTGTTACGATGAGGCAGAATTTCATGAGTTGCAGACCATAAGAACTGGGCACAGTAGAAGAAATCAAGCAGAGGAATTAGCATTAAAAACTGTCTATGACGATCTCCTGCCAGTCACCAAAGAGAAAGTATCCGATCTGAAAGAGACATGCCAGAAAGGGATAATTCCAAAGAAGTACCATCAGTTTTATTCCTCACTTCACTCCCATTACAACAATGTAATATGAATGTAATTTTGTTTATCATTTATTTCATGCTTTAATAAAACTGTCTTTCAACAACAAAGCGTGAGCAGTTTCATTATAAGATTGCAATACCCATAACGTCGCAGCAGGAAATCGTAATTTATTTAGTATCAAAGATACGTAACTACAGCGTGTTTTATTAAAAAATTAAATATCTACTTAATAATTGATTATTATAAATTAAACATCAACGCCAATCATTGGGCAAATGAACTAGATTAATGAATTTCATAACAAGGTTTGTGTTCAGCAACGCCAATATACATATAACGTCATCACAAACTTAAAAACTTAAATATCTCAAAACGTGCATTCCTGTAGTTACGTCAGTCTAATCCTAAGGTAGCGCATTAATATCAGTAAACTCATAACTTCCATAGGGTGTATCGAGGCCTTAATTTTATCATTGTAAATGTATTGAAATTAATTATTACTCTGATCAATATTGAAAATTGAATAGAAGGTTTCAACAAATCAATAGAGCAATCTCATAATGCGCCTTTAGGTATAATCTGAAGAGAGAGTTTCAGGTATGTATTAAGAACAGATTTGTTGGTGCTAACAACGATAGTGTAACTCATTGTGATAGAAATTGCAAGCAGAAATTCCCACAGATGACTGAGCTGGAACTCTGAAACCTCTTAGTGTTATACAGAACCTTAACACTTCTGAGGGCCTTTCTAACTCTTTCGCTGGTTTCAAGGTTCCACAGATGCTAATCACGCTATACAACTGGCGGTCTTTAACTTCTGAATAATGTCACTAATTTCATCCAAAAAGTCATTTTACCTGGTGTATGGACTATCATTAGCATCCTTAGGTGGTCTATTAAGTCATTCAGATCGGTGTAGGGGTATAGCATCCCCTCAATATTCGCTTTGGATATATCTTCTCCCTTGGTAAGTTAACACTTAAATATTTGCTTTCATTTGCGTGTTTATTCAGAGTTTGCTCATTAAAAAAACTGCTCTTATTGATTCATTCATGTCTGCTCTTGATGCTATTTCAGGATCACTTGAGGGAGTTCCAAGTACTGTACATCTTGAATCCGTCACATCAGAACTTGAAGAGATATCAGTATCGCGTGCAGGAGTTCCAACCACTACATAACTGGTCATCTCTTTACAGCATCTTCTCCTCTGTTGTTTGAGTCTTGAAATACATCTATTTTTAAAGCTCTATTGCATATGCAGCACTTAACAAAACGATTCCTTCTCCCTTGGGAAACATACGAAAAATCAAGATTCCCGTAAATTGACTGTAATTGAGCATCTTTATGAGTATTCATGCTCAATCAGTATATATCAACTAGTCAATGTATACTTGTTGAATTCGTATACGGCAACAGCAGTCTGAACTATTATTCGACATTTACGAATTTTATATATGATCTCAGGCTTTGATAGATATAAAACATCATAGGCGAATTAGGTCAAACGAAATATTCTAGTATTCACATATTAATTATGTATTTCTGTTAATTATATCTATTTCATTTATTGCATACAAATTCAAGAAGCATGAAATGGATTCATAGGGGGTGAGAGTACAACTTTACTTGTTAGTTAGCACAGACAATGTTAGTTCAGTGAGATACGCGTCTAGGTAGGTCGAAGCTCAAACTCATGCATCCTACTTTTAGCGAAAATGGTGTACATATATGAGAGCTTTTAGAGAGAGCGGGATACCTTTTAGCGTGAGCGGGTTGCCTGTTTTAGCGTGAGTGGGTCTTTTTAGAGTGAGTGGGTTATCTTTTTAGCGTGAGCAGGTTACCTTTTTAGCGTGAGTGGGTTGCCTTTTAGCGTGAGTGTGTTACTTTTTTAGCGTGAGTGGGTTACTTTGTAGTGTGAGTGGGTTACTTTTTAGCGTGAGTAGGTCACCTTTTACCGTGAGTGGGTTACGATTTAGCGTATGAAACCTTTTATCGTGAGTGGGTTAACGTTTTAGCATGAGTGGTTACCTTTTTGCGTGAGTGGGTCACCTTGTAGCGTGAGTGGGTTACTTTTTGTGTGAGTGGTTTACCTTTTTAGCGTGAGTGGGTTACCTTTTTAGCGTGAGTGGGTTACCTTATAGCGTGGGGGTTACCTTTTAAAGAGCGGACTACCTTTTTAGCGAGAGGGGGTTACGTGCTGGAGCGGTCTAGAATTAGTGTTCTAACATTGACAGGAAACAGCTTTCCATGAACTTCGCGTCTGAAGTCGCTTTCAAAGCATACCACCTGAATAGACCGCAAACAATCTTGCTTCATAAGCTTCATCATAGCAACTAAAAATGAAACTAAATCATATTTAATATATATATGTGCTAAAGACCGTAAGCTATGGCCGAGTATAAAGAACAAGGCGTCAATAAAATCAATTAGTATACCATGAGAGCTAACGAAGTTAAGGTTGCAAGAGGTTTCGGTTTAATTATCTCTCTCATTAACCGGGTGCCATTTGAAGCACATTTGCCTGGTTACAGATACTGCGGTCCTGGTACAAAGCTAGAAAAAAGATTAAAGAGAGCAGACCCCGGAATCAACCAATTAGACAAAGCGTGCAACCTTCACGACATTGCCTACGCCTAGCATAAGGACTCTGGTTCGAGAAACATTGCAGACATGATCTTGGCTGAAAATGCCTGGAAAAGAGTGCAATCATCTGATGCTACATTAAGCGAAAAGTTGGCAGCGCGACTAGAAAAAACAACTATGAAGGGAAAGGTGGTTGTTGACGGCGGATCCAAGAAGAAGGAACGAAGAGGATTTCTACCTCTCATAACAATTATTGCAACACTAGGTGCTGCCGCTGGAGGTGCATCACAAATTGCTACAACCGTAAATAAGAGAAGCGATGCAGATAAACAACTGGCCGCAATAATGAGGCTAACAGAGAAATTGAGGGAGAGGTATCCGTTGGTGCTGGATCCAGAAAGAAGAAACGTGAAGGATTTCTATCCCTCTTACCAATTATTGCAGCTCTAGGTGCTAACGCCGGAGGTGCATTACAAATTGCTACAGGTGTATATAGGCAAAAGACTGCAGAAAAACATCTTGTTGAAATGATGAGACATAACAGAGAAATTGAAGCTAGGGGGAGAGGCCTTCGAGTGAAGAAGAATAACCCGAGGAACACCGAAACGAAGAGGCGTCAGAGCAAGAAAGGGAATTCAAAGCCTCCGGCAGAGGGCTGTACTTGTCTCGCAAAAACAATGAATAACATCGATCTTCACTTGTATGCACAAAGTTTTAAGATTCCTCATTTTAGACCTGTATCCTTCTATATTAAATCAATTAATAATAATACCACGAAGCCTGAAATTAAATGCCCTGCCATTGTTGATTTTTCCAATAAATGCTCTATAGGAACGCCCTGGGGCTTCAGTGACAATAAAGTTATTCCAAATAATCAGATGGCTGAATCTGATTTCCTGGTGAATATATTTAAGTTGAACATCATACGAATCGAACGCAGTATTGCATCAGTCTCTTTCATCGACGGTAAAAGTGGACACTCGATCTATGAGTTTTCCCATCTGTTGCGGTTGGATATCATATTTCACAAGAACCATCAAATACAATTTACCTGCCGTTCATAAACACCCACTTCATAGAGCAAATCAGCCTTCGTATAGGAGACCACAACATCAATATCATTGACTTTAGAAACACGATATAAGCATAATGCCCATAGATTTTAAAAGAAGAAATCGGCGGCTTCAAGGATATAATAACGGGTTGATTCGACGCCCACTCCATGCTCTTCCATTGACAACCAGCGTGTTAACGTCATTTAATCGCAAGTTCATCCATGCACTGGGCTTTAGAATCCTATAATCATGGATATCACCAGTGTTAACGAGACGTCGAGATTCGACGACGAGATCACTAAAGAAGGGGAACATGTGTTTTTGTCCTATAATACATCAGCTCTGGACGCTAATGACGAGATTAGAATCGCTTGTCAAGCAGAGAGTTTATATACATCACCTAATTGAAGCTATCTATACATCAGTGGAAGTATTACTAAACCTAATGGAGCAGCTACTACTGCAATGCTTGTCAATAACTCTTTTGCATGCATTATTTAGGAAATTCAACTGGATATGAACGGATCAACTGTTGATCGAACCAGAAGCATCAACTTTACGCAACTATGCTACGCTCAACCCAATGGAATCTGATCGTGTGCCGAATGCTGGATGGTGTTATGCAGAAGACATGGATATTGTACATGTAGTAAATGGAGCCTTCAGTGCTATAGTACCGCTTTCGATGCTTCTGGGATTTTGCTGGCGATCACAAGGAACTCATACCCAATAGCCAGTTGGTATTGGTGGTATTATAGTGCCTCAGGGTGAAGAGAATGCTGCTGTTAAACTTGTACGAATCGAGTGGGGAATGTCTGTGATTCGACTTTTTGATGCTGAAATGCTTGAAATCCTCAAGACTGCCAAGCCGGATAAGACTCTGTTTCACCCATTTAGAACCATGGATCTGCATGCTCAGTCTGCTGTGCCGCAAGCATTCACCTGAAATGTCACCACATCAAAAAAGGAGAAGTCGAGATTTGTCATTTTAAGCGCTCAGACTTCAAGATCGAATAATACATCTAAAGATGTTCCCTTTTTTATCATTGTAACTAACTAATTTGAGACTTTATATTAATAGTGAACGTTAACCCTCTCGCGATATGAGCTTGGATTTTAGAAACTCGAGATTTGTATCATGGTACCATATGTACTCAGGCTCTTAGTATCAAAAAGAGAATTACCCTCTATTAAAGAGAAAATATTTTCTTAAATATGCCCCTATATTTGTTATAGATTGCGCGCATCAAACAGAGGAATTTGTGAATTGAGCTGTCAACCTCAGGGTAGAAACTCAAGCTAGTGAAATATACCTGCACAGTCCCCATTTTAATGTTTAATAATTCATGATAAAGTATTCACATACAAACTTCTGTCTCATTTGATGCAGCTGATATTTTAAACTAATCATTGTAATGTAAGAATTTCTTTTTCGTAAGGAAAGTAAGGATTTTTTTAATGAATACAACCTGACGTAAAAGCAAACCTTCATTCCTTTTTATTATTTTATCATACAATTTCAGTACTTTCCTACTCCAGCTCCTCGTTCCCGCATGTGGCAATACACTTGCAATGGTTAGGTTATGCAATCATCAACATTTAAAAAAGTATTTTCTCAGTCATTTAAATTACTACTCCTAATTCTTAGTTTCACCTAATATACGGAGACTCGCTCGAGCTAACTCTCAGCTATGCTTTGGAATTTATACAAAATTGTGTGTGTTTTTCACTATATGCACTAGAAGATCGTAGAAGAACCCCATCTTAACGTTGTGCCTTCTCGTGATGTAGTCGTCTCTGCGCATCCTTATTGCCTGTTTCGGTGATGTAGTGATGATAGTTATTCTATCCTCCAAGAGCATCAGCAGGCTTTCCTGAGCTGCAAATCGGTTCTTCTTCTTCTTCTTCCCCTTATTCCGTCTGAAACTTTACACAATGAAAGTCTTAGAAAACATGCTTTTGGAAGTGAAGGTAACCTGAAAAGAATTACATTTTTGTTAGGCTACATGGAAAACTAAACACAAAAGAGTTGTGTAAACATTAGGGTATCAAGTGTTGTTTCAATGTGATATATATAACTGAATTCTAGACATGTGACATTGTGATTTAATGAATGTTTTATAAATTCTATAGCATGTATCTTTTGTATCTTTATATGTAATATCAATGAGTCAGTTGTTTTATTTATGATTTTTTTCATAGTAAAATAGGCAAACATTGAATACTTAAGTTTGACATTTCTACATACCTTCGCTGCGGATACAAAAGACAATTTACATGTCTTAAATTTCCCCATCTCTACCATGCCCTTATATACCAAATATATTTTTCCAGGCATTTCTTCACGCTCTTTGTTGGTTAACGAATTATAGCGTTCAGGCAAGAACACTTGGCAGTCCTCCAGCGAAGATACGATTCTGATAGCGTATCTTGTTTGAGCTCTCTTTAAGGGCTTTATCTCATATTTAAGACCTATTTCCAGATCTTGATGTCGTCGAGTCAGTAGGAAACGTCGCTCTTCAGCCATCTTGTTAGGTCTATCTGCTAAACACTCTGTAACAGATATTGATCATGAATTATTTTTTCAATGTATTATTCAGATGGAAGGACAGGTTATGCATTTCTTTATATTATAACTAAAGTGTGTGTTGTAGTACATGACCGCAGCTTTTTGTGAGAATGTTTACGCATGTTTATGTTCGAGGATATCCGTAGGTCTTCGTGCAGGTTTGGTGCTTAATAGGAGTGCTAGTTTTGTAACAAAACAGGGGTTGTAAGTATGTTTTATTCATCTTTTGTTCGTCTATACTGGTAGGTCTTCGTACAGGTTCGGGTGCTTGGTAGAAGTGGAAGTTTGTGACAATCATGTAGGTGGTGAAATATGTGTGTATGTATGTGTGTAGAAATTCCTGGGATGGTGAAAGAAAGAGCGTAGAGAGAATCGTGTGAATGTGAATGGAAGAAGAATGGATGTAGAAATTCACGTAATGGTAAAACAATGAGGGGATAGAGAAAATCGTGTGGATGGAAGAAGAGTGTGTGTAGATATTTATGTAATGGTGAAACAATGAGGGGTAGAGCAAATCGTATGAATGTTAATGGAGGATGAATGTGTAGAGAAACAATGAATGAGTAGAGAAAAGCGTATGAATGTTAATTCAGGATGTATGTTTTGAGAAACAAAAATGAGTAGAGAAAATCCTGTGAATGGAGGAAGAGTGCGCCGGGAAATCCATGTGAGTGTAAAGTTCAGATAAAAATATACTCTTCCAACGTTTCGTCTTTTATGCACTGCATCGTTTAAACAAAATTAAATGCATTGCAAAAAGGTCAACACAGATTTGTATAGTTATGTAAAAACTCAGTCACTTCACCTTGTATTCGTGTTGATGAATGCTGTGTGCGTGCGTGTGTGTATAAATCGATGACTCACACCTCTTCTTAAACTAAAAAAAGACCTCACGTTGGTATTTTTGAAGTTCTTTAAAATTTAAATGTGATGTTTATAAGCTCACAATGGATTTAACAAGCATGGTTAGCTGTTTATATAGAGATCTAGATAACCCCTGTCTATGCCAGCACATTGTCATGGCGGGGATGTTTACACATGACATGATTATTGCACCCAATGGAATTATCACCTGTTACGCATGCGCAGAGGTTCTCAGCACCTCTAACCCTACTTGATTCAATTCCGCCCACCTCTCTCTCTCCCTCTCGGAGAGTACCTCCATAATGCATTTGCACAAGCTATAAAAATTGTGTGGAGATGAAAGTCATGTGAATGTGGTAGCCTGAAAAGAATTACATTATGCTAGGTTACAGGAAAATGAAACAAAGAGCTTTGAATTCTGTAAAGACAACAATTTCCAGTGCTATCTTGTATATCTGTTTGTGTGTGCGTGCGTGCACTGGTGTATGTGTGTCAGTGTGTGTGCGTACACTGGTGTATGTGTGTATGTTTGGAGGCGTATGTGTGTGTAAGTGTGCTGGTGTATGTGTGGATGTTTGTAGATGTATGTGTGCGTGTGTGTATGCGCGTTTAGGTGCACTGGTGTATGTGTGTATATGTATGTGTAAGGGCTCTGTGTGTGTGCGTATATGTGTAATGGCTCTGTGCATGTGTTCGTGTATATATGAATGTTTGGATGTATGCAAGTCAAAAAGAAAGAAAGAGACAGATAGAAAGAAAAAAGAGAGAAGGAGAAAGGAAATAAAGAATTGAGTCTAGGCATCGGGATACCTAAGTATACACCAGGGTTTAATATAAATAATTATATTTGTTTATTAATATTAATCTGGCTGCGCAATCTCACATAGTTTAATATTTATTAAGGATTAGATTTTCGCAGGGTAAAATTTGAACTAGGACCTCTGGGTACCTAAAATACCCTGCATTAAACATCGTAATGATATATAAAAAATTAACATGATTTACCCTATACGGCTATGTTCTTAAATTTTAATATTTATTAAGCATTAATGTTTCACTACACTAAGACTCGAACTCGGACCTCTGGATACCCGAGAACGCCTTTCATTAATCAGGGTAATGCTATAATAATGTTTTACCCTATCCAAATATCATTTTTTCATTAGCAATTAAACATTAAACTTTTGATTGCAGTAAGATTCGAACACAGACCTAAGGATATCTAAGTATACACAGGGGTTTAATAGAGGTAATGATATGTATTAAACACAATTTTGATATCGCTGTTTAAAAGAGACAATAGAAGCAGAAACAGAGAGTTAGAACATGTGTAATTATGTTCGGTGATTCTCGTAGGTCTTCGTGGAGGTTCGGGTGCTCTCGGAGAGAACTACATACTATGTCATGATCTCTGCCCGAGTGCAGGGCCGGTTCCATGACGGCGATGTCAAGCGGAGGAATTTATTGCCTAGCAGGTAAATGAAGCTTTTATCGTGGGAATGGGTCTCTCTCTTTTTTACCGTCAAACAAAGACACGCCAAGTATAATTGCACAGGCTCCAAGAGTTATTTTGTTACCGTGGGCACCAGTCTGATCTTTTGTTATATTGCACCTGTATGGAGAAAGAATAAGATTCTGTGGGGGAGGGGTTGCTACATGTGTGGCCTTCCTAACGAACACTTGTGCGGGAGAATGGAATGGGGAGAATAGCGTCTGCTCTTTTGTTACAAAGCATAATTTAGTACACCATTGTTCATTTTGACAGGAAAAAGGTGCGGTCTTTGTTATATTGTAGGTGCGCATGTTTGGAGAGAGAATAGAATGTAGTGGGGGTGAGGGGGTTGCTACAGGTGTGGTCTTCCTAACGTACACGTGTGCGGGAAATGGATTGGGGAGAATAGCGTCTGCTCTTTTATTACAAAGCATAATTTATTACACTATTGTTCATTTTGACAGGTGATGGACAATCTTAATTGCATACCTGTCAACCTTTCCATTATACTTCACAAAATTTATGACCTCAGCTGCAACCAAAAAGGTACCAGGGGGCGTGGCAGGTGGAGGGGGAGATCCAATCAGCATATTAATTGCACATTCCTGCATATTAACTGACCTGGCTTGCACAATATATCTGTGCTGCCATACATTTGTAAAACAATTCTTATTTTTCTATGGGATGTGTAGAGTAGAAGTTTATATGAACCCTTCTATACTGTTACCCTCCTAAAAGAGCTAATCCAGATGCCTTGTCCCCTCAGCTCCTGAGAATGGTGAAGTAAGTTGGAGACACAGAATAACTACATGTGTTTGTCTTCAATTTGTCAAAAAAAAATGGTGGGGAACAAGCATTGCCAGTCTCTGCTTCTACAATCCATTCTTTTACCACGATGTCATGTGCGAGCTTACTCTCTGGATTCCATGGACAGGGTTGAGAGTGAATGTAAGCACATTCTCTCTCTCTCTCTCTCTCTCTCTCTCTCTCTCTCTCTCTATCTCTCATGCGCGCACACACACACACACAAACACACACACACACACACACATTGTAATATAATGTTGTAACATGTGTAATCGTAGCATGTAGTATTCTATAGGAGCATGCTGTATATGATCAATAAGAAAAGAAAAAAATCACACACATACATGCATGATTCTTGCTGAAGTACCACCAATATCTTATTTTGGTTTTCTTCATGAAAGTCATTAAATTTTATATACTAACTTTCTCATATTTTGAGTCTTACTATGCTTACTTCCTTTTTAACTATTACTGTCTTTATTAAGGTTGAGTAACCATTGATTAATGGGGACCTATGGCATAATATGACTTTTGATTTGAGGGAAGCAATTAATAAATGTTTTCAAAGTTAAATAAAGGTGACAAAATGGTTTTACATTAATAATAAACATGATTATTGTTTCAGTAAGTAAAAGCTTGTTATGCTAAGAATCTTACTTTATTTTTAGTAAAACAGCTAAATCCTTTGATTTTTCTTTGCAAATAGGTTAATATCATCCTGAAAGTTTGTATGGACTGTACTTTGACTAGCAGGGACTTCACAATTTTCATCAGTCTAAGGGATTAGTATCTACTCTGACTCTGGGAGTTTATCAAATAGTTTTTATTCTCTTCAAAGCAGAAAATGACCATTCATTCACCACAATAGTTGCTGGTATAGTTATATTAACTCAGTTAAGTTTTAATGTTTGTGGAAAAAGTGAGGCAAGCTCTAGTTTTTGCATGCACTGGTATAAGTCATACACACTAATTTTCAACATATCGGGATCTGAACAGATTACCATTAAGTTCACTTTTCAAAGCCACCAAATCAAAGAAAGCTCCATAATTCTATTTCAGACATGAAAGTGCTCTTTCTGGGAATTATATTTTATGATCATGAAAATATTTTGAATCAAGAGGGGTAAAAAAGTAAAGTTTTTGGTCCTCCAAAAATCATTCAAAAATGTTACAGTGTACTATATGAATGATCCATTTATGTAGCCATCTGTTGGAACATTTCCTTTCTTCCCCTTTCATTGAGTCAGGATGAATTCTTTTGGCATGTGATGAGCAATCAGAATAAGAGGTATCTTCTATTTCTGCCCACAGATTACCAAAATTGTTTCTCAAGTATTGGAGGTTGTCTTTAAATAACTCAGTCTTTTTACTGCAAAATGTTATGTCAAATCCTTTGATTTGGACGATTTTAAGAAGAGCATTAGAATGAGGAGATGTCAAGAACAAAATTCCAACATGAAATTGAAACTTATATCACTTAAAAGCAAAAGAAGAACATGAGCAGAAGAATTGTTTCCATGTCCCATCAATTTTGATTTTCAATAATACAAACAAGGCTGTCAATCCCATCTGTATATTCACGGGCGGTTTCATTGGACAATAGCTTTGATATTGACAACAACTTGGTGCCATGAATGGAAATCTTTCCTTAAGGTGTCCCTCCAAAGCCTTGGTTCTCTTAGTAGACTGAAGAAAAGATCTTAAAGCTGAGAAGAATGGCTAAGAACACTCTTACTTCCTTAATGGGATTGGTAGCTTGAATAAGCACCAAATTTAATTTATGTGCATAGCAGTGGTCAAATATGGCCTCATATATTTGCTTGCAAGGCACCATGTTGCCTGCTGTTACAGCAGCATCATGATAGTTCTGTGCTACAAATTTAGAACCACATTTATATTTGCTTAACAGTGTGATTAAAGAGGGAAGCAACAAAACAGCCATCACTCACATCTATGAAGCATAAAAGCCATTCTTCTATCTCACCATCACTTGTGACATACCTAATAATTGAAGACATGTGATACTTCATAGAGATATCTGAAGTCTTGTTGGGGATTAAAGCCACAATAGCATAGGAAATTTCCTTTCTTATTTCAAGAATCCTTAATTCAGAAACAGCTTGCACTAACTCATTTTGCATTTCAGGAAAAGAACCTTGAAATGTACTTGATGACCCTAAATTATTATGCAATGCCAAATCATTATGTGCTAACACTTTGAGATTACATTCTTGCATTATTCTTGCCAAACACCTTAAGTCCTTTAAGACAAGCAATATGATTATTGGTATTCGTATGTTGTTTTTGCATCTTATAAATGTTATTTGATCATCATATCCAATACTATTAAAACGGTCTTTCTTTAGAAAATAGTAGGAATGGTCAACAGAACATTTTGTCAAATTTTTCACATATGCACAACCAAAGAATTGCCTAATAGAAATTCATATTAAAGCATCTACTACATGTCTTTATCATTGTTAGCAGGTTAAGAAAATCCTTTGGGGGACCTCTCTTTATTAGCTGAAGTTTATCACTGTATGTCACTACACTAAATGGTATTTATAAAAGCTATTCAACGACACAATGATGATTACACAATGACTCTGTCATACCAATGTCTATGAAGTATCACACTAGTAAACCAATGAACTATTTATTTATTTGATAATTGTGCACCACTTTACCACTGTAAAAACAATGCCTTATGAAACTATTTCAATCTCTGTCTTTCCTTAAACCTATAGTGAGTAATAGGAAAGTTGGAAGCTATCATCTCAGATAGCATTTGTGTTCAAACTTGGTGTCAAGACATTGCATGTATATTACAGAATGTGAAATATGCAGAATGTATTTATTTACTTGTATTCATTTGCCACTGAATAAACTGCTGCATAATAAAATGTTTTATTGAGAATGATAAGGGGAATTAATGCTTCCACTATGTTCACCCCTGATGGGGACACAGAATAGGAAAAGAGTTTATTTGATTTAAGAAAGCTACTATCAGTTACTATACTTCAGTGTTTATAGGGCTTAGTGAGAAATTTAAACATATTTTATTGTATTGCATTGCATTTTATTTCATCCTCTAAAACATGTCATGGGACATATAATAATTATAATGAAGCCTATTTACAACAATTAAAATAATTTTTAGGCATATACATATACAATTATGAGAATACAAAAAAGATTTATACGAAGAGTAACTTTGCAGTATCACTTTTCTAGAAATTCCTGTACATAATCAAAATTCTCATGCAGAAATATATTCAATTTCTTCTTAATGTTGTAAAGATTTAACATGTTGAATTAAGTATGGTAGTCTGTTACACAAAACTGTATATGAAACTTCCACATTGCATATAAAAGAACATAGCAAAGCTTTTTTGTTATTTTTAGCCAGAACCAGAATAAATTTATTTATTTATTCTTATGCTCTTGACTTTTTAAAACACTGTCATCAGTCTTCTGGCTTCCCAATATAACTGTCAATCTGCTTTAGACCAGTAATTTTGAAGTGTACTATATGTCCTAAGGTATTCCCAGGCCATGATGTCATCCTGATTACACAACATACACTTTGGCAATTCAATAATTTTCATCCAATGAAGATGCTCCAAAACAATGATGATGTGTTATTTTGCGAAATGCTGCAACAGTCTTGGTCTGTGGTACCTCTGGTACTTTACTTCTGTTTGGAAGCAGGTCCATCCATTTTTTTTCGCTGACTGTTTTCTTTTCTATATCTGTTTTTTCTGTGTTGAAAGATGATTTAATTATTAGTTTTGCTGAGTGAAAAGACAGAGAACTATTGTTCAGTGTTATGCCAGTACCTTTTTTTTTTGCTAAATACTCAGCTGTGTTTTCCCCTTGTGTTCCAGTATGTGAGGGAATTGAATGAATAATTATTTCTTTATTCATTAGCCTCAGTTTATTTAGGATGTGTTTTATTTCTGTAACTCTCAAGGTCAATGTATATTTAGCATTTGACATAACCTGGATTGTTGAACTTGAATCACAAAGTACTAAGCTTTTTCAAATGAATGGGTTCATAAATATAGTTGAGAAAGCGCCACATATACTGCTTCTGTCCCATCATCAAAATTTGTTTTTAGTTCCCAGACTTATAAAATGAAAAGAGTTTGCAGTATACTCCTGCACCTACATTATCGCTGTCTTCCAACATTGGTCCATAGGTGAAAGTGTGAAGCCATTCGTTTTCTGGATATTATATGTTAATTGTCTGTAGAGTGATACATTTAAGTATATTTTTCTAAGTTTTGGATTTCTTTGCATGTTCTACCAGCTCTAACATAGTAATGACTTCTGTAAAATTTATTAGGTTTACTGGTTGCTGAAGCACTTCAATGTTCAGATCTGGAATATATCTGTTTCTTATCGCATCTGTACATTGGATGAACCCATTCATATTTTTCAGTTTCCTAGGTTTCCTTGTATATTCTCTCCAGAAAGATTCTGCAGATAGTGTAATAAGTTTCTCATATTGTATGAGTCATTTTGCATATTTCATGGGATAAAGAAGCATTACCAGTTGCAATTTGCGATGCTGTAATTGGTTTGTAGTGCCTGTGATTATTCTCATTGCTCGGTTGTGCACTATTTCTAGTACTCTTATGCCTGTAGATATTAAGTTTTCACAACCATACAGCATTATTGGTTTGATGTAAGTATTGTAGGTACAATTTAGTGCTATTAGGGAGCATCTCCATTTATTCCCCATGAGTCTTTTCAATATGCTTAGCCTAAATCTCACTTTTTCAGCTGTTTTCTTGACATGACTTTTCCAATTCATCTTCGGGTCCAAATGCATACCTAAATATTTAGATTCTCTGTTCACTGCAATGATTTCACCTGTGTATTTCAGGTCAACATGGGATGTTTTATGTGCCATGGTAAATGTGTGGTAGAATGTTTTATCAGTGTTAACTGTCATCCTATTCTTCTCTGACCAATTTCCTAGGATTCGCAGTCCATGGTTCATCATTTCACCTAGTTTACTGTGATGTTTTCTGGGTATGGACAGCCACATGACAAGGTCATCCATATACAGAGCTGATGTGATATGTGTTATGTTAGTGAGTAGGATAGGCAGGTCGTTAATCATAATGTTAAATAATATAGGGTTCAGTACTGATCCTTGGGGTAATCCTATCTTTTGTTGCTTGCATTTTGAGTTGACATCTTCATATTTTAACCAGAATATTGTACTCTTAATTGCATATTCTGCAGATTTAACACAGAGTAGTACACAAAAATATGCAATTAATGTTTAAAACAATTTCCTTGATTGCATTTTTCATACAAAATAAATATTCTTGCAGTAATTAAAACAAATGATAAATGACTTTCACTACCCTTGTACTACAATATGTGATGAAATTTTCAGAGTCTATTCATGGTACAAACAGAAATCTAACAGTGGACAACTGGTTTATGTCAATTCAGCTAGCAGAAACTTTGCTGAATGATTACAAACTGACTGTGGTGGGAACTCATAGGCATAATAAGCCAGAAATCTCTATAGTATTTCTGCCAAACAAGAAGAAAGAAGTTTTGTCTTTTTAATTTGATTTCCATGAAAAAATGACTTTGGTATCCTTCACTCATAAAAACTCAAAGTAAGTGCTACTGCTGTGGTCTATGCATTCAGGACAAATAGCTAATGCCACCCCAAAGACACCTAAGATAATTAAATATTATAATTCTATCAAAGACAGAGTTGATACCTTCTGTCAGGTGGTGCATACTCATTGGCTCACAAGACAAGAAGATAGCCTCTGAAGTATTTCTTTGGAATGCCTGATCAAGCTGGCATAAACTACTTGTTTATGTTATTTAAGACATCTCAAAGAACAGAGAAAATAAAGAGACATAAATACCTCATGCAACTGGGAATGCAACTGATTCGAGAACATCTTGAAAACCACCTTTCCAAAACTTTGAGTATGGAGATTCGGAAATATATTTTGGAGCTTTTTGGGAAGCCGGAGGAGGAAGAAAGTTTTGTACCACTACCCAAGATGATTAAGCAGATGAGATGTGTTTTTTGTGGCATAAATAGGGACCACAAAACAAAAATATCGTGTGGAAATGAAAAATGCCAGTGTGCTCTGATCATCGCAAAGATATCTGTCTTCAGTATGCAAAATGAAAAGAAAAACATAATAAAGTTGTAGGTAAAAGCGTTTTGAAACTCTCTTTCTTAAACTAATAATGATTTGTTTGCAGAGGCATTAATTTTGTAGAAAAAAATGATGGGGTTACTAGTAACCCCATGTATACTGTAATGTGTGCATTTATCATTTAAATATCTGTTCTAGGGTTAAGGTGAAATATGGAGCTCTACAGAGTTCAGGTTTAGGTTGAGCCCTTTTTATTATTTATATAAATGACACTCCTAAGACAATGGTTTCATCATAGCTAGTTATGCTGATAACACCACTGCACTGCATTGTGACAAGACTTAAATTCCATAAATAACACTATTAAATTTACCACCCATTCAAATTCTTTATTTTGAATCCAGTAAACATTAAATAAATGCACAGAAAACAAAATTCATGGTATCTGATGTAGCTACCCAATAGAAATGAAGTGAAGGAAATTAGTTCCCCCAGAATTAATTCAGCCATTACTTAGCATAAAACATTTCAGCCTGCAGATCCTATATTAAGTTTGATCAGCTGTTGAAGGGTTAGTCTAACTCTAGAATATAAATTATGCCTGAATTTACTTAGGTACATCATGTACAATTGATGAAATATATTTACTTTATATTTATAAATTCTGACTCTGAAGTAGGGTTTATAATGCAAATTTTTCACAATTTGCATTAATTAAACAGTTTAAGAACATTATATATCACTGGTAACTTAAACTGTTTACATTTAGAAGATATGGAATATATTAACTTAAGGCATTTACGTTTAGTAGACACAAAACAGAAATTATTTAGAAATAGAGAATCTTAAGGCATTTAGATTTACTATATTTACAAAACGGAATTGCTTATGTGGAAGAATATGATTGCAATTATTAGTTTTGGATTTAATTAAGTCCTCCTTTGTATACAAGGAATGAGTGATAAGGTATTTTCCAATGCCAACCTGAACTTACTTTTATTAGTATGCAGTTCCTTTATAGATGACGGAAGTGCACTTAATAATACTATACAGATTAACTGCTTTTTGGAATGCTTGCTAATTATTACTCAGCCTATGTTTGGCCACTTTGCTGTGGTTATCTGACATTTTTGTGAACGCTTTTAAGTTGTATGCTATAAATAAAAGTAAAGCTAATGTATACTTATAAGCCCATGATAAAATTCTTACATTTTATATAGTGATTCATAATGAGTTGTTTTTGTCATCTTCCAGATTTCCCTGGAACATTATTTCATAACACATTAAAGAATGAAGGTAAGTGTCATATACTGTGTTAAACTTACACTTAATATTAAGTATGGTGGACTTTGTGACAGTGATGCTCACTAATAATCTAAATTAATTATTCAGTCAATTTGTGATACCACATCACTTAGTATATTTTGAAACAGAAAACATATTTCTGGAGCTAATTGCTCCCATCATCAATTCCAGTTCCAGGTCAACCAGGAAATGATAATGGGAGCAATTAATTCAAGCAACATATTTTCTGTGTCAAAATTTAGTAAGTGATGTAGTGTCAGTAATCAACGCATAATAAATCTAAATTATTTACTGTGTTTAGGATGCTCATATTTGTAAAATTAACCCATGATCTTATTGCAAAGCAACATAGCTCAGTTTAGGTAAGATATAATATATATTATGATCTTTCAAATTAATATTATGATCAACAATAAGACAAAGACATTTTATTTTGTAGATTATATGATTTGATTGCCTTCATGTTGTATCCCTAGGTCTGTGAATAAATATATTTAGTTATTTCAAAATTTATATGATCTTTGTTACTGTAAAACTAAGTATGTATAATAGGTACTAAAAATAGCATTGGGTAAATCTGAGAGGTGAATACTTTGTGTTTTTTAATGAGGATACTATACCATCTGAAAGAAAAGAAGAAAGAAAGACAAAAGAAAAAGGAAAGGAGAGGGGAGTGGAGGAATGGGAAGGGAAGGGAAAGGAACGGAAGGGAAGAAAGAAAGAAAGGAAGGAAAGAAAGAAAGAAAGAAAGAAAAAAAGGAAAGAAAGAAAGAAAAAAAAGGAAAGAAAGAAAGAAAGCGTGTTGTTTATTACTGAGGGGAGATCATTGATATATAGTAAAAATAATAATGGATCCAATCATGAACCTTGTGCATCACAATGCTTTACTTCAGACCAATCTGAGGATGCACTGTAGCAATCTGAAGAGAGTGTATAAGCTTTTGCTTTCTGTTTGACAATTATGATGCACTCCATTGATAAAATTTGCCCTTAATACCATAATGGGATTGTTTTGATAAGATTATGTTATTATTTACACACTCAAATACTCTTGATAGGTCAAAGAATATTCCTACAATATTAAATTTATTATTAAGGAATTTGAGAATTTCATTAGCTAACTTGAAAATAGCATCATTGGATTTTTCCTAAATTCAAATGGTTCCCTTGCTAAAATATTATTTTTGTCACATTGGTGATATATTCTTTTAAATATTAGTTTCTCAAATACTCTAGAGAAATAAGTTACTTACTAACTTTTTTTAGATTAAATAGGGCCCCCAGCTATAATTGTTAAAGAACATAAAGAAATCAAATGTAAATACAGGGGTATCCACAAACAATATTAGTTCAGAAAAGACAAATATGATAAAAATTATTTCTGCATACTTCAGCAAAACCTAGGAGGTCTAAGAAACAAAGTAGATGAGCTTTCCCTTAGTCTTGCTTCAAAAAAACTATGGCCACATGTATTGTGCTTATCTGAACATCATTTGACAGAATAGGAATTCTTATCAGTCTCATTAGAACGATACTCTTTAGGAGCAGCATTTTCCAGAAAAAATTTACATAAAAGGGGGGGGTCTGTATATTTATAAGAGATGATGTTCCTTATAAAGGTATTAATCTTTCGAAGTTTTGCATTGAACAGGACATAGAAATTTGTGCAATTCAATTAGATATACATGAGGTAAATTTAATACTAGTAGCTCTATATCTATCACCAAAGGGTAATTATGAGGTATTCAAAAAGCAACTTGAAAGCACCTTAAAGTTTTTGTTCAAACCTAAAAGAGAATTAATAATTTGCGGTGATGTAAATATTGATTATTTCACTTCTAGTCTTAAAAATCATCAAGTTAGTTTGCAATGTACAACATGTCCCACACAGTAAACTTCCCTACAAGAATTCAAAATACCTTATCTACTGCAATAGATAATGTATTTATAAGCATAGACAAATTAAAGTCATATACCATGGTCCCATTTGCAAATGGCCTGTCAGACCATGAGGCACAAGTACTACATACTAAAGAAATAAATTTAAAGCTAAAACCAAAGCATAAGTATCAGAAATCTAGAGCAATAGACAAAAGTAGTCTAAAAAGTTTTAAGCAATCAATCTAAGAAGAATGTTGAATGAAACGTATGAAATTAAGCGAGTAAACAACAAGTTTAATAGTTTTCTATAACATTTCAAAACTCATTTTGAAGCATGCTATCCAGTTAAATATACCAAAGTTAATAACAACAAAAGGAATAATTCCTGGATTACGTTAGGTATTAAAATTTCCTGTAAACGCAAAAGAGAATTATATCAGGAAATGAAATATAATAACAACAACCCAAACCTACAATGTTGCTATAAGAAATATTGCAAACTCCTCAAAGAAATAATAAAAGCAGCTAAAATATTGCATGATAATAAACAGATATGTAACTCACATAATAAAATAAAAACCATTTGGAACATAATAAAGAGAGAAAGAGGTAGTTGCTCTCAAGAGAGCCCCCGATAATACTAAATACTGGCACTCAATCAACTAGTGCACCTCAGAAGGTTGCAGAGATTTTTAACAACTTCTTTCTGGACATAACAGAAAAGTTAAACATAAAATATGGAAACAAGGAATCAGCATTAAATTTCTTAAGAACCTCTTTAATAGATAAAATCCCTGAATTTAAAATAAATATGACAACACGTTCTGAAATTAATAGTATAATAAATCTTCTTAGGACCAGAAATTCTTCTGGTTATGATGAAATAACAAAGTCCTAAAAGCATGTTTAAGCCAAATAAGCACTCCTCTTAGCTATTTATGCAATGAATCATTAAAGGCTGGAATATTTCCTGATAGAATGGAATACTCAACTGTCAAACACCTCTTCAAAAATGGCAAACAGGACAATATTTCAAATTACAGACCAATATCTCTCTTGTCAGTATTCCCAAAAGTATTTGAGAATGTCATGTTTAACAGAGTGTATAATTACATGGAAAATAACAATCTACTTCTCTGCAAACAGTTCGGTTTTAGAAAAAGGAATGTCAACAAGTAATGCAACTTACAAACTTACACATGAAGTGTTAACGCATGAAATGATAATTTACATGTGGGAGGTATATTGTGTGACCTAGCAAAGGCATTTGACTGTGTAAATCACGAGATTTTCATAGCAAAACTACAGTACTATGGAATAAAAAATTCAAATTGAAATTGGTTTATCTCCTATCTGAAAGATAGAAAACAAAGGGTTGAAACTAAGAACATCAATGAGTACCATAACAACACTTCAGAATGAAAATTGATAAAACATGGAGTTCCCCAAGGGTCGATATTTCGACCTGTGTTATTTTTAATTTATGTAAATGACTGTCTATTTACATTAAACAAATTGCTATAATATATCTGTTTGCAGATGGCACCAGTATTCTAGTAACAATAAACTTTTAAAAGATTGTGTTATAAAATTAAATTATGTCGTAAATTGCATGTCAGACTGGTTCAAAGCAAACAAACTTTCAGTAAACCTTGAAAAAACTAAAGTAGTGAAATTCATAACTAACCACCCACCACAAACCCAAGTAGAAATAGGAATTAATGATTTATTATTGGAACAACCTAACAAAGCCAAATTTCTAGGTCTTTTAGTAGATAAGCACCTAGATTGGAAGTCACATATTAACCACATCACACCTAAGCTTAATGCAGCATGTTATGCCATTTGAACTCTAGTGAACTTTCATTCAATTGATACGCTTAAGATAGTTTACCTTGCTTATATTAATTCCATCATGGAATATACAATAATTTACTGGGGCAACTCAGTGGATAGTAAATGCATATTTCTAATACAAAAGAAGGTTATACAAACAATTTGCAGCACTCATAAGAGGTAGTCATGCAAAGAACTATTTCAGAAACTAGGTATACTCACCTTACCTTGTGTTTATATATTCTACATCTTAAAATTTTATGCAAATAATTGACATAGCCCTAACACTAGGGAAAAGGGAAATATCCATCATCCAAATGCAAAACTATCTGGCTTCCAGAATGGTGTTTACTATGAAACAATTAAGATATATAATGATCTCTCCAGTAATCTCAAGGAAAAAATTAGCGATTTCAAAGTTTTTAAAGCCTCCCTAAAAGAGCACCTCTGTGATTAATCATTTTACTCTCTAGAAGAATATTTAAACCACAATTTAGCTTGCTGACAATTAAGTTCTAGTATACTACATATTCCTATAATGTTAAGTTACTCTATTAAGCCAAATAAGAAATACCCGTAATAAATTTGATATTTTTATCTTAATACTGCATTTTGACCATGTTTTCATATAAGTAAAGATGTAAATATGGAGCAGTGACACAGTTTGTAAAGGCTAAGTGAAATGCATATTATACTCAGTACCTAACCATGCTAACTTTCAAAGAAATTTGATATTTACTGTATATTTTTAGCACCATAATCTGAAACATTGCACACTTTATATATGTATTTTATATGCAAAATGGTTTTATTGTACATATTTAATATTTTGAAAATGTATACCTTAAAATTCTGACACTCTTTGCCACATCCCACTACACTTAGGCTGTGCTCTTTGCATATAAGCTAAGCTTTAAGCATTGAAGGAAAGAAATTTTGTAGACATGACATTTTTTAATGTAATAGAAATTTGATGCTTACTGTTTACATTTTAGCATCACAACTTAATATGTTGTAAACTTTATGTGTGCAAAAAGAATAAGTCTATTGTACATAATTGACAATTTTGCAAAATCGTGATACTACTTGCATGCAGTAAGGATGTAATGCCTTGTGCAGTGACACAGGCTGTAAAAGCAAAGTTTTATTAAGTTCAATACAATAGAAATATAAAAGCTTTTGACATGTTCTATGTTCAAGGCCTTTTGGCCATCAAAGAACTTACAGAACACATCCTAATCTAATGTAATGTATTGTAATCTAATCTAACCTAATCTAATCTAATAGCACTGGTCTGGGTTCAATATTAGTGGTGATTGTCATTTTTTATAAAGTGGCTTAACAATATGATATATTAACTTGTCTGGGAATAATCCTGTTCAAAAAGAGATGTTAAGTGTATGACTTGAAGGTTTGCTAACACTGTCAACACCTATTTTTAATATATTTGTAGTTTCTCTGTGTTGAAAATTGACATTGCATTATCCTAGCTTAAAAAATCAAGAGCATTTGGAATAAAATAGTAGACAGATGTATTTATTTAGAATAATCAGAAGATGAGTTGATGATCACACAATGAAGTTGATATATTTTGGACTTATCTTTCCACGCCCTAGTTACTGTGTAGAAGTTTGGAGAGGAGTAACAAACAGGATACTCATCCTACAGAAGAAATGTGGAATATTAAAATAATCTTTAATATCAGTAGGTTATTATAGAGAGATTAAGCACAGTTTCTTGGGCATGTATGGGAAAGGATAGGGAAAACGAGGGCAGATGCGGCGGTTCAAGGAGGAAAATGGGTTTATATGGGAGAGATAGGGAATACGGCGACCGATACTAGGATAGACAGGGCTGAAGGAGGGAAGTAGGTTTATATGGAAGAGATAGTGGAGAGGTGTTAGGCTAGACAGAGGTTGAGGAGTAGAGTATGGTTTATATGAGAGGTATTAGGCTAGGAGAGTTTTAGTATGTGTTTATAAAGAGAGACGAGAAATGGAGAGAGATCCTATGCTAGGATAGACAGGTGTTAAAGTTAGGTTTATATAGATTAGATAGGAAACAAAGGAGAGATACTCAGCTAGAGAGGGGCAGAAGGTAATGCGCTTTATGAGAGGTAGGGGATACGGGGAGAAGTGCTAGACCAGACAGAGGTTTAGAGTAGAGTATGCGTTTATATGTTTGAGGGGTATAGGAACAGGAGGAGAGGTATTAGGCTAAGGAGGTTGAGTATGCGTTTTAGGGGAGAGACGAGAAAACGGAGAGATCATCAGCTAGACAGGGGGCAGGAGGGGAATGCGCTTTATTTGAGAGAGGTTGGAATACGAGGAGACGTGCTAGGCTAGCCAGAGGTTGAGGAGTATAGTATACGTTTAGAGGGAAAATATAGGGAAAACTAAGAGAGCTGTTAGACTAGACAGGGCTTGAAGGGTAGAATAAACCTTTTATATGAGAGATATAGCAAAGCGAGGAGAGGTATTAGGCTAGGAGAGTGGGAGTATGCGTTTATAAGGAGAGACGAGAAAACGGAGACAGATACTATGCTAGGATAGGCAGGTGTTAAAGGTAGAATGTGTTTATATAGGTTAGAGAGGAAACCAAGGAGAGATACTCAGCTAGACTGGGGACATGAGGGGGATGCGCTTATGAGAGGTAGGGGATACGGAGAGAGATGCTAGACTAGACAGAGGTTGAGAGTAGAGTATGCGTTTATATGTATGAGAGGTATAGGAACAGGAGGAGAGGTGTTAGGCTAGACAGATACTGAAGGAGTAGCAATATGGGTTTATATACAGGAGAGATAGGGAATAGGAGGGGAGGTGCTAGACCTTGAAAGCGACTTTAGACCAGAACCTCATGGAAAGCTGTTTGTTGTCAATGCTAGGACACAAATTCTAGACAGCTGCAGCACGTAACCCACTCACGTAAAAAGATGACCCACTCGCGCAAAAAGGTGACTCACTCACACAAAAAGGTGACCCACTCAAGCAAAAAAGGTGAACCACTCAAGCAAAAAGTTGACCCATCCACGTAAACAGGTGACCCAATCACGTAAAACAGTGACCCACTCAAGCAAAAACGTGACCCACTCACGTAAAAAGGTGACCCACTCAAGCAAAAGGGGTGACCCACTAACGTAAAAAGGTGACCCACTCACGGCAAAAGCTAACCCACTCACACTAACAGGTAAGTAATTCAGGTAGCATCCCAGCGTGGGACAGATTCCGGGAAGAGGATATATAGCATAGTTCCGTATGATTTCACAGGAGATTTAGATAGTATCGTAGGTATTTAGGATAATACAAGTATCATAGGTGTTTAGAGCCACTCAGCTAGTATCACAGGAGGCTAGATTCCAGAGACTAACTGCATCATAGCTGTGCATAATTTCACAGATAATTCAGCTAGTATCATAGGTATTTAAGCTAATTCAGCTAGTATCACAGGGTAGGACAGATTCCGGGAAGCAGATATAGCATAGTTTCGTATTTCACAGGTAATTCAGATAGTATCGTGGGTATTTAGGATTATTCAAGTATCATAGGTGTTTAGAGTCACTCAGCTAGTATCACAGGAGACTAGATTCCAGAGACAGGGCGTATCATAGCTGCAATGATTTCACAGGCAATTCAGCTAGTATCATGAGCATTTAAGCTAATTTAGCTAGTATCACAGGAGGCTAGATGCCAGAGGCTAACTGCATCATAGCTGTGCATGATTGCACAGACAACCCAGCTAGTATCATAGGTATTTAAGCTAATTCAGCTAGTATCACAGGAGGATAGTTTCTAGGGTTGGGTACAGCATAGTTTCGTATTTCACAGGTAATTCAGAGAGTATCGTAGGTATTTAGGATAATTCAAGTATCATAGGTGTTTAGAGTAGCTCAGCTAATACCACTGGAGGCTAGACTCCAGGGGCAGGGCGTATCATAGCTGTATACGTTTTCACAGGCAATTCAGCTAGTATCGGGGGCATTTAAGCTAATTCAGCTAGTATCACAAGATGCTGACTGCATCATAGCTGTTTAACATTTCACAGGTAATTCAGTTAGTATCGTAGGTATATAGGCTAATTCAGCTAGTATCACAGGAGGATAGATTCCAGGGGTTGGGTATAGCATAGTTTCGTATTTCACAGGTAATTCAGGCAGTATCGTAGGTATTTAGCATAATTCAAGTATCATAGGTGTTTAGAGTAATTAAGCTGGCATTACAGGGTGTAGGTTCCAGGTGTCGGTTGTAACGTAGTTTCGTATTTCACAGGTAGTTCAGGTATTATCGTATGTATTTGGGGTAATCGACATAGTTTTACGGATATTCGTGACAATTTCGATCAACGATTTGTATCACAGCTATTTAAGGTAATTGCAGCTGATTAAGGTTGTATCACAAGTATTTGAGTCATTTTAACACAGAGTTCAACTAGTATCATTGATATTTGGGGCAAACCAAATAGTATCACAAGTGCTCGTGCTAATTTGGAGCAGTAATTCGTATCAGAGCTAGTTAGGATAATTTCACATGATTCGGGTAGTATCAAAGGTATTCAAGTTATAGCAGCAGCAGCCGCATTAGACAACAGCTAAAGCAGCAGCAGCAAATCCATCAACTGTAGATTCGGCATCCTCAGCAACAGGAAGCATCACAACAGCATCAGCAAATACGACAAATGTAGTAGCATATACAGCATCTATAGCATCAGCAGCCACAATGATAGCAGCAATAGATCCTGCAGCTACAGAAACATCAGCCGCAGCCTACACAATATCCGGAGCAGAAGCAAATACAACAGCTACCGTAGCAGATACAGCAGCTGTACAACAATAGATGTAACAGATCTTACAGCTGTAGCAACGTCTGCTACAATAATTGCAGCGACAACAACCAGTTACATAACAGCTGTAGCAGCAGCAGCACCAGCTATAGATTTGGCACTCTTAGCAATAGCAGGCATCACAGCAATGATATTCCAGCTGTAGATTCACCCACCACAGCAGCATCAGTCATCACGGCAGCTGTAACATCAAATACGAGAGCAGTAGTAGTAGATACAACACTGTAACATCAGCTACAATAATAACAGTATCAGATCAGGTAGCTGTAGCAGCATTAGTCACTGTCAGCACAATAGCTGTAGCACAAGCAAATACAGCAGCTATCGTAGCAGATACAGAGACTGTACAACAATAGCTGTAACAGATCCAACAGCTGCAGAAGCATCTGCTACAATAATAGAAGCAGCAGTCGCATTACATGACAGCTGTAGCAGCAGCAAATCCAACAACTGTAGATTCAGCATCCTCAGCAACAGCAAGCATCACAACAACAGCAACAGCAAACACGACAGATGTAGTAGCAGATACAGCATCTATAGCATCAGCAGCTGCAATGATAGCAGCAATAGATCCTGCAGCTACAGAAACATCAGCCGCAGCCTTCACAATAGCCGTAGCAGAAGCAAATACAACAGCTACCGTAGCAGATACAGCAGCTGTACAACAATAGATGTAACAGATCTTACAGCTGTAGCAACGTCTGCTATAATAATTGCAGCGACAACAACCAGTTACATAACAGCTGTAGCAGCAGCAGCTAATCCAGCAGCTATAGATTTAGCACTCTTAGCAATAGCAGGCATCACAGCAATGATATTCCAGCTGTAGATTCACCCACCACAGCAACATCAGTCATCACGGCAGCTGTAACATCAAATACGAGAGCAGTAGTAGTAGATACAACACTGTAACATCAGCTACAATAATAACAGTATCAGATCGGGTAGCTGTAGCAGCATTAGTCACTGTCAGCACAATAGCTGTAGCACAAGCAAATACAGCAGCTATCGTAGCAGATACAGAGATTGTACAACAATAGCTGTAACTAATCCTACAGCTGCAGAAGCATCTGCTACAACAATAGAAGCAGCAGTTGCATTACATATAAACTGTAGCAGCAGCTATAGATTTAGCAGTCTTAGCAATAGCAAGCAAAACAGCAATGATATTCCAGCTGTAGATTCACCCACCACAGCAGCAGCAGTCATCACAACAACAGCAGCAGTAAATACGACAAATGTAGTAGCACATACAGCATCTATAGCAACAGCAGCTACAACGATAGCAGCAATAGGTCCTGCAGCTGTAGCAGCATTAGACACAGTCAGCAAACTGACTGTAGCAGAAGCAAATTCAATAGCTATCGTAGCAGATGCAGAGACTGTACAACAATAGCTGTAACAGATCCTACAGCTGTAGCAACATCTGCTACAATAATAGTAGCGACAACAACCGGTTACTTTACAGCTGTAGCAGCAGCTAATCCATCTTTTGTTCAAGTGTGGCATTTTATTAGTTAAATCATTGCTTCTTTAAACAAGGATTGTAAGGGTAGACGTCTCTGCCCTTTATCTAGGCTTGAGACTAACACTAGTTTTTGCTTCTAATGGCAGGGTTACCACCTCCCCTTCCATCTTCTCCTTTCTTCACCATTTGTCTGCTCTGTGCATACACATCACATGAGTAAACTTTAATTTTTAAAGGTTGTAGACTCGCGGAGAAGATCTTCATTTTCGGTTTACGTTCTCTTAAGCTCTGTTTGTAATACTGTAATGTCCATGCGCAGAGGTAGTTCTTGCATCCTCGGTAATTACTCTTTTATCATCAAGGAGATTCAATGTCATTTTATTCACTTGCACAGCGTGCTTTCGTGGTAGGATTAGATTCATGGGCGTTCTGATGATTTCACAGGTTTTAAGACAGTCTGCATAGCTGTCAAACGTAATGTACTGCTTAATAGCGCTACGTTTTATACATTTAACCTTTTTTATCATAGAGCCTTGAATATCTATGGCATACATCTTAGATCGTAGTCCAACAAAGCGCTGGATGATTTTACCATTAGCCTCATCTTTAAATTTTCCCAACACCTTTTTGTTCTGAGTAGAGTAGCATATATGACTGACAGGGTAATGAGATGTTTTGAGATGCTCAAGAAAACGTAGCTTTTCCTGGTGCAAGCGGTGGGGGCTAATAATTGGGGGTGGGGGTAATTAGCATATTAATTGCACATTCCTGCATATTTAGTGCGCCAGAATTCTCAATTTTTTACTACTCTTTAATCGCTTATATCTCCTGAATGAAAAGAGATAGAACAATGGGATAAAAACTTTTTAATTCCATGGAATGTGCTGCGTCATTAGGGTATTACTTCAAGTTGACCGGTATGCCTGGGTTAGAATCCTAGAGTGATTACAAATTCATATTCTAATAACTCAGGAACTAATTAAGATAAAGACGCCAAATAAACTTTATTACATTAATGTTATTAGGTGGTTTTTTATGTATGTATATTTAAATACCTGGCTTCCTGGGTTTGATTCTCAATTTTTAATCTCCATTATCTCGAAAACTAAGAATGCTAGAGTGGTTGACCAAAGCATCATTGATAGATCCTGTGATGGGTAATTAACACTGTATATAACTTCCAATCAGTTGTCCTTAGTTCGAATCCTGATCTTTCAATGACTTCCTTAATTTTTCTCTATACTCTAGAATATATCACTTAGATTGATGTTGTAACTCGATACAGCTCTTTTTAACATATAAAACTAATATTGTAAATAATTTTGTTTCTGGTGTTCTGGGTTCGAATACCGATAAAATGTAATTTACTTATAAATGTAATAACTCCTAACCTATTTAAGATAAAGACATCAGATAAACTTTATTACATTTATGTCTTTTGGTAGTTTCTTGTAAATGCATACTTAGATACCTGACGCCGCGGGTTCGATCCTTAATTTTTAAATCTCCATTATCTCGGGAACTAAGCAAGGTAGAGGAGTGTGCTAAACCACGTCTGATAGGGTCTGTAATGGGTGATTAATGCTGTATATAATTGCTAATCAATTGTGCTTGATTCGAATCCCCATCTTTTAATGGTTTTCTTAATTTTTATCTATACTCTAGAATCTATCACTTAGATTGATAGCGTAACTTGCATACAGCTTTGTTTAAGATGTCAAGCTAATGTTATAAATTATTTTATTCCTGGTGTTCTGGGTTCGAATACCGATTCAATGAAATTTACTTGCAAATTTAATAACTCGTAATTTAATTTAAATAGACACGTCACGTAAAACGTAAACAGAGTACCTAGTTCCTAAATATCGTTATCATGACAATAATTACTTTAAAGTAATCAGATGGAATCTCAAAGGGGTGATTTCACATATCTTTAATCCTGTGGATCATATCAGGTTCGAGTAAAGATTAAATGGCAAATGCTGATGTGGGGGAGCTAAATTACTAAAAATACATTTATTAAAAGTTTTACCGGGTTTGATTCTAGAAGCTTAGAATCTGTGTAACTCTGGAAAAATTACTTTGCTCGTGATTGTAGTGAAATGTAATGGTCTTTCTGTGGGAAGATGGAAAGGAAGAATTGAAAAGGGAATGAAAACATGAAATAATGTAGTATATACATACATTTAACTAAATAAGGGGGAAAATATTCTACGTTACCTTTTAAGCTTTTACTTTTAAGTATTGTGATAATAGATCTGGAGTTAACCTTGGTGCAATGGGTGGTGGTAGCGGTGGTGCTGGTGGTGGTTGTGGTAGGCTTTGAATGACATCTGTCTGAATAAGCGTGTGAGAATACTTCTCTTGTTGGTGTGACAGCATATACATGTAGTACGAGACGAGTTTAAACGTGTTTGATGCCATCAGACATCCTGTCTCTGGGTGTGACGTCATAGACATCGAGTATCCTGTAGAACTTCACGATCTACACAACGATCTACCTTTCCTGCCCGAGTGTATGAAACAATTGAAATCATCTACAAAGAAACTGATACCTCATCTTGGATCTAGAAAGAAGTATGTAGTACATTACATGGCTTTGAAGCAAGCTCTTAATCATGGGTTAGTTTGAGCAAAATCCATCGTGTGCTGCAATTCCAACAGTCACAGTGGTTAAAACCTTATGTGGAATTTAACAACAGGCTACTACAAAAAGCTGCAAATGATTTCGAGACGGATATCTACAAGTTGTTTAACAACGCCATGTTTGGAAAAACTATGGAGTATCTGCCTAACCGTATGGACATACGACTGGATACAAATGAGAAGACTCTAGAAAAGCTGATCGCCAAGCCTACGTTTACTGATAGGACAATATATGCTGCTAATCTAGCTGCTGTACATATGGCTTCTCGACAAGCCTATATACATTGATATGAGTGTGTTGGACATATCCAAGACATTAATGTATAACTATCATTACGACGTGTTGTTGCCTTATTACGGTGCTAAAACCTAAAGCTTATCACATGGACACTGATTCATTCATTCATTCATTCATTCATTCATTCATCGTGTAACAACTGAAGATGTGTACCAGGACAAGCTACGTTTTCTTGAGTATCTCGATACATCTGATTACCCTGTCAGCCATATATAATACTCTACTCAGAACAAAAAGGTGTTGGGAAAACTTAAAGATGAGGCTAATGGTAAAATCATCCAGCGCTTTGTTGGACTACGATCTAAGATGTATGCCATAGATATTCAAGGCTCTATGATAAAAAAGATTAAAGGTATAAAACGTAGCGCTATTAAGCAGTACATTACGTTTGACAGCTATGCAGACTGTCTTAAAACCTGTGAAATCATCAGAACGCCCATGAATCTAATCCTACCACGAAAGCACGCTGTGCAAGTGAATAAAATGACACTGAATATCCTTGATGATAAAAGAGTAATTACCTAGGATGCAATAACTATCTATGCGCATGGAGATTACAGTATTACAAACAGAGCTTAAGAGAATGTAACCCGAAGATGAAGATTTTCTCCGTGAGTCTACAACCTTTAAAAATTAAAGTTTACTCATGTGATGTCTATGCACAGAGCAGACAAACGGTGAAGAAAAGAGAAGATGGAAGGGGAGGTGGTAACCGTGTCATTAGAAGCAAATACTAGTGTTAGTCTCAAGCCTAGATATAGGGGAGAGACATCTACCCTTACAATCCTTGTTTAATGAAGCAATGATTTAACTGATAAAGCTGCTACACTTGAACAAAAGATGGATTAGCTGCTGCTGCTACAGCTGTGATTCAACCGGTTGTTGTCACTGCTATTATCGTAGCAGATGTTGCTACAGCTGTAGGATCTGTTACAGCTATTGTTGTACAGTCTCTGCATCCGCTACGATAGCTATAGTATTTGCTTCTGCTACAGCTATTGTGCTGACTGTGTCTAATGCTGCTACAGCTGCAGGATCTATTGCTGCTATCGTTGTAGCTGCTGTTGCTATAGATGCTGTATCTACTACTACATCTGTCGCATTTACTGTTGATGTCATTGTGATGACTGCTGTTGCTGTGGTGGGTGAATCTACAGCTGGAATATCATTGCTGTGATGCTTGCTATTGCTAAGACTGCTAAATCTATAGCTGCTGCTACAGTTGTTATGTAATGCGACTGCTGCCGCTATTGTTGTAGCAGATGCTTCTGCAGCTGTAGGATCTGTTATAGATATTGTTGTACAGTCTCTGTATCTGCTACGGTAACTGCTGCATTTGCTTGTGCTACAGCTATTGTGCTGACAGTGACTAATGCTGCTACAGCTACCTGATCTGATACTGCTATTATTGTAGCTGATGTTACAGTGTTGTATCTACTACTACTGCTCTCGTATTTGATGTTACAGTTGTCGTGATGACTGATGTTGCTGTGGTGGGTGAATCTACAGCTGGAATATCATTGCTGTGATGCCTGCTATTGCTAAGAGTGCTAAATCTATAGCTGCTGGATTAGCTGCTGCTGCTACAGCTGTTATGTAACTGGTTGTTGTCGCTGCTATTATTGTAGCAGATGTTGCTACAGCTGTAAGATCTGTTACATCTATTGTACCGCTGCTGTATCTGCTACGGTAGCTGTTGTATTTGCTTCTGCTACGGCTATTGTGAAGGCTGCGGCTGATGTTTCTGTAGCTGCAGGATCTATTGCTGCTATCGTTGCAGCTGCTGATGCTATAGATGCTGTATCTGCTACTACATCTGTCGTATTTGCTGTTGCTGTTGTTTTGATGCTTGCCGTTGCTAAGGATGCTGAATCTACAGTTGTTGGATTTGCTGCTGCTACAGCTGTTATGTAATGCGACTGGTGCTGCTATTGTTGTAGCAGATGCTACAGCTGTAGGATCTGTTACAACTACTGTTGTACAGTCTCTGTATCTGCTACGATAGCTGCTGTATTTGCTTCTGCTACAGCTATTGTGCTGACTGTGTCTAATGCTGCTACAGCTGCAGGATCTATTGCTGCTATCGATGTAGCTGATGTTACAGCATTGTATCGACTACTACAGCTCTCGTATTTGATGTTACAGCTGCCGTGTTGACTGCTGTGGCGGATGAATCTACAGCTGAAATATCATTGCTGTGATGCCTGCTATTGCTAAGAGTGCTAAATCTATAGCTGCTAGATAATTGCTGCTACAGCTGTTATGTAACTGGTTGTTGTCGCTGCTATTATTGTAGCAGATGTTGCTACAGCTGTAAGATCTGTTAATCTATTGTTGTATACCTGCTGTATCTGCTACGGTAGCTGTTGTACTTGCTTCCGCTACGGCTATTGTGCAGGCTGCAGCTGATGTTTCTGTAGCTGCAGGATCTATTGCTGCTATCAGTGTAGCTGCTGTTGCTATCAGTGTAGCTGCTGTTGCTATAGATGTTGTATCTCCTACTACATCTGTCGTATTTGCTGTTGCTGTTGTTGTAATGCTTCCTGTTGCTGAGGATGACGAATCTACAGTTGATGGATTTGCTGCTGCTGCTGCTGCTTTAGCTGTTGTGTAATGCGGCTGCAGCTGCTATGACGTAAATACCTTTGATACTACCCGAATCATATGAAGTTACCTTAACTAGCTCTGACACGAATTCCTGCTCCAAATTAGCACGAGCACTTGTGATACTATTTGGTTTGCCCTAAATATCAATGATACTAGTTGAATTACCTGCTAAATGACTCAAATACTTGTGATACAACCCGAATCAGCTGCAATTACATTAAATAGCTGTGATACAAATCGTTGATCGAAATTATCACGAATATCTGTAAAACTATGTCGATTACCCCAAATGCATATGATATTACCTGAACTACCTGTGAAATACGAAACTACGTTATAACCGACCCCTAGAACCTACCCTCCTGTAATGCTAGCTTAATTACTCTGAACGCCTTTGATACTTGAATTATGCTAAATACCTACGATACTCTCTGAATTACCTGTGAAATACGAAACTATGCTATACCCAACCCCTGGAATCTATCCTCCTGTAATACTAGCTGAATTAGCCCAAATACCTACGATACTAACTGAATTACCTGTGAAATCATACACAGCTATGATGCAGTCAGCCTCTTGTGATACTAGCTGAATTAGCTTAAATGCCCCCGATACAAGCTGAATTGCCTGTGACAACGTATACAGCTACAATACGCCCTGCCCCTGGAGTCTAGCCTCCTGTGGTATTAGCTGAGTTACTCTAAACACCTATGATACTTGAATTATTCTAAATACCTACGATACTCTCCGAATTACCTGTAAAATACGAAACTATGCTATACCCAACCCTAGAATCTATCCTCCTGTGATACTAGCTGAATTAGCTTAAATACCTATGATACTAGCTGAGTTATCTGTGAAATCATGCACAGCTATGATTCAGTTATCCTCTGGAATCTAGCCTCCTGTTATACTAGCTGAATTAGCTTAAACGCTCACGATACCAGCTGAATTGCCTGTGAAATCATATACAGCTATGATACGCCCTGTCTCTGGAATCTAGCCTCCTGTGATACTAGCTGAGTGACTCTAAACACCTATGATACTTGAATTATCCTAAACAACCTCGATACTATCTGAATTATCTTTTGAAATACGAAACTATGCTATACCCGCTTTCCGGAATCTGTCCTACCCTGTGATACTAGCTGAATTAGCTTAAATACCTATGATACTAGCTGAATTATCTGTGAAATTATGCACTGCTATGATGCAGTTAGTCTCTGGAACCTAGTCTCCTGTGATACTAGCTGAGTGGCTCTAAACACCTATGATACTTGAGTTATCCTAAATACCTACGATACTGTCTAAATCACCTGTGAAATCATACGGAACTATGCTGTATACCCGCTTCCCGGAATCTGTCCTACGATGTGATGCTACCTGAATTACTTAGCTGTTAGTGTGAGTGGGTTAGCTTTTCCCGTGAGTGGGTCACCCTTTTTGCTTGAGTGGGTCACCTTTTTACGTGAGTGAGTCACCGTTTTGCTTGAGTGGGTCTCCTTTTTACGTGAGTGGGTCACCTGTTTACGTGGGTGGGTCACCTTTTTGCTTGAGTGGGTCACCTTTTTTACTTGAGTGGGTCAACTTTTTGCGTGAGTGGGTCGCCTTTTTGCGTGAGTGGGTCGCTTTTTTGCGTGAGTGGGTCACCTTTTTACGTGAGTGGGTTACGTGCTGCAGCTGTCTAGAATTTGTGTCCTAGCTTTGACAACAAACAGCTTTCCATGAGGTTCTGGTCTAAAGTCGCTTTCAAAGTCTAGCACCTCCCCTCCTATTCCCTATCTCTCCTGTATATAAACCCATATTGCTACTCCTTCAGTATCTGTCTAGACTAACACCTCTCCTCCTGTTCGTATACCTCTCATACATATAAACGCATACTCTACTCTCAACCTCTGTCTAGTCTAGCATCTCTCTCCGTATCCCCTACCTCTCATAAGCGCATTCCCTTCCTGTCCCCAGTCTAGCTGAGTATCTCTCCTTGGTTTCCTCTCTAACCTATATAAACACATTGTACCTTTAACACCTGCCTATTCTAGCATAGTATCTGTCTCCGTTTTCTCGTCTCTCCTTATAAACGCATACTCAAACTCTCCTAGCCTAATACCTCTCCTCGGTTTGCTATATCTCCCAAATAAAAGGTTTATTCTACCCTTCAAGCCCTGTCTAGTCTAACAGCTCTCTTCGTTTTCCCTATATTTTCCCTCTAAACGTTGACTATACTCCTCAACCTCTGGCTAGCTTAGCACTTCTCCTCGTATTCCAACCTCTCTCAAATAAAGCGCATTCCCCTCCTGCCCCCTGTCTAGCTGATGATCTCTCCATTTTCTCGTCTCTCCCCTAAAAACGCATACTCAACCTCCTTAGCCTAATGCCTCTCCTCCTGTTCCTATACCCCTCAAACATATAAACGCATACTCTACTCTAAACCTCTGTCTGGTCTAGCACTTCTCCCCGTATCCCCTACCTCTCATAAAGCGCATTACCTCCTGCCCCACTCTAGCGGAGTACCTCTCCTTTGTTTCCTATCTAACCTATATAAACCTAACTTTAACACCTGTCTATCCTAGCATAGGATCTCTCTCCGTTTTCCTGTCACTCCTTATAAACACACACTAAAGCTCTCCTAGCCCAATACCTCTCCTCGATTTGCTATACCTCTCATATAAACCATACTCTACTCCTCAACCTCTGTCTAGCCTAACACCTCTCCACTATCTCTTCCATATAAAACTACTTCCCTCCTTCAGCCCTGTCTAGCCTAGTATCGGTCGCCGTATTCCCTATCTCTCCCATATAAAGCCATTTTCCTCCTTGAACCGCCGCATCTGCCCTCGTTTTCCCTATCCTTTCCCATATATGCCCAAAAGCTGTGCTCGATCTCTCTATAATAACCTACTAATATCCAAAGGCAAGTTACCTTTAGAAATTTAGTTTGTAACAAAAACGCAAACATGTACATACTGTTACATATACATAGGTACTTAACCTTTCACGGCCGGCGTCAATGTTATAAAACTATCCCCGATGGAAGTCGGAGAGTGAGGGTGTGGGGCTCACCAGTTGGTGGCCATACTCGCTAAAAAGCTCCTCCACCGGAAGGAAAAGGAAAAATTAAAAATAAGTATTTTTTGCAGAAATACCGCCATTGCATCTGCGCATTCTGGGAGCGGGTATATTGGCCGGTCGAATGAACCTAAGCGAGGTGGAATGAGAGCCAGGACGCAAGCATGGTCGAAGCCCTACTTATGCCCTTGTAAATTCGGGAGCGAAAAATTGAAGGAAGTGGAGTAAGGCGCCTCCGATGGAGCGGTCGTTCAACTGGTCACAATTTTGGTTCGTTGCCCTGGAACATAAATGGGCATAGTCATTATTATTATCAGGGTTAGGATTTTGAGGTGCGCACCTTTTTTCTTAGGGTAAGTTAAAGCTGTGCGGAAAGATATCACAGTGTGAAGTTTTATTTCTAGTTGCGAAAAGAGGCACTTCTTATCGCACGTTTTTCCATTTTTTGGGACCTTTACCACTTTTTGGCACCTTTATCCCATTTTCCCCCAACGATGCCCATAATCCCGCTTTCCCCCTTTTTTCTTTTAAGTTTCATTCCAATTTATTATTTAACATTCAATTAAAGTCTCCTCAGCTTGCTGTGTACGTGCGAATAGTAAACCTACCTCTCTCAGTAAACGCCGCGCGGGAATTGAAAGCACACCCGCAACAATGGAAAATAATTGTGTGTTCGACGAATCCTCTTCCTCTCGCTTTACCGCTATAAAGTAGCCCGCAATAATGCAATTGACAATGAGTGGTTCTATCCCACCAGAATCAGTAGCCTGATGTTCGTGAACGTGAGTTTGTTACTGTGAGAGACGTCATCTATTTGCGTGGAGGCGAAGGCTGGGCACGCAGAGACGGCAGTAACCTCACCCGCGTAGTTCCGAGAATTATTAAGACTGGGTTCTGCTCTAAACTACTAGAAATCGCTGAGACTGAAATTCCAGCATGAATGAGAACATTCTGGTAATTGTCGCGGTGTTATAAGAGAATGTGGGCAGCGAATGGGCGCAAGAAATTAATTAATTTAAATTGAGGTTTATTTATGGACGCTCTTTAACTGCTGTGGTCCTTAGAGTCCCATTCTATATTGGGCGTGAAGGATCGGTAATTTTGCTCAGAGGCCTCTTTATCAGGCTCGAGGTTCTTTTACGTGCCGTAAATCTACGACACGGGACCACCGGCTTTACTTCCCTACCGAAGGAAGCCATGCTAAGGATTTTTACGCCCTAAAAAAATCAATCGCCCTCCGCCGCGTTTGAACCCGCGACCTTGAGAACCAGAGACTGGCACGGTACCACTAGTCCACGGAGGACGACGTGGGCGAAAGAGTGAGTTTTGTGACAGTCGCATTGTGTTAGCAAGTGAACTAGTGTTAGCTCTCCAAACGAGTGTACTAGTACTAGATTTTACCATGACAAAGGAGTCCAGTGCGATTTACTGCTCTGGCCGAGGAATTCAAACAAGATTTCATAGACACTGATGGAAGTGCTATGCGATGTACTATTTGTGATTCAGGAATTTTGTTAGATGAACAACACCAGTGGGATAGCATCAAACAACACATTTCCAGCTCTAAGCATCAAATGAACAGGACTCTTCAAGCAACAAATCACAGCAACCTCTATTACGAAATGCGTTTCAACAGAGTTCTTGAAAAAGCCAAAATTTGAAGGAATTAAACATTGATTTGTGTGCAGCTCTTACACAAGCAGGAATTCCACTCAATAAGGTGAACCATCCAGCCTTCAAGGGATTTCTTGAAAAATACACAAAGATGCCAATGCCCGATGAGAGTACTTTAAGCAAAAACTACATGGAGCCTGTTTACCAAGAAACCATAGAAAGAATCAAGGAGAAAGTGTCTGATTGCGATGTGGGAATCATTGTGGATGAAACCATAGACTCAATGGAACGATATGTTTTGAACATTTTAGTTTTTCCCTTAGCAGGGAAGAACGTTAAGCCCATGTTGTTAAAAATGTACGAGCTGCAGAAAGCCAATGCCAGTACCGTAATGCAATCCGTTATGGATTTCTGCCAAAATCTCTGGCCTACTGGAATCGAGTTTGAAAACTTCTTCTTGTGGTTGTGGACCAGCTCCATACATGGTTTCAGCTGTTAACCAATTGAAACCTTTATTTCCTAACTTGAAGCATGTGACATGCTTGGTTCATGCCCTTCACAGGGTTTGTGAATCCATAAGGAACGAATACGACATCGTAAATCAATTCATCTCTGCCCTGAAGAAGATTCTACTGAAAGCTTTGAGCCGTGTTGTTTACTACAGAGAAATCACTGGCCTACCCCTTCCAAATTTCCCGGTGATTACTCGCTGGGGATCTTGGATTGAGTGTGCTGCTATGTTGTGTGAGAATTTTGACAAAATTAAAGAGTTTGTGCTTTCTTTGGATCCATCCGACGCAGGTGCAGTTTCCAAGGCACAGCAACTTCTGTTACCGGAGAAAATACATAATTTGCAGACAGAACTATGTTGTGTCCATTGTTACAAGTACCTGCCTGCAGCTATTAAACGATTGGAAGAACAATGCCTAGAAAAGGAAAAACATTGGGATATTTTTACTTCCGTGAGGGATCAGTTAGATGGCTTTGCCAAAGACAAACTTGAATCTAGTCTTCAGATGAATCCAGACTTTGAGGAATTCGCCACATCTGTAGAGTTGCCATTCCGAGTGAATACAAGGTTTGCCCCACTGGTTTCTGTGGATGTTGAAAGAAGCTTTAGCATCTACAAAGACATTCTATCTCCTAATAGAAGTAGACCTACTTTTAAAAATGTGGAGATGCTTAATGTCTTGACGTACAACAGCTTCATTATTTTTCCTTCTTTTGATAATGATAATTTTATGTACTTCTTATAGTTCAATAAATTAGAATACAGGACAGAGAAATCGTTGAATTAGTTAAGGGAATGCACAACTGAATTTAACCCAAAATCTCAAAAAAATCTAAAAAAAAAATTATGTTCCCAAAAAATTCTCCATGGCTTGTAGTTTTAGAATCCACCTTTATTTTTGACCTAAGATCGTTACGAGACTTTTTAAATACCCTTGCGCATTTGATTGCTAGCTGTTTATATTTTTAAACCTTCATTTTAAGGCGTTTCTTATTTTCAGCATTTCTACATAATCAAAATGTTCCACACGATTTAGTTTTCATCCATTCATATTGTCAATTTTTATGCTTATTTCAAAAACCCAAATAAATAAAACTGTCATATAATTTTCCTGTGTAATGAACAGTTTTTGCGCTACTAATTTTTGAAGATAACACTGTATACAAAAAAAACGAAAAAAGTGCAAATACAAAACTGCAAATCTTTTTTTCTCTTAAAATAAGAATGGTAGAAAAAAATTATATGACAGATTTGTAGCTCCTTGACATAGAAGCAACATAAGACTTTTTTAAAAATGCATCATGTTTTGCATTTTGCATATACCCATAATTTTATGCTTTGAAAATTAATAACTTGAAAACTAATTAAGATTTTGGATTGATATTCACAAAACAATTGCATCTAAACAAGACTGACATGTGGTTAAAATTTCAGCCCAATTGAATGGATAGTTTAGAAAATAGCAATTTCAGTTGTGCATCCCCTTAAATAAACCAGCACCTTATTGTCCCTCTTTTCACCTTATTTGAGCACGTTTTCCCTTCCTTTTTCATCTGAACTTTGCACCTAAAAACCCTAACACTGATTATTATATAAACTTTTAGTTTGGTAGCTGCTTGGATCTCAGGCAATGGTGGAATCACATGCGATGCTGTCCCCCTTGTGGGATGGGGGTCGTCGTCCTTCACTAGGCGTTAGGACCTTGAGTTCTGGTGTTATCCTGAAACAATAAATTGTTAGGCATTATAAACTCTTCCCTGCTGTGAGCCGTGTCATCTGTAGTGGTTGGTACTATTTGTACTTATATCGTATTTGTATTGTAATGCTTAGTGTTATCTTGGCAATGAGCCTTATCAGTAATTTGTGTTATTATTTTTAGAAATAATTTAATGTTTTCAGTCATACACATTAGTATTGCCTTGGTCGACTTTTGAGTGCTCGCCTATGTAGCAGCCTACCCAATCGTGGCGCGGCTGCACTCAGACGTCACTCTGGTGGGGGTGCCCCTCCCCCCAGGACCGCCTTGGCTTCTAAGAGCAAGGACTTCATGGGCCACTGTAGTCTATTTAGATAGAGTTACCGTGTCATGGCTACTCTGTGCATATTTTGTTAGCTAAATGCGTTTGTTTAAGTATTGCTGGATATTAAGCGCTGGTTCCCCCCAGACAAATGGTTCTGTCAAATAGTGATAGAGGTATTTTGTGTTTGTCACTCTCGCTGTTGTAATTACGTAAATCGTGAATATGGAGGTTAACATATTTCCTTTTACTGGTGTACAAGTCAAACCTTTGTAGCTTAATGAATTCTTCGATTGAGTGAAGTTCTAGCTCTTCGTGTACGAGATAAGCCGGAGCGACGGTGGAAGCTTCCCTATAATTCTTATTATTCTGTTTTGGAGGGCTTTTAGTCTGTGTGTCACTTTGCAGTATAACCCCATACTGGGGGTAAGCCAGAATGGCGTTTATTAATGTATTGTATACCGTGAAGCCCATATTTAGTTGTAATTGGCTGTTGATGTTAATATTTGGGCAGATCTTGTTTAGCTGGCCATTGGCCTTTGCCCTTACGCTATTTATGGGTTGTTTACAGGTAAGACCTTATTCCACAGTGACTCCTAGATAGGTTACCTGGTCCTTCCATTCAGTTCTTTCGCTGTTGTAGGTCAGAGGTGGTTTTGCATGCCTATTTAGCCTGTGGTGTACTCTTTTGTTGAATATTATTGATTGGCATTTGTTAGTGTTTAATTCGCCATCTTGTATACCATGGCTCAAGCTCACTTAGAGCGTTCTGTAGGCGTAGGTGTTGTTTATCCTGGACTGTGTGGACTGCATTACTTGCGCTGTATCGTCAGCGTACATGTCTTTTTCAATACGGGTGAGTTCGGGCATGTAATTCATGTAGAGACTGAAGAGTGTCGGCCCGAGCAAACCTCCTTGTGGGACTTCCGCTCTGATGGGCCATAGGGAGGAGGAGGAATCCACTACCATTGCTCGGAATTGACGTTCGCTAATGTAATCTTTGACTAGGGCGATCATAGGGTCAGCGAAGTTGTATGACTTGAGCTTGTGAATGAGGCCAGCATGCCACACTTTATCAAAAGCGCGTTCAATGTCTAAGATTAAGGCACCAGTTGATTTATTCGTATTCTATCCTTTAGTAATGAGTAGGGTTAATCGTAAAAGATGTAGTATCTTTGAGTCCTGTGTCCTAAATCCAAACTGCTCTGTGACTAGTGTGTTGTTCTTTGCTATGTGTGTATTTACTCGCTTTAGACTTATTTTTTCCAATACATTGCCAATTGTAATTAATAGTCTACTTGGACTATAACTGGCGGGTAATGAGGGATTTTCTATCCAACGTATTTAACCTGCATTAGTTTTTTCGCATTTTATTGTGTGTAATCGAATAGTCTGTTTAATTTGTTTCGTTATCAATTTCTTGTGTTTGATTACGGTTGGTTTGCTACACTATACGGTTGGGTCTGAAAGTGTTTGGTTCTATTGATTCCCGACATACTCTCTTGTCCGGGCGTTTTTCGCGTTCCTAATCTCAATGTACTCTTGCTGATCAATAAGATTTAGGATTCTTTGTCATTAACGTCTTGCCTTGTTACGATTTTGGCGCAATATTTTAATATCTGTTGGGTATTAGGCGTTAATTGTAGGCTTACATTTAAGCGGTACAGACTTAAGTGTTGTTGGTTATATCCATAAGTCTCAATTATCTATCAATTTGTCTTGTGATTGACGGAGTTTACTTCTAAGTTGGGGAGATAGTGCTCGACCGTGTTTTTGAACTCCTCCCAATCCACTTAATTATAGTTTAACCTAGGAGGCACTGCTTCAAAAGCTATCGGGAGAGCCATTTTCATTTGAAACGGTAAGTGGTCTGACGTTAGTTCGTTTAAAACGCTAAACTCTATGTCAAACGAAATGCTCCTCATTATGGCACTATCCAAAACGTTTGGTAACTGATTAGTATTGTGCGGGATATGAGTAGGCTCTTCAGGCCCTTAAATGAGAACATTTGCACCACTAATGTAGTTCAACAATCTGGTACCTTGCGGATTTGTGCTTATACTGTGCCATAACAGGTGTTTACAGTTTCCATCCCCTGCCGCTATGACCTTTGAACCTAATAGCAAACATTTGTCTACGTCCTCCGGGTCTACATCTCTCGGAGGGTTGTAAACTGAGACTAGTGTAATTTCAGTATTAAACGAGTATATTTTGATAACTGTCGCTTCTAAACGATTTAATCCCTGTACGTTATTTGGTGATGTCTGATTTTAGTTTGAACGACTATTGCAGTCCCCGAACCCTTCGATCTCGGTCTGTCCTATAAACCCCGTACACTGGAATCGTAAAAACGGTGTGTTTACCAAGTGAGTTTCACTTAGTAATGCAATTTGTATTGATTTACTCTGAAGGAGGTCCGCTAAATCTTTGCGTCTCCTGCGTACTCCTTGGCAATTCTAGTATATCGTGCGAATTTTATCGGATCTAGCCATGGCATTGGTTATGAAGATTGGTGATCAATTCCGTGAGGTAGTGTATCGTCTGAAGCGTGTCAGTACCGTGCCTGAATATTTATACGAGCACTACTACTTGTCCCTCAAGGAAATCCTGGGGACAGTGCATCTGGAACTGCCAATCAGATGCATTAATTTGCTCACGACCATGGCCGGTTTGGTCGTTCGTCTTTTTCCCTGACCGCAGGGGGTGAGGGGCTTCTGTGAAGGAGGGTGAGGCCCTCCTGCCTTCTTAGCGGGTGTTGAATGTGTAGTTTGTGTGTGCTGTTCGTGTTGGGGAGTTGCTCATTCCTTACTGGGCCCTCCTGGGTGACAAGCCAGGGGGCCTCAGTCACAGAGTGCTCGGCTAATGGGGCAGGTCGAGTCCGGCCTTTCTTGTCCCTGTTGAGCCACCCTGTATTGTGCATTTCTGCAGTGTACCTAGCGGCAGCCTCCACGTAGTTCCGAGCTATCCTTCCTACATTCTTTGGGGGTCTTTTCGCAGGCGGAACGGAGTACGTTCCTGAGAGGCATGGCCTTGAACATTTGGCGTAGACGTATGTGCGGGATCTATATTATCTCTCTACGTGCTGGCATTTTGTGCATTGTTTAAGCTCGGGATCAGTCCTATACCTTTCTACACTAATCGTAAAGTGTGCCAAGTATTTGAGGTCCAAAAGTTTACTTTCTTCGGTATTTGCCACCTCGATGAGGTACATTGGCAGCAGGATGTGACGCCAGTTGCGTCTGCGCATTTGTACGGCTCTGAGCGGCGTTATCCCTTGGCGTGCCAGGTGTTCTTTAACTTCGTCCCCAGTGAGCTCGGCGTACAGCCTTTTTATAACACACCTGGCAGTCCTTTTTCTGGGGATGGAGCAGTAAATAAAACTGTACGCCTTTAGACTTGAGGTATTCTACCAATTTTTGGTAGTCAGCCAACCAGGGAATTTTGACTGCGAAGTCACCGGAGTTTCTAGCGGTAGTAATAGTGTAGGTGTGTGTTGGTGTAAAGGTCTTGTCGAAGTCACTAGTGAGTGACCTTATCTATATAGGGGAGATACGCTTTATTTTTTTGCTTAAAAAAGAAAGAAAAAGAAAAAACAGTTTTTATTCTTGGACGTGTTAGTAACTAAAACAAAAGACCTAACTCTGGGACATACGGTGCACCGTAAACCAACCCACACAGATCATTACAGCCAAAAAAGTTCTAATCGCCACCCCCGTCAAAAGCGAAATATAATACGTACGCTAACTGAACGAGTTGAACGCATTTGTGAGCCCACCACCCTCCATAATGAAATACATCTACGAGAGGAATTTCAGAAAAATGGCTATGGGCTAAAAGAAACACACCGTCCTCCACATCCAAGAAGGCCTAAAGATACTCCAGAGGAAGTAGAATTTAAACAAAAAATTCACACACGGGGTATACCGTATACCCCGTAGCAGTGGACAGGTTTATGTTGGTACTACAGAACGTAGTATGAATACAAGAATAAGGGACCATAACGCCTGCTGCAGACTAGGATAAACAGAGAATCTGCAGTAGCAGAACACACACTATTACAAGACCACGATATTAACTTTCACGAGACAGAGGTGCTCAACTAAGCACCTTACTATCATGCCAGGCTATATCGCGAGGCTAAGAAAATCTTTAAACACCGTAACAACTTTAATAAAAAAAGAAGAATTAACCGATTATATAAAGTTTGGTTATTGTAAAAGCTGCATACAAAACCACAAAAATGCACCCACTCCAATTGTCAAATTCCAGGCCGTCAACGTAATGATCATCCATCATCCAATCAGAAACAGTGCAAGTTATACTGTCCCTGCTATAAATACAGGCTGGTTACTGAATAATGAGCAGTGTGGTGGTAGAAGGCGTAGTGTGTCCTCTAAAGATGCCCGCCGGAATGTCGGGCGAAACGTCAGGCGATGTTTTATCGTTTAGACCACGGCCAAAAAGCCCGGTTTGTTTTAAGAATTTTAGCAATAATTTTTATAAGCAACTCTTGCATTTTTGTGTCTAACAAGTCAACATATAATTTGTTGTACATACTTATAAATAAAATTATACTAACATGATGTAATATGTATCAGTATAATAATGCGCATAATTATACTCTTTCATAGATTATTATTATTATTATTATTATTATTATTATTATTATTATTATTGCTCTATTTATTTTACGTCACTTTAGCCCCTTGGTCATATCGCGACGGATCTGTTAGTGGATAACACTTAGAGCGATGTGTGATGGACAGTTAGCCTTCCAGGTCTCATAAGAGTTACAGTAAATAAAGAGGGAATTACTACTGATACCTCATCTTAGAAATGACTAACAAAATAAGCTATTATATGAAATTACATCCAATAGAATGAATTGTTTTAAGAAAATCAAAGGAATTATCTCATCCAAAAACATCTTTATGAGATTGATGACTGTAAATTGTTCTTTTTCTCTACTTAATTAAAACTTTCAAACAACATACTTTGACACTGTCGTAGATTATTATTATTATTATTATTATTATTATTATTATTAATTTATCGATATGTAATGAAATGTACCCAGTATTAGTTACAATACACGAAGTTTCAAAAGGTGGCAATATATAGTTTTTAATGAACAAGTTTCAAGTTACATGTATTTGCAATACACATTTACTGACGGAAGGCAATGTTTTCATACTATTCTTGGGGCTTCTGAGCAACAAAATAATCGTGCTTGTTTCCAAATGTTTCATTTTCGATTCACTCTCCACAATAAGAAAATAATGGCTGTAGACATTTCTGCTCAAGAACATCCGCTCCTAGCTCAGAATTGTTATGGTTAGTCCCGTGTTTCCAATAGTGAGTAAGAGGGATGAACATAAGATCAACATAAGATTCACCATGCATGTGCAAGAAAAAACAAAAAATTGACCCATGTTTTGTTATAGTAATTATTCTGTGGCTAAACCCATTTTTAAATGTAGAATTTATTATCTGAAAGTGGGTCTAATGAACAATGTTCCTGTGTGTTCAACTCATTTTCGGCAAAATTGGACTTAATCCCTTGTTTCCGTGTACTCTTCAAATGTAAGCACAAACAAATGAAACGAAAATAAGAACAAAGAAAAACAAGAAGTCTAATATTTCGTGTGGTCCTCGTTATTTTCTATCACTTCTCTCAAACTTATGGGTAAGCAATACCTCAGCTTTCTAAAATAATTGGTGCCCTCTGCTAGTGATCCCCAGGAGTCCTCAATTGCACACAAGAGCTGCGCAGCGTTAGAGAACCTGTGACGTAGAGAAAGCCTCCTCTTTGTTTTCGCCCAAATATGTTCTCTTGATTTAAAATCTTGTGAGTTCAGAGGTCATGGTAGCTGCTGAAAAATCTGTGTGCTCCGAAAACCAGCCTTGAATCCTGGCTGAGCTCTGGCTGAGCTTTGGACTGAATGTTTATCCTGCTGCAGTGTAATAATTTCGTTAGGATAACGCTCTCGGGTAGCAAATGGAGGATGTTCCGGAATTTCAATATAGGTTTCACCATTCAGCCTTAACGTGTTTCAACCTACCTGGCCCACTCCGAAATATCCATTGCGTAAACCCTAAAGCTGGTTCGACTATTCCTTGTACGAGTGACCAGATAGCGTCTGCCGTAGCGAGACCCACTGGGCCTGTAAACAAACACAGTAGAAGCGGAACTTACAGTCATGAATGTAATTTCGTCCGAGAAAACGACCTCTCCAGTCGAAGTTCTCTTATAGTTCTGCAAATGCCAATTCATCAATTATTTGGGCGTCAATTAGATCTTCCTTAACGACCGCACTTCTACGCCGATTTCCGACGTCTTTTCAATGGTTTGTAACACTCCGTGGACTAACAAGGTTTAAAGATAAATTACTATGCTCAGAGGCCCTTCGAGAGGGATCTATTTCGACCGTCGCACCTGATGAGGCACGTAGTTGACCTGTACTCCTTATTGCAGAAACCTGTACCCTTTATCGATAAAAATTCACCCATTTCCTCGCAATGGGCTGTGGAACACTACAAACACTGCCTCCGCTGGCGGGCGCACAGCTTTCGAAATAAGCGTGAGAACAGCAGCACTTTTATCAACGGTCTTTGTTACAAATGGAATAAATGTGTAGTTTTACAATACAAGAGTGTTAGAGGTTTCTTTTGTGAATGTGTGGAACTAAGAAACAGTAAACACGTTGAAAAGAACGAAACAGAAGTATTATGGGGAAATCAGATCTTAATGCCAGATATTGGAATCGTTGCTTGAGCTATGCACCTGCAAGATGCAATAATAATGCCTAATATACATGTTACAACAAAATAATACGAGACATTTATGTTTAATGTAAGAATGCAAAGTAGGAGTGTAGAAGAAGGAAAAAACAGGGGGGATATTTAGCTACGCCAGCACCGAGATTTGAATCCATTCTATTAATGCGGGAGGAGCGCGTATTACCTTTTAGCAACAATGCATTTCAAAGGTTTTCTCTTCTGTGCAATTGATAAACGATGCATTTGAAAGAACTATGGTTACGTCATATTTTTTGTTTTACGGCTACTCAGTGCCTTATGTGAGTTCATTTCACTGGATGTGTTCGTCAACCGAGTTCTCTGCACCTCCTACTTGTAAAACAACCAATGGGCATAACATAAGATAGAAATGTGTGACACTTGGCTAACGAAGAGTGGTCAGGAGAGATGAAGTAACTTGTTTTACCACCCCTCCCGCTTATGAGGGCACAAGTAGAAGATCGAGAAATGTTTTAAGATGATTCCTCTCTAAATGCTAAACAGACGATAAAGAATACCATGGAGAATGTTAAGAAAATTAGTGTCATACACGGAGACGGACTTATGTTAACCTTACTTAAAAACGATATGGCGATGGAGTACTTCCTGCTCAATATTTTTTTCACCAAACTTAGGTTAGCATATTAAGTTCTGAAATGCTTCAAAAACAAAATAATTGGCATTGCCTGAGAGCAGCATTATGATAAAGGACTTGAGGCTTACACTGCGCTCGTTTGCAATTTTGGCTTCTCAGGAGATCATCCCTACTAAGACTATCAATTTTATCTTTCGTCACTTCCAGCTTTGTGGCCATCATAATTACGAGTGAAAACATTTTTAATAGTTATTTTAGTTTTTATTTGCTTTTTCAGTGAGGAACTGTGTAGCGGGAAATCGTCGTTGGGCGACATTTGTAGCGGAAAATCGTCGTTCCTGGGTTATTGTGGTCTTCTGCAGTGTTCTTCCTCGGCTATTGGTGCTCGTCGGTTGTTGCGTATTCCATTCCTAACTATATCTAATTATTAATTCTCAGGTTATAGTGGGTGAGGCAATTTTAAGAAATTCACTACAATTTTCCCTTAATAAATGAAGTTTATTCACAATTAAAATAAATATGGGCGTCTAGCTTTTCCCATTATTATAATCCCACCACTTTAAATTAGTCAGGAGCCTAGCTATCTGCACACGCATTCCCACCCTTGTGCATTTGTAGCACCTCGCGTCGACGTGAATTCTTGAAGATCAGTGATAGAGAGAGAGAGTGGGCTCTGAGGCCTTGCCTACTCTTATATACGGGAGCCTAGTGGCGCTCACCTCTGCGTTTAAAATGTAACGACGTTTCCTATTGGCCCTCAGACCGCGTTACCTTAACATGTATGAGAATGTGTGGCTTCAGATCCGTGCGCTTAAGCGTTGTGAAGCTAGTTCCATATCTCCGTCTCTTTCTTTTCTCTATCTGTCTCTTTCTATTTCTCGGTACCGTTACTGGTTCCCTGCTTGTTGGCTTGGTGAAAGGTACGCTCTTTATGTTTTCCTGGAAGTTTTGCTAGCTCGCCCATTTCTTACAATCAGCTCTGTACAAATGTTAGATGTGGAATATTTTAACATGTTAGTGACTTAAAGTATTACTGTACAATTCTTATATGTATGGTTCCTCTTTCATATCTACAATTCCTGTATATGTATAATGTATCCCCTTTCAACTGGCTAAGGATTTATTGCACTTAACCAAGCTCTGTATCAGGATTTCCGTTAGTCATGTGATTTGCAAAGTTGCCACAAAATGAACGGGAAAGATGTAAACCATAGGTCCAGTGTACAGCCATGAACGAGGCTCTGGGATTTAGACGGTGGAGCTGGGGAGAATACTTAGGTCTTTCTTTATTCATATATAAATAAATTTCTTGTTTTAGTATCCGTTGATGACAAGGAGACTGCGAAGATTAAAGAGGCAACCACTCATGTGGCATTAAAGACTTGTGATGTTTTCTTGAAAGAGGTTGAGTTTATCCCTGAAAATAGCTGCTAGATGGAGGGAACTTTGGTGCCCGATGAACAGTTCTAGGTTGTGGTCTTCACTGCCTGTAGTACCCTAATTATGCCGTCCAGCTTAGTTTGAGATCTGTTGAGATCGTGGAAGGATTGATGTTCATTCATGGCGCTGAGTGATCCCTCGAATGTTGAAAGGCGATAACCAGAACCTCAGTGTGTAGCTCCTGTATCGCCTCCCTCAGGGACGTACGCAGAGAGTGCGGTTGAGGATGCTGAAATGGGAATAACTGAAACACAGGAAGTAAGTCATACTTTTATTCCGTGATCCGTTTCAGATATTTATCTATATGAGGAGATGCCAGCTGTATTATTGAACAGGGAATATTGACTAAATAAAGGATTTGATGTGTCTGCATAACGAACAAACAACGTTTAAGTATTTATAAGCCCAGAGGGCAAACAGAAGTATATAGAAATTAAACGTCCAGCCAGATACCATACCCAGTTAGGTTAACTCCTACAATCATTCTGAAGAATTGAAGTTTAATTCAGTCAGGTGCGTTAACCATTTGACTGTGGTGAGACCCACTCTGAAGTTACAATTTCATTTCACTACAAGTATAGCAGGTGCTCTGTAACCATCTAGTACTAGCTACCTCTGATTAAACTGAGCGAACTGTATAATCAATATTTCCAACCAACGTACGGAATGATTCCTTTCCATACAAACGAATTAAGTTTCCCACCACTCCCAAATACTTACTACCGCTTTAATGTATATAGTGTGTTTATTTACATATGTATTAACAGGTAAAATGTGGTAAAATAAAAATCTAAATACACAGCGCACCATAAGGCCAAACAGGAGCCATGTACGTCGTAGTCTATGTATCAATACCCTGTCTTTTAAGCACACCAGGGGGCGAGCTATGACTCCTAGTTTCAAACCTGAGAAGTCGACTAGATAAACGTAAGGAATTGGTTACCACTCCCATATACCAAATCCTAGAATTACAGATACCCCGTCCCTGAGGGCCACGGTCCCCTCCCTTTGCCTCCACAGTGACATGAACTGCTCATAAACTGACAGTCCAAGCAACAGTTCCATTGCAACCAGATGCCCTACCAGTGGACCTAATCCTTCTCATCCACCGATCTTGGTCGGCATGGAGACTCTATCAGCATCACCACGCGCTACAAAATTGGTCGCACTTCGGCGTCTACGCCAGCAGGTCCGTCTACACCTTCGGGAGTATATGCAAGTGTGGGAGGAAACGATCAGACTGAGCATCGAAAGTGGAGACGTGTGAAGAATAGCTAAAGGCTTTCGAAATCCTCGAGGTCAGTATATCTTTCTACTTCAGGGTAACCATAGCCTGGCTTTTGACCCCAAAGACAAAGCTGATGTGTTTGCCGAATATTTTGTGTGCACTATGAGGCCAAAAGGAGATCAATCTTTTCCGAACATTTTCGTTGAGTGCTAAGCGATACTTTGGATGTCCCGTTGGGCTACTTACACAGCTTTCTCAGACGCTGCACTTTTAAGGCCACAGCCGCGGGGAGAACATAAACATTTAGATAAGAGGCGGAGTCCCGAAGGCTTTGTGCTCTCTCACACGCTCTTCTGCGTCTATATGGTAGACTTCCAACTCAGTATCGCCTCAGTATAGCTCAGTATGCTGATGACGTGCTGTTGTTCTGCACCAACAAACTAATCCTCAGAGCCTTCAACGCTGTACAGCGACACCTCTGCCTATTTAAAGGGGGTTGCAGGCATGAGCTTATGTCCGTAAACGCACACAAAAGCCACGCCATTCTACTCACTAAGTCCCACATCATCGCAGATTGCTTCACATTTCGTATCTAGGCCGAAGGATAGAATGGAGAAATTCGATCACCTATCTGGGAGTGAAACTGGATAATGGTCCAAACTTTCGCGAACACATCCGGGACCCCTGCTCTGGCGCAGGTGTCCACGGCCTCTCTGTACCCAGTGCTAAGGTCTGGGATACCTGTTTGCTTGAAGTTACAATTTTTTTAGCTCTGACTATCCGTTTCATGCGTTACGCCTGCGAGATCTGTGACATGGTCGCAGACAGCTGGCTGCTGTGGCTACAGCGGGCGCAGGATAGGGATCCCGGTCCATCTATTTTGTTGGCTGCTCTTTCCCTATGAGAATACTTTACGAATCATGGTCTCCCAATTTGTGGAAAATGAAATTAGGTGCCGGGCAGAAACATTCAATGTCAGTTTCTCTCAACTGTTTGCTTTGGTTCGGTCTCTTGGGAATTATGACCCCATGACTCGCCGTTTCAGGCGACACGAATTTCCTGCATGGCGTATGGGTATACCAATTAACGCTGGAGCCCTCCAAAAGCAGCTAAAGCTGAGCTCCATTTGATCCTAACCAGGTCTGCATGATATCAAAATTATACCAATCCTAGAGTTTTTAAATTTAAATAAGCATACACAAGAGATGCAGATGGGCCACTGCATCCTAAAAGACAGCCGCCGAGAAACAAAATGGCACCTCTCATCCAATGTACCAATCCAATACAAAATCATCATCCTAAACTACATATACCCTTCTTCCTATTGCGCAAAAAACTCTGTTGAGTATGGACATGCAGCAAAAGCACTCGATCTGTACGTCATCCTACTAGCATCCGAATGGAAGTGGACTTCTCCGCAAGTTCGGTAGAAGCAGTAGGGGTGAAAGTAACAACTTCAGTGAAGAAGAGTGGAAACACACAAAGAAAGCCGAGCAGCGCGGCGACCTTGGAGCTTCGTCAGGGATCTCCGGCAACAGACAGCGGCCAATGAGCTAAACGTTTGCTTACGGACAACCCAAAGTTTACCTGAGTGGAGGAATATAACCGCTGCCAGCAATCTGTGACTAGAATCTCGGTACCTTCAAGCAGATCCTCTGTTGTGCTTTTTAGCGCGCACTAACTGTACTTTCTCCACTACTGTGCACTTTACTTTTTTATGCTTAGACTTAGACATCGCTGTTAAAATGGTGTTAGGTCAGGTTTAGTGCTTCTACTGAACAGCCCACAGATATGAGAACAGTAGCGTGCGGTCACTCTTGGGTCACAGTAGCGGCTCAACAGTCTTTTTCCCCTCTTCTCTTTCCATTCTTATAGATAAGTTGGTTAGAATTACAGATATGATTAGGAATGCTAGTGCGACGACGGCTACTCTTAAGGGGGAAACGGGTGAAAATGTGCCCAAAAATGGCAAAATTTTACATTTGGCGTTTTTTGTATCAAAAAATACTAGGTGGTTTTAGGTACATATGTGCAAAGTTTTAAAGCACTACAGTGCCTGAAAGTTGCTCTACTTACTCATATTTAAAGGTCAGCGCTTCTTAAATGTCCCTGAGAAGGCATGGCAGGTGATGAAATCGCTGCATGGAGCAAGAAATCCGCTTTTTTGTTTACCGATTTTTGTGGAATGTCTTCCGTGAAGGTTAGTTTCTGATTTGTCACTGAGCCACTGTAGCATAGTAACAACAGCTCTGCCGGTAGATGTCTTGTAACATAAAATTATATCTTGTTTCATTTACATGAGCTAGAAACAAGTGTAAATAATGTAAACAATACCGTGATGAAAGGTTAGATGAGCAAGAATGTGGTGTACAAAAGAAAAATTTAAGGCAGAAACATCTGGAGGATAATTGTGAACATAAACCTGCTATAAATAATGAAGAGTGTAAATATATATTGGTGGACACCAGTTTTATTGTCATCATTGGTGAGGGACCTGAAATATAATAACCACAATCAAGAGCGTTCGTACATAGGACTTGACACTGAAAGGCTTGGCTTATGCCATAAATTTGAACTGATTTATAGTGCTTGTAATGAAAAAAGAGTACAAATTACACATCTAAGCTGGACACCTCTAGGAAGTTCTGTGAGTCATTATTTCTGGTTAACTGCACGCAAAATGTTAAATTCATTTTCCTCTCTTTAATTTTTGCTATACCTTTATTCATTCAAAACAAAATTACATCCACAAATTAAGTTTTAGAGGGTTAAAAGTTTTGCTACACATTTTGCAAAACATAATAAAATAAACTGATGCCTGGAATTTAGGATTAACTTAGTACTTTTGAGAAAAAAAGCTAAAGTGTGTGTAGTGATTGCAAAAAAACTTGAAAATATTGCTGTGCGGGTGTCTTTTTAATTCCCTGACAGTTAAGATATTACAAAACCCATGCGTCCAGTTTTTCTAAATGAGTTTATGGTTTTATAAAAGAAATTTCAAACCTTTTTAAAAAAAGTGGGTGAATTTTATTTTGAAATTTGAAAATTTTTTGAAACAAAATGTTCAATAATTCAAAACCTTATTGACATACAAGAATGAAACTATGCCAAATAGTTTCACATAACACCCTAAATATGTGTACAAAAATTTATTACGGAGCTTTAAAATTGTGCAAAATAGTAATTTCACTCATAACCCCTCTTAAAACGACGTATTCACAGTTAAAAACCACCATAATGATTACATGGAGCAAGGCTACAAGCAATCCCCAAATAAAACTTTGACCTCCTGAACTCCTTCCACTCCCAATCCAACGACTGCACATAAAAAGCCTTCTAATCCTTTCTGAAACCCACCTCCTCCATGGACACAGAAGACATAAAACCTGTAATACTTCGTACTGGTATCTAATTACCTACAGGAGGATATGTATTCCAAATTTTCAATTGATTTCCCCTATTCTTATTAATTTATACAGTATTCTTGAACAAATTTAACTAATTACTAACAAAGAGTTGAAACTAAGCCAAACAAAATTAAATAAAGAAGTACAATTAAACTATAATTGAACAAAATGTTAGTAAATTACTATTTACACTGGAGGCCAGTATCCACAATACTGAAATTCAGTTATTACCTATTTACTAAGTTACTAAAATGCCAATTTACTAAATATTTCTACTGGTATCCAGGAGCAAAAGTGTTGGTACCCAAAACAAAAAGTTTTGGATTTGTATATTATATTATTTTATAGAATCTGTTTGCTCCTGATTTTCTTTAACCTATATACGAAATATATTTGTTCATAATTATTATTATATTCGATACCTTAATAACTCATTTATACATCATAAATATACTTCACTAAACTACCAAACTAAACTATGTTTCATTTATATCAGTATTAAATATTTCTCACTTCACTACACTATCAAACACCATACAATTTTTAATTCTTTGCCATATTCACCACACTTCCATAGTTTTAAATTCTACCATAAACCACTCCACACCTTCAATTTAAACACACTATTCACTTCTAATTAATGTAATGAATTTCCTACTTAGTTTCATTAACCTTTATTTCCATCATAATTCACCATCATTACACAATCAGCTCACTATCCCATCATTTTCTCCACCATTTCTTCTGCCATCATCTCTTCTTTTCACTGAACACCTCCTATCCCTTCACCGTCCACTCCTTGCCTACTGTTCCTCCATTAAAATCCCCTGGCTCCTCTATTTCACTCCTTCAAATCCCCGTTCCAACTTGTTTTCGCTCCCAAATCATACTCCTATCATCCAACTTCTCAAGCACAAACCTCCTTCTTCTCCACACTCCATTGTTCTCTCTATTATCTTCCTCTTTTCTCTTCGTCTCTTCCTCCATTCTTCATTTACAATCTACACATAATTCACTTCGATTCATTTACTCTTATTCTCCATCTCTCTCAACAATTTTTTCCCTAAAATTATCCAATATTTTCTTCTTCCTCGCTTTGTTGTCACATAGGAGACTACTCCATGCACGTATAGGAACCCTCTGAAATAGCTAGGTAAATGAGGACCAATCCTGCGTTTCTTTACATAGTTAGGAGGGAGGCCGCGAAAATCCGCCAAATAATGACAGACGTTGACAAAACATGTACTCTTAGTTTTAAGTGCACTATGTATACAGCGCAAAAGCCCGGTAAGTTTACTATTAAGAAGTTTTACCTAATCGAATACCGAAACATGGTAAGATTTACAAAGGCCAAAGACGTACAACTTTAATTACTTTCCCACCCCAAACAGAGAAACGCTCGCATTACGATTAAAGCGTTGTATGTCCAAATACCCGGAGATGCGGTTGAAGAAGGTCTGGCACACAACGGTTTCCAGACCTTTAGCACAATTCAATGCATTAAACGAACAGGCTTAAGGCCCGCTGCCAATGTTCTTAATAGAACCGTAGGATATCCAAAAGTGTATACCAATTATAAACCACCGGTATTTGGCGCACTTCACAATTGCAGTTGAGGAATATACGCCGATTGAAGAGCCACAACATTCCTCACCGTCTAATACCTGTGGCACGTGCAGTATAAATATAGGTAACTCCCATATGGATGCACCAAATATATAGGAGCCCCTACAGTGTTTCACCTACCAAACGAACTTGCGCTTTATGTGGCTTTATGTTCTATGCTGCAACCTAAAGCGGTTGCCCTGCATGCTGAACTGCAAGCACAAAGGTCACGTCTCATAAGTAGCTACGAAGGAATTCTGGGAAAGGCAGAACATGTGGCTCATCAGGGATTATAGAGGTCGGTCGCGACCAGCCTCGATAGCGGGGCCCCCTGAGACTAGGAACCCTCTGCTAGACGCTGAGACTGACCCAGCTAAATGCGAGTGATTCCCTTGAAAAAAAAACAACACACTCTCCCACCGAATACAGCTCATTAGTAGATGATAACTGCGCCTCACCCGTCTGCACTCAGGAATCAAAGCAAACTAAACAGGTACACGAATGGCACTGGGAAAACTAGTTGAAACACTAGTACTGCCCAAAGGCAAAATTAGAATAAACAGGCTGCAGCACCTCTCAAACAGCTCTGCAACGTGAACAGGCACAATACAGATAGTACACTTCTTCACCGAATTTGTGATTGTTTTTCGCTGATGTACTGCTGGATAATTATACACGGTTTCCATATTACCCTAGTTGCCCAGCAAATGCGCCCAGTCTAAACGTGCAGGTACCATCTGCACCTTGGATGTCGTCATCATCACTGCGAGCTCATCACTGCCTTATCTGTTCCGCCAATTCCAGGTCCTGCGCCAATTCCACACAATTATTATATCGGTCGACTAGCACGTACTTCTAAACTCTGTTTTTGAAGTATCCTTGCAAGTTGTCTAACTGATTTGTTTCTTTTCTAACAGAACTACTGTGCTTACCCTTATGAGCGTTTGACAAGCAAAGGGTGAAAAAGCGATAAATGAAAGCTGTTTAATGTCTATTCTAAAACTCGGACACGGTAACACCCTCTAATGTTTCAGCTCAATCCTGCTTCCTAGTACGATCAGCACTTTTGCGCTGCCCTAATGTTAACTGTGCCTATCGTCTTTGCTACGTGTGAGGGACCTCATAATTATTACACAATGACATGAATGACGAGAAATACTGAAATTTAACCTGAGGGAAAAGAGAACTTACGACTATTTACCCCATTGAATAGCTGGAAATTAACACCAAGTTTTAATGCAGGAGGAGATAGGAAAAATAATACACGCATTTGGAATTTATACTCGGGCTCCACTAAATTGTAACGAGCGAGGAAATACCAGATACTATTTGGGGGATGTAACGTAGAGCAATCACATAGCAGGAAAGCATTCGGAAAGGGGGTGCGGATTAAATTGAAATAAATTGGAGTTTTATTTATGGACGCTCTTTAACTGTTGTGTTCCTTAGCGTCCCGTTCTATATTGGGCGTGAAACATCGGTAATTTTGCTCCGAGGCCTCTTTATCAGGCTTAAGATTCTTTTAAGTGCCATAACTCTACCGATCTACCTTATCTAGCGATAAGTGCTAGAAGAAAAATAGGGCCCACATTCTTTGATGAAATAATAAATGCAGAGTGACAGAGGTTAATTCTCAGGCCATTTTCCATCGCTTGACAGATGAATGGTTCCAGCAAGATTCTGCAACAGCACATACGGCTGCCGAATCAATACATGCAATAAGAGAGGTGTTTGATGACATAATAATTAGTGTTGATTTGTGGCTCCCTCGTTCTCCTGAGGTAACGAGTTGTGATTTTTATTTATGGGGTTCTTGAAAAGACAAAGTGTATTGTTCCAGTCCTCGCACAATACAGGAACTTAGAGAAAACATTGTGCAAGAAATCACAAGAATTACTGCTGCTGAGCTTCGGAGAGTGAGCGAGAATGTTTACACGAGATATGCTGCCTGTTTGAGAGCAGAAAGTCAACATTTCCAGCATCTATTACAAGGTAAGGATTTTAGTCCGCCTACACCGGTTTTCCCTGATCCATTAGTTGACGTTGGTTTTCATCTATATTTCAAAATTAAGAGTTTAAGAAGTACTAATGAATGATAGAATTGATGGCTATCCTTGTGATATAAAGAATACCGACTGGATTTTTCTTAGGTGTCGCGTGCCATTCTCATGTAAAGAGGTTTACTATTTAGTCTCGTGAAGGATTTTTTAGCCAAACAAAGCGCAAATATAAATTAATACCGAGGGACCATGAGTGGAATCTCTTTTTGCTATAAGTGGACCTTACTCGAACCGAAGTTTTTGATTTCGCTTTGTGATAAGCCGGCATTATAACATTTAAGAAGTATACAGAGTCTTGTAAAACTACAGACGTGTAAATACATTTAAAAGCTATAGAGCAAAAGAGCCCAATACTCAACGTATTACATATTAAGGAGCCTTTGTTTTTAATTATAGCTATAACACGTATGTGTTCAAACGATCAAATGCGTGAATTAATACATTCGGCTGGTAGCGTTTTATTTAGATTGAAGGTTATTTGAAGAAAAGGTTTGGCTTTGTATGGCCTGGTAAATTTTTGCTGTTTTCTTAAGAATGGATAAGGAGCACGTTTTGTTGTTTGGAGCGAAAATGCAAGTTGTATTCTGAAAAATGGCTTGTTTCTGCTTGCGTTGAAAATTAAAGTGGAAAAATCGCTTTCGCATTTCTTAAGTTTGAAATAGAATACCGAAATATTATACGGGGCATGATTTTAAAGAAGGTACTGATAGTTTTAATAAATAACAGAACATTATTTTCCAAATAGTTTACTATCATTAATTACCGTACAGCTTACACTACTTCTCCACATAGTCGCCGCCGTTATTCAGGCACTTGTGATAACGGGAAACCAGCTTTTGTATACCTTCGTCAAAGAATGAAAGCCAAATTTTCACTTCTTGCTTCACACCATCGTTGAAATGTCTTCTACCAAGGAACTTCATCAAATGAAGAAACAAATAAAAATCACCTAGTTCCAAATCCGGACTGTAAAGAGGGTGGTCGAATCGTTTCTAACCAAATGATGCGATCAGACCTTGAGTTCGTTTGGCTGTGTGTTGCTGGGCATTGTCATGCACTAAAAGGATTCCACAGGAAAGCAATCCGCGCCCTTTGTTCTGTATTGCACGACGGGGCTTTCGTAGTGTCTCATAATAGATTTCTTTGTTGACTTTGCATTCCTGGACAAGAATTCAACCACCAAAAACCGGTTTGTCCCAGAAAAACGTGCACATGATCTTGCTGGTGGATATTGTGTGTCGTGTGTTTGAATTTCTTCTTCCCGAGTAATGTTGTGTCCTCACTCCATGGATTGTTGCTTTGATTAAGGAGTGATGTGAGAAACCCATGTGTAATCACCTGTAACGATACGTCTTTCTCAGCATATCGGGCGAGGAAAGTCAGTGTAGCGACATATCGCTTGTTCTTATGCTCATCAGTATAATTTTTGGGTACCCATCTTGAGTACAATTTCCGAAGCCCTAAGCGTTCTGTGACAATGCTGTAGAGGAGTGATCTTGAAGTTTGTGGAAAATGGAAGACAACACCGATATGGTGAAACGCCTGAGCTCGCGAATGTTTTCTTCCACAGCTTGCACCAAATTATCCGTGACCACAGACGGTCGGCCACTCCGGGTCTCATCCTGCACTTTTTCATGACTTTTGTTAAACTGTGTAACCCACTTCCTCACCATTGCATCATTCATTACTTCTTCCCCATAAACCTTACAGAATTAACAATGAATATTTGCTGGCTTAACACTTCTCGCATTAAAAAAGACGAATCATTGATCTGAGTTCGCAGTCAACGGGTCATTGGATTGTTTTAAACATTTTGAAATGCTCTAACAACAGGAAAACACAACGTGACGATCACTCATAACTGCGTCTGGCTTCCTAATTAATGGAATAAGTGATTACGCATGCTCAAAATCAAACTGCAGCGTTGCAGCTACAAAATATTGAAACGGTGCTTACTTTAAAGCACTACTCGGATTTCGTGAGAGCTTGTAAGTAATATATTTTCCGTATCAGTATGCCAAAGTAAATAAATTATCGCACGTGCTATTCATGAATTAACTAAATGTCCTTTTTATTAGGAAAGTTTCGTATTTCTCTGTTGTTTTGAAAACAGGAAACCGAAGAATCCTATTCAATGAGAGCTTCTAAATACAATTTGTTCCCTTTTTTCTCAATAACGTTTTTTATCGTATTTTGGTTAATGTGTAAAGGTATTTTGCAGATAAGAAAATATATTATTGAACCTTGGGGCACAAATGTGTTTAGAATACTAGATGGATTGAAATTCCTAGTTTAACGAAAATATCGTATATATATATATATATATATATATAGAGAGAGAGAGAGAGAGAGAGAAAGAATTTAGTATATATCGGATAATGTACACCCTATTATGTTTTGAAAAAACAAAGCAAAATTTTGAGTGTCTTAGTTGTTTGAAATTAGAAAAGATATGATATGTATTATACTTCATAGGGGCATGATATATTTTCAGGTAACCAAAGTACTTTCAAATTTTGGTTAGGCGTAAGATGTTTTTCTAATCAAAATCTGGAAACAAGTAAAGTTTCTTAGGTTTAGAAACATAAGATTACAGAAAAAATACCCTATTTCCTGAGAATTTGATGTTTTTATAGAGTTAAAGAACTGATTCTAAATGTATTGCATTTCCGTTTAGGCTCCAAGCATATTTCAGTTAATTAAGTATAATATTTCACGATAAGAAACATCTAAAAGGAATAAGGTCGCTCTTTTACCTGGATAGTGAATAAAAAGAAAAGCATATCTTTTAAAAAGAGTCTCTCTAATGAAATACGTTACATATAGGTCAAGTGTCTTGGGACAATTTCGCCTGGTAGCATTAAATTATAATGATATTGAAGTAGCATTTTATTTCCAGTTAGCTCTGAGCTAATATTCTGTTTAAAATTATCCTTCACAGTCTTTAAAGGATAAGTACATATACGTCTGTCATGTACACCGATCCTTTTCAAAGTCTCTTGTTTAAGAAATCCTTTGTACAAATACCGAAAACTCGTTGAACAGACCTGAATGCGCCCGGACTCCCTGTCGTCTATTCGCACGAATATGGGAAGGAAAACGCCTGGAGATAGGACTTGAAACATCAGGATAAGGGCAGCAGTGCCTTATGGGAAAACTCTCTGGTAATTCTAATCACTGGTGGCAGTCCTGAATATTATGTTCTCCTTCTATACCTCTGCAAATGAAGCACTCTCTTGTAGTACTTTTCCTGGCTGTCTAAACGCCTCTTCTCAGGAGGGGACTTTTGGTGTTGTCCTTGCGTTACTTTGCATACCGCTTGAGACATCATAATCATAGAAACACGTGTACCGAGCCTGTGTCTGAGTATTGCATACGATTTAATAACAACATGTTTACGTTCTCTACCACATACATAGTAGATAAAGTATTTCATTCCAAACAAAAATTCAATGCCGAGATTTCACCGAAAATACATGTTTTGAGACTTCTGAATAAAAAGTAAAGTGGTTTTAGAAAAAGGTCCGTGTGTGAGTGTGTCTTTGAACATCATAACTTCAAAATGAAATGGATAAATACTAAACTAAATATTTAATTTCAGTACCCTCCTAGATGCGACAAGTAGAAATATTAAGCCGCTACGGAGCCATTAAGGATATGCCGCCATCTGATAAGGTTCTTTGTTCTATGCCGACAAGCCTCGCCCCTCCCTTTGAGGCCTCACATGCCGCCCTGGTCGCGTGCCGCTAGCCCCGCCCCCTTCCCTTTGTGGCCTCACCTAATGCCGACTGGTTCTGTGACGGCAGGTCCTCCCCCCTCCCCCATGTGGTCTAGTCACGTGCCGGTGGCCCGCCCCCTCCCTCCCCCATACGCTGGGTGCGTACCCTCCCTCCCCTTTGTGTTCTGGTTGGTTCCCTGTGGATAGGTGGGAGAGTGTGTATTGTTCCTATACGCCGGTCGCGTACCTTCCCTAGGTCTAAATCCCGCCCGGGTGATTGGTTGGGGTAGGGGATGTGCCGCTCGGGTGATGGGGTATAAGGGAATGGGGTTCTCGGTGCGTGAAGCTGACCTGGAAATCCACCCTGGCGATGGGGGAATGAGATTCTCGATGCCTGCCGCAGATCGGCAAATCGTTTGAGTACATAATTGTGTCAATCAATTAGATAATGTTCGCTCATGCATAAAACATTATTGAAAAAAAAGAATCGCCATCATATTACTACTAATGCAATTAAACGATGCTCGGCAATCAATTAAGTATTTCTGATTGATTAATTGTATATGAATTGACTTGCGCACCTGCTTCTAAACCGCCATTTTTACATCTACTAATGTCAACAAATTACACTTCTAATGAAACGCGGCTAGTCGGTCGATGAAAACAATTAAGTATTTTTGATTGATTAATGTAATTGACTCGCGCGCAACTGTTCGTCATCGTATATGCGTGGTAGCATGCGTATAATTATTACGAGTAATAACATTTATTTAATTCTACTTTTGAGGGAAAATATATTTTGGATTTATAAGAATATTACAACACTTAGATGAATCCATAGCTGAAAGGACAGAGTTGACGTAACAGTCGTTATCGCGTGATAATTGCGCTGGAACCCCGAGCGCAACCCTTCCACCACGAAACGTCTCAATCGAATGACTGTCTCTCGGTAATTGCAGTGACAAGTCGACTACCGCACCCCCTCCACTTGCGTTTCAGTTCGCAACCTACACCAGCGCGCCAGGTGGTAATATGAGTGAAACTGGTTTTTTCACTCTGAAGCAGCGAGGGTTTCCTCACGGCGCCCCTGGTGGTTATATCCGAACGTTGTGAATTCGCCATTTTTAAACTCAAGGTGCGCGCAAGGCGGCCATCTTAACTCTATATAATTCAGCGAAATATGATTCCGAAAAAAAATAAAGGCGAATTAACATTTTAGTTAAATAATACTCGTTTAACATGCGAGGTGCCTTCATGTTGTCTCGTTATAATTCCGGAGGAATTGATTATGAAATAAATAAATACGGTTAACATTATAGGTGAATATTACATACGTTATTAAAAAATAAATAAGGCTCTCGCTGATCGATGAATACAATTAAGTTTTTTTATTAATTAATTGTATATGAATTGACTCGCGCACCTGGTTGTTCTCGTATATGCGTGATTATTACGCGTGTATAACTATTACGGCTAATAACGTTTGTTTAATTCTTCTTTTGAACGGAGGATTTATAAAAAAATATTGCATTGCTTAGATGAATTAAAAAGCAACTGAAAACGATATTGCAAATAGCTAGTATGAGACGTTAACACGAGAACCCGTTACGAAAAACAACACGCATGCGACCGATGTGTATCGTCTAATACAATGAATCTTAAGAAGCGGTTAAACCAGGACGCTTGGGTTTTCCCCCGGTACCTGCTCTTAATGGCTAGGGGTATCCATCACATCGGGGTACGCTCCAACTGATGTTAAAAATGTAAGACCGCTATGCCTCTTCTCGCTCGAGAGAAGTAATAATTACCATTCAAAACAGGCATACCTTTCTTAGTAGATATAAAAGTAACACGCACGAAAACTCCAAATATAAATTTTATATTCGTTTTAAATGTTCTTTCTAAAGACGTAGCGAACTTTGAGAAATTCAACAAATTATTCACTTGCGTACCCTGCTTGAAATAAATATGCTGTACATCCCTGAAGAATGCATATGGTCTTCTCGGAAGAAATGCCTATGTAGACACATTAGCGGACAATGGCAGACGCTTCCATGCCATTAAACATCTTAAGAAGAATGCAAAACAAGGTCCTGTAAACAATCATTAGTGGACAATGACAGACGTTTCCAGTTCATTAAACATCCTAAGTGCTCTGAAAAGCAACAGACCCTCTGGGTAAATAACTATTAGCGATACAATAGAATTTCTTAATGGCTTCCTCTGTGCAGAAATTCCATCACAAACCGTGGAAAACCAAGTCCAGTCATGTTTTAAGCTTACCACAAAAAATTTTTTCCCGATAATTAATATAAATTCCACATGAAGAATATTAATGATTAAGTTTCATAGCTCTTATTTCTTTCAATAAAATATTGAATATGACTCGAGCGTTAGGAATATGAAACGTGAGAAGCACTATTATAATTATAATTAAACGTATACTGTATAGATTCTGTACTTAAACATTCGATTGTATCTTTGTCATTATTTAAATACTCACATACAAGAATTGCATGCATGATATCAAAAATTAAACTGATCTTTTTTCTCGGTATGTTAAACAAAGAAATATGATTTGGCGAGAGTAATATGAAGAATAAAAAGTATTCAGAACGGTGAATATTACATACGTTATTAAAAATAAATAAGGCTCTCGCTGATCGATGAAAACAATTAAATATTTTTTATTAATTAATTGTATATGAATTGACTTGCGCATTTGGTTGGTGACGTATGTGCGTGATTATTACGCGTGTATAACTATTACGACTAATAGCATTTGTTTAATTCTAAATAAATAATGAAATATGGAGCCTAGCCTAAACAATCCTCGTTACTCTTAATTTATTCCATTTAAAAAGATTGGCCTATTCTCTTAGTAAACATAGGACGAGAACGATTTTAAATACCTCATCCATTCGAGAGATATTTTTTGAAAATTCCAGCATGTTAAATATAAACTTAATACACACACACACACAAAAATTCATTTCTAGTAATATTTTCGCGACATTAAGTATTTGCGAATGAGTTTTTACTTTCTCTACTACGTATAGTAAGTAGAGGAAGTGATGTATTCCGCCCAAAAAAATTCGATACCGAGATTTCACCGGAAATACATGTTTTGAGGCCCTCTGAATCCGAAAAAAAAGCATGGCTGTCTGCGAGTGTGCCTGTGAAGCATAACTCAGAAACGATGAGTCGGATAAACACCAAACTTGGTATTTAGGTTCAGTATCTCCCAGAGATGCGACACGAAGGTTTTAAAGAAAATGCCCCGCACCAGGCTACCTTTTACATGGAACATTTTTCGAAAATTTTAATTTTCTCAAAAATGACTAACGATATTGAATAAAATATTATATGTTTAAGATATTGTAATGAGAAATGAAATGTATATCTCGAATTTTCTGGGAATGTCTCCAAAAGTATTCTTCATTCTCAACGACTTTTGCAAAACTGATAAACCATAAGAGATAGACAAAATTGTACTACACAAAAAATGGAGATCGCGTTAAAATACATAATTTATATCATATACATTCTTGTTGTTGAGTAAACCGTTTTCGAGATATTGCTTGTTATTCCCTTAAAATTTCCAATACTTATACTTTTTCTCAAATTCGTTATTCTTGTTTTTATGTTCTGGACATGCAAAGAGAATGGAATGCGTCACATAGCAACCAGCGTTAAAATATTTGACTATCGCTTAAAACCTACCATATTCCGCTTGCATCGACATGAAAATTACCAATAACATTGACATCTCGATATCTCGATTAATATGAAGCATATAGAGAATAAGCGCTTGTAATATAGTTTGTACAAGAGTAGAGAAAGTCATGTGAGTGTAACACACATCAGAATTTTGATATTGGTTTAAATTTTCAAATACTTTTAACTTTTCTCAAATGGTAACTCGCTATTCGTTTTCCCGTGGTAATGCATAGAGAATAGAATGCTAAAGCCATCACATAGCATCAGACGTTTTTTTAAACATCTGTGACGTGTCTATTCACAATCGAAAGGTCGCTGGTTCGAGGAAAATTATATCTACAGAAACAATACATTATTTTCACTCTGTGATTAATTTGGTAATGTAACAATAATTAACAATGAATTTTAGCGGTACATGTAAAAAATAAAATATATTTTTTTATTTCCTAACGTCATACGCAGAAGCATTCCCCTTAAGGAACGCTGGCGTGATCGATGGATTTCCCCATAACAGGTTTAGACTTGCTTACAAAATGCCCCTGTGCGAGGCTAGCATTTTCCCTCTCCTACTTCTCGAATTTTTGGAGTAGCCAATCAAAATCGTTGTATTATATATCTTAAACTTTCACTCATACATTTTTTATATTGCAAAAGAACACTATAAAAAGGCTGCTTCATCGGGAATTCTCACAGTTTCTCCGCTGAAATCAACGAGATAAGGTCTCTGCAAGCTTTTCTCATTCAAAGTGAAATTTCAACGAACATCATGTCTGGTAAGTTGTAACAAAACACTTCATTTACTTTTAAAAGTTAAATTATTTCTCTGTACATTTAACTTATATTCGCGTTCTTGTTTTTAATGTATGGCATTTATATGCGAATAGTTGAACTTCTACTGTTAATATCTAGCTGCGGGAATTCTCAAAAAAATGTGAACAGTTTAGTTAAGTATTCACCTTGTTGAGTAATTATTATTCCGTATATTTAAATACGTGTTCTCACCGGGTGAATTATATTCCTTTCTAGAGAAATACAATTACTTGAAAACCCTGCGAATCGAATAAAAATGATCTGTATAAAATTTCTTCCGGGGTAACCGACGGTAATCGATCCGAAGACTTCATGCTTGCATGCACTGGTCGAACATTCACTGTGAATGTTTCATTCCTCTCTCGCATTTATTTAGTAAAAACTTTCAGGCTGTCACCATCATGTTAAAGAGATATTTTCCATGATTGTGTCGAGAAATACACGTGCTTTATTTTTGTAATAGAAATTTCTCAGGTGTTTAAAATACATCGACATTTTCCCTGTATAAGGTATTCGCAGTAAAGTAAATTAACTTAATAATATATCTTTTCTTTAATAAATAAATAAATAAAAATCTAACGCGTAAATTAATTGCGTTTTCAGCCTTCAGTTCTGCTAACATAGCTGAAGCATACATCCAGCTCCAGCAGGATACCCACCGCCGGTTGCAGGATCGCTCATGAAATACCGTAATGATTCAGGCACCCGAACAGTCGAATGGTAAGCATTCTTCAGTGTTTTTAAAAAGTAATGTAACAATTCATATTAACTTCTTGTTCATATTCTTTATTATTATTATTATTAATATTGTTATTATTATTTCCAGGAAGTGGACTTTATTTTGGTATCGACCATCCATCGACCGCTGCAACGGTACCACATGGTTTCCAAGCCTTCATGGGGTCAAATGATCATGGAGGCGGTTCTGCCCCGTACATGCAGCAACACTCGTACGGTAAGAATTTACAGACTGTCGTTTGAGCAATTGTAACTAAAAATTATTTAATAGTAGACATACATTGGCGATTCCAGCACACTAAGCCCTACCTACGATAGCATAGAGTTCTGGATTGTATAAGGAGAAAAGGATATATTTAAGGGGAGTTTCTCGCCCAATATTCAGTCACATAACTCTTTCGGTCTCCCAGAATGCTATGTATTTTTCACACGGGTGTTTAAAACATGTATTTTTTCACGTATAGCGTGTAGATTCTTTAGAACTCTGTACTTAAACATGCTATACTATTATTATTTATTTTTTCCAGGAAATGGACTTTATTTCGGTGGCGGTATCGCTCAACATGCGACCGTTGCACCAGCAGGCTTCGCGACCGTTGCACCGCCACCCCCAGGCTTCCAGACCTTCCTGATACCAAATCAGCAGGGGTGGGGCCCTGCCCCATACATGTAGCAAGCACCGAACGGTAAGAATTTATCAACATTTTACGAAGTTCTTTTACACATTATATATTATTAATATTGTTATTATTATTTACAGGAAGTGGACTTTATTTCGGAGGCTGCATCGGTCAACATGCGACCGCTGCACCGGTACCTCCAGGATTCGCGACCGTTGCACCAGCAGGCTTCGCGACCGCTGCACCGCAACCCCCAGGCTTCCAGAACTTCCTGGTACCAAATCAGCAGGGGTGGGGCCCTGCCCCATACATGCAGCAAGCACCGAACGGTAAGAATTTATCAACATTTTACGAAGTTCTTTTACACATTCTATATTATTATTAATATTATTATTTTCAGGAAGTGGGCTTAATTTCGGAGGCGGTATTGTTCATCACGCGCCCTCTGCACCACACACATTCCCTGCATCAAATCAGCAGTGGTGGGGCCCTGCCCCATACATGCAGCAACCACTGAATGGTAAGAATTTTTTCCACATTTTATGAACTTCTTTTACACATTCTATATTATTAATATTATTGTTATTATTATTAATATTATTATTCCAGGAAATGATCTGGGTGACCTTGGAAGCCAGCCTATGGATCTAGCAACACAGGAGTCAACATCACCGGAGATTGGTGAAGACTCGACCGCTGCACCGTCCGCCTCCTCATCATTCGACATTCTGGAGGAAGTTGTACCAGCTGCACCATCGACCTCCTCAGTCGCAGGCGATGAAACCGCCGCACCCTCGACCTCCTCAGGCGCAGGCGATGAAACCGCTGCACCATCGACCTCCTCAGTCGCAGGCGATGAAACCACTGCACCATCGACCCCCTCAGGCGCAAACGATGAAGCCGTTGCACCGCCAACCTCCTCATCATCATCCAGTGATGCGACAGCTTTGAATGGAAAGAGAGGGCCGGCATCGGACGGGATCGAGCAGCTTACAATCAAAAAGACCAAGGTTAGTGCTAGTAATTGCCAGGGGCTGGAATGCAATACCATCCAATCGGCGTTCAAGGGACGTATTTTTAATAGTAGAATAGAAAATACATTAAAAATACTCGAGCCCAGAGTCTTTTTAGATGAATGCAAGAAGGCTTATTATTAAAGAAGTGGAAAACGTTTTGCAGAGAAGCATTTGTGGATTAAAGATGCATTGTTCCATGGAACTTGAATATTTAATCCGCAAACCAGATGACGAGAAGAGTCTTTCCACTGGCTTTAATTCTAAGCCTGTACTGATTCTTCAGTCAAGCGATCTCAATCAGATCTTCTCTTCAATTGCGGGGGATATTTTGGAAAACATTTCTAAATTTGAGGGGGGAGCATCATCGAAGTCCTTGTCAAAGATACTCAGCCTGGTGATGGGCTTTACACACTACGACCCTTTACACGCAGGTTCATACATCGAATTGCCACTGAAAATCAGGAATAAGTACGCTGTTATAAATATCCAGAACAAAGACAATTACTGCTTTGCATGGTGTATGCTCGCCTCTAAATACCCTGTTAAACGTCATGGCTATAGAACAACAGTATACCCCTTTGAACTGCTTTTCAAAGCATTCAATTATGACGGTATCGAATTTCCGACACCCCTCCATCAAATTGATTGCTTTGAAAAGCAGAACAATGGAGTATCCATTTCAGTGTTTGGTATAGAGGAGGAGAATGAGAACATTATTCCCCTATACCAAACAGCTGAAAAGAAGCAGCACCATACCAATCTGTTATATATTGAGCAGGGGGAAAAGTCCCACTACTGTATAATTAAAGACTTGTCCAGACTTGTAAGGAGTCAAGTAACGAAGCACCAACATAGAATATGGACATGTGAGGCCTGCCTCAAGGGATGCACCAATGAAAAGGCCCTGGAAACGCACCGATTAAGATGTGGAAAATGCCAATTGCTTAAAATGCCTCAACAGGATGAATACCTTGAATTTAAAGCACTCTCCAAGAGCGTTCCTGTACCATTTGTTATATACGCAGACATTGAATCTGTTCTGGCGAAGGTTCACTCTTGCGCTCCCTCAAGCAGCTCTAGCTGGACCCGAACCGCTCAAGAGCATGAAGCAATGTCTATTGCCTTGAAGGTGGTATGTAGGCATGACGAATCATTGTCAAACTTCTTTCTCTTTAGAGGTCCAAATGCCGTCGATGACTTTATCAAACAATTGAAATCAATTGCTGATGACGTCATCGATGTGTATTCCAATCCTAAACCCATGGATTTAACCCTTGAAGAGCAACAGAATTTTGACAATGCCTCTGAGTGTCATATATGCCTCGCTGCTTTCACTGTGGGCGATTTGCGCGTGAGGGATCACGATCATGTGACAGGGGAATATCTGGGTGCTGCTCATAATAGATGCAATTTGAATAGAAAGGTCCCTGATTTCATACCGATCTTTTTTCATTGTCTATCTAATTATGACAGCCACTTCTTGATAAGACGCCTGGCATATGATAATAAGCCCATATCGTGCATCGCTCAAAGCGGTGAAAGGTATATAGCGTTTAGCAAACGGTACAGGGACATCAGCTTCAGGTTTCTGGACAGCTTTAAGTTTCTTGACGATAAGCTGTCCAGCCTGGCTGACATGCTGGAGGAGGGTGACTTTAAAATAACAAGGGCGGAATATCCTGTTGAGGAGCATTTTAAGCTGGCAAAGAGCAAGGGAATATTCCCATATGATTATGTTTCAAGCCTTGCCGTTCTCGAAGAAACTTCTCTACCACCGAAGGAGGCCTTCTACAGCACTCTCACTGACAACCACATTACCGAAGAGGAATACAGGCATGCTGTAAAAGTCTGGGAGGTCTTTACTATCCGGAATCTCGGAGAATAAAGTGATCTATACCTGAAAACAGATATACTGCTCTTGGCGGATATTTTCGAAAAGTTTCGAGATCTCATCCTGGGAATGTATAAACTTGACCCAGTATGGTTTTATACCTTACCAGGACTCGCCTTTGACGCTATGTTGAAGATAACAAAGGCGAAACTTTCCTTAATATCCGACAAGAGCATGCCGGAATTTTTCGAGTCGGGAATTAGAGGCGGACTGTGCACAGTGGTGAAGGGCTACACCAAAGCTAACCACAGATACATGTCCAACTTTGACCAGCATGCTCCTGTTAAACACCTGTCCTATTGGGACATAAACAACTTATATGGAGCTTCTATGGTGTCTGCCCTACCGTACAAAAATCTGAAATGGCTCACCAGAGAAGAAATTGACAGCATAAACTTCGCAGAAATCAAAGAAGATTCAGAGACTGGATATGTGCTAGAAGCAGATATCGAATACCCCGACCATATCCACGACGCCCATAACGAACTTCCTTTCTGCCCACAGAGCGCGATACCACCGAATGGCCAATACAAGAACCTGCTTGCAACATTAGAACAGAAAAGCAAATATGTCTTGCACTACTGGGTGATGCAGCAGTGTATCGAGCAAGGTCTAACTGTGAGACATATTCACAGAGTGGTGTACTACGACCAGTCTAACTGGTTGAAGACATATATCGACGTCAACACCGAGAAGAGAGCACAAGAAAAGTCAAAATTCGGGCAAAACCTGTGGAAAAAGATGAATAACGCCGTATATGGAAAATTTATAGAGAATGTGAGAAAATACACTGATTTCAAAATAGTTGGAACCTGGAAACAGGCAAAGAAGTTGATAGCACGCAGCACTTACCTACGCACCATAATTTTTGAGGAAAATCTTGTGGGAATCGAACTGGGCAGAGAGGAAGTACATATGAACAAACCAATCTACATAGGACACGCAATTTTAGACATTTCAAAATTTATCATGTATGAATTCTTTTACAATATCATGAAACCGAATTTAAAAGACTTGCTGCTGAATTACATGGATACAGACTCGTTTATTTTTGAAACGAGTTCTGATATCTATGAGTTCATCAGGGAGAACCCTCAATATTTCGACACTTCAAACTTCGAAAAGGATAATGCATATGGCATTAAGCAAGCCAATAGGAAAAAGATTGGGTTGTTCAAGGACGAATTGGGTGGCTTGGTTATGGAGGAGTATGTCGGTATTAGAGCAAAGCTATACGCTTACAGATACGGAGGGCAGACAATAAAGAAAGCTAAGGGCATCACCAGGGCAGGCATGGATAAAATAGATTTCGGCCATTATTTTGAATGCTTAAAAGACCATAGCCTAAAAATTTATTCGGTACAAAAAACATTTCGGAGTAAACACCACAAAATTAACACAATTGAGACAAATAAATTGGCGTTGAAGGGGGGTGACGATAAGAGGAAGTTGATGGAGGGAAGTTATAAGACTCTAGCGTGGGGCCATTATTCCCTTAGACCTGGTGATTGCTAGTGCCTAAACTTGTAAATATGTATAATGTAAATATTTGAAGATATCTTGTTTTTTTCAATCTGGATTTTGTAAATATTCATTTAAATTGTGTATGAGGGTTTTTATATATTAATTTTTCCCTCTGATAGTGTCATTGTATATATTCATTTAAAGTGTGTATGAGGGTTTTTAGATATTAATTTTTCCCTCTGATGTCATTGTATATATTCATTTCAAGTGTGTATGAGAGTTTTAATATATTAATTTTTCCCTCTGATGTCATTGTATATATTCATTTATATTGTGTATGAGGGTTTTTATATATTAATTTTTCCCTGTGATATTGTCATTGTATATATTCATTTAAAGGGTGTATAAGGGTTTTTTTATATATTAATTTTTCCCTCTGATAATGTCATTGTATATATTCATTTAAAGTGTGTATGAGGGTTTATATATATTAATTTTTCCCTGTGATATTGTCATTGTATATATTCATTTAAAGTGTGTATGAGGGTTTTTATATATTAATTTTTCCCTCTGATAATGTTATTGTATATATTCATTTAAATTGTATATGAGGGTTTTTATATATTAATTTTTCCCTCTGATAATGTTATTGTATATATTCATTTAAAGTATGTGAGGGTTTTTATGTAATAATTTTCCCTCAAAAAAAAAGAAAAGTATAAAGGATTTTTTAAAATAAAAAAATACTCATGATTTTACAATCATAAAAACTGGTCTTTATTAAGTCTTCATACATTACACCAAATCCTTTATATCAATCCATTGAGTATCTGCAAAACCATACCACTTTACAAGAACTTTGTTTCCACGTTTACGTATAACCTTTTCTACTAAATATGTGTTAGGATAGTTAGTCTTTTTTAGTTCATGTCCATAAAAACCACCTTTTATGATTTCACCATTCCTATCCTTTAGTATGTATGTTGTAGGATTGGTACGATTCACACGAAATACTTTGAAGATTTCAACGCTCCAGTTAGATTCATAACCCTTTTCAAAATGTCCTTTATGTTTAGATATCCTGACATAATCACCAACACTAAACTTCCTTGAAGCCTTCTTCTCTCTTCGGTCTTGATTATAATTATACACAGTCAGAAGAAAATCGTTGTTTTTCACTTCATTAGGCTTCATGCGGATAGTTGAATGAAAAGTATCATTGTACTTTACAAGGATTCTAGGTAAAAGATCTAGCCACTTGTATGAGCCTTGGACTAAAAACTCTCGGTACATCATATTCTTCAAGGTTCGAATTAAACGTTCAACAGCCGCAGCCTTCACATTGGTATAGGTGCTGTAGTGGTTAATATTATACTTAAACATTAATCGTTTAAAGAACTTGTTATAAAATTCTTTCCCGTTGTCACTTTGAATATTCCGGGGAGGGACATCAATTTCTTGTAATATATCCTCCATAGCCTTTGCAACATTAACCCCGCCCTTATCCTTTAAGGGTTTTGCATATGCCATTTTAGAGTAAAAGTTGATTGCGATCAGAACGTATTTGAAATTTTTGTTCACTCTTGCATATGGTATCATTTCAATCAAATCAATTTGAAATAAATCATTCATACCTTTGCTGATAATTTTGCGTCGTAAATAGTTCCTCCTCGCCGATCCGTGAAGCTCTCTGGCGATATTCTGTTTGGCGGTCATGCTATAATTTTAGATGCTTTCAACTCCTGGATAATTTCCTCAATCTCTTGAGCGTGACTATTATTACCAGCGTCCCTCGAAGCAATAAGTAACCTCAGACTATTCACTAATGTGTTAGGATTTCTCCAGAAAACGTAGTCAACCTCCTTATCAGGCTTATGCTCCTTCCATGCCAGTCCTAGACCTGAATGTGTATTGAGTAAGGGTCGTATTATATTCTTGTATTTATACGATTTACCAGATTTCAAACGACCGTGTCTAGTGTAACCACTTCTATGAAGAAAAGTACTTTTCATAATCTTAGCGTACGTCTCCAAGTCTTCACTAGTGTATGCAGAAATCTGAGGCGTTCGCTTAAAGATGAGCTCCGTCAAACCGGCGGTAGACTCATACGTTTCATCACCTATCAATATTTGATTATTTATAAAATGAATATCTTTATTTCCAAGCATATAACTTCCATCCTGATATCTCACACCGTACAATGTATCAATACGATCCTTGTCTTTTGAGCGAACGTGTTGAAGGTAAGTAGAAATACTTGTAGAATCACCATCTTCATTCTTGACGGTCTTCACAGTCAGAACTCGTTGAGTGTCCAAAATATCCTTGAGGGGGGCGGTTACAGGCTTCAAAGCTTCGGACATGACATGCTGAGTCTCAAACCTGAGACCTTTTAGAGCTCTCAGTTTTTCTTTTACAGCCCTAGTATGCTCGGCTACAGACTCTTTAAGTCTTATGCTTTCACTATCCATCTTACAAATGATGTGAAAATAGACGATTACCTTCAATTTATAGCCTGCGTCCAGCTTGAGTTCTCAACGTGTCGATAGCCTTAGCTAACATCTCTATCGAAGTTCTCAGTTGCTCGGTTTCTTTCTTATGCTCCTGTGTATGTGTCTTGAACGCTTCAGCAAAGATTGCCGTATTAGCGTACTGGCTTCTGGCTGATTCTTCTAGACTCGTCATTTGCTGCATATTAGTTTTGTAGGCGTCCATCATCATATTTACATTATCCTCCACTTTGTTAAGTTTATCACTGCAGCAATCAGTTTTGAGAGTATTCAAAACCTCTATCTTTAAGTGCCTGACTGTAGCCTCTAAATCTGAAACTCGCTTCATCGCTAACTTTTCTAAATTACTAATTTTCTGATTGCAAAGATTCTGAAGATTTGTTTTTTCTCTATCAAGCTCTGCGGTAACTTGTTTAATAGAGTCCATTACAGAATCCACTCTGTCTTTTGTAGAGGTTGTTAGAGTATCCACTTTACTCGTAGTCTTATTCAGATTTGCTGTGATGTCTAGCAACTTCTTCCCTATTTGCATCTCGATTTCCTTTGGCAAGTACCTGTTTAACTGCTGTCGCGTCTCGTTCGATTTCCTAATGATCATAGCTCTAGCATATCTTTTATTTACAGCATCCGTATCTCCGAGAGGATCTGCTATATCAATGATTCTCTTATTGTCGAATATAATGTTACCATTACCATCTCTCGACTGCGTGAGTGAATTGACATATCCAACGATGAACTTTTTATTCACAACATCATTATCGTGAACAGGATCTAGCAATACCTTCAATCTAGCTTTATCGATCACGATGTTATTTTCCTTATCTCTCTTGAGGATATATCTTGAAATCAATTCATCAATCTGGGTCTTAGCCATAACCTCAACATTGTTAGCAGCTTGCTGAGAGAAATCTTGCATTCTAATTTCGAGAGCATCCGCATAATTCTTATTGGTGGCGTCATGATTATCTTCAGGATCGTGAACATTGCACAATCTCTTATTCTTGAATTGAAGTTTCCTTTGACATCTCTATTTATGATAAAACGATCAAACACTCTTCTAACTGGACCAGTTCTCTGAGAACCGAACCTATCGATGCTCATGGTTAACTACGAATGATCATTTTCTTTTTTGTCGAGCTTAATATATACATCAAAACCTTTCCTATATCGTCCCTCATTCATATGAAATTCAAGAACTATCACAACAAAGGGTCTTCCTTCTGATACACTCTCCCAAACGTTCTTACATAGATCTTTAAATTCATTGTAGGTCATGTCGGTATTTACATAATCTTCGTAAATGTGCTTTAAGTTTAAATTGTCTTGTCTGAAGAGTATTATCATGTTTGTATTATCGCGAATTAAATGTTTTGGAACTTTAGCATAGGACTGTGCTAGATATACAGAGTCGACATTTCGATGTCTGCCCATACTGTAAAAGGATGCTATCTTTTCCTGCTTTTCAGTGATGACGTCATCAAATATAAAGATTGAATTTTCTTTGACTTCAGAAGGATGCAAAACATCATCCCCGTTGTCGAAGGTGTTCACTTCTATACCTTCGATGTTTCCGAGCACTTTAATTAGGTATTGGTACTTTGGTTGATAGAGAGACTTTGAATAAATATACAATTTTTCAAAACGTAGTCCATTCTCATGGAGTAGCATATTGAGTAATACGTTTGTTTTCCCTGCACTGGAGCTCCCTAAAATAAGATCTCTGACATTAGATGGAAATAACTTGCCATGTCGATCACTTCTAAAGTCACTTTCAAAGTCTAATACCTGAATAGGTAGAGAGCAGTGCTGCTTAACAAGCTCCATGTTAACAACTAACTTATAAAATGTATGTGCGATGTTTATATATTACCGGATGTAAAGTAGTTAATGATTGATTGCAATGATATAAAAGGGCTAATGCATGCAATTACTCGCTTAGTATATCATGAGAGCTAAGAGAGGAAGGTTGTTGCAGTATAAGCGCGGCTCTGGAATTATTAATTCCATAATTAATTCCCTCCCCTTTGAAGCTCACTTACCTGGATATAGATATTGTGGGCCTGGTACTAAATTGGAAAAACGTCTAAAAAGAGGAGACCCCGGAATTAACCAATTAGACGAAGCTTGCAAACTGCACGACCTCGCGTACGCTGAGAATAAGGACACCACTTCAAGACAAATAGCGGATAAGATTCTTGCAGAGAAGGCTTGGAAACGGGTGCAGTCATCAGATTCAACTTTTGGTGAAAGGTTAGCTGCAAGGCTAGTAACCGCAATCATGAAGGGAAAGGTTGCAGTGGGAGCCGGAAAGAGGAAGAAGAAGAGAGGAGGGTTTTTACCATTGATACCCATCATTGCTGCTTTAGGCGCTGCAGCAGGCGGCGCTGCTCAGATAGCCTCTGCAGTCAATAAAAAAAAGGCTGCTGATAGGCACTTAGCAGAAGTTGCGAGGCATAACAAGGCGATGGAGACACGAGGAAAGGGACTCCGAAAGAGAAGGTGTAAGAAGAGGAATAAAGGAGGATTCTTACCTGCAATGCCGCTGATGTCGTCTTTAGCCGCTGCATCTAAAATAGCAAGGTCCTTGAAAAAAAGAGGATCTAAAGGCAGGGGTTTAAAGAAGAAGGCAAAAAACGGTGGAAGAGGATTGCACATATACCGGAGGAAGCCCTAAGTAACGTGGCTATCGAATATTATGCTAAACGTTTAAAAATTCCTTATTTTAGAGGAGTTTATATGATTGACAAACTTCCTTTAAAACCACACCTCAAAGAGAGACTTATTACCAATCTCGATACCTCCGATAATGAAGGAACACACTGGGTTGCTATAAGGAAAGAAGGTGATGTCGCATACTACTTTGATAGTTTCGGCAATTTGAAACCGCCTCCTGAGATTGAGAAATATCTACAAGGTGTTAAATCTACTATAATACACAGAGATACCAGAATTTCGAATCAGTTCATCTGCGGGCACTTGTGCTTGCAATTTCTTTTATCCTAGAAGCTGCTACATCGTCAAGATGAGTTATACAGTTACAGTGAGTGGGCCAGACACTGTTATTTCAACGTATTTAAACCCGCCTCTACAGCTAGATCCTCCAGGTCATTATGAGATTGCTCTCTTGAATTTTGAAACATTCTATTCAATACCAAATGTCGATGAAAGTAATAATAGATTTCATTATATTCATAATGGTAAACCTGAAACCATTATCATCCCACATAGAACCTACGAGATTGCCGATATCAATACATTTCTAAAGGATAAACTAGGATTGAATGATGAAGTCTTCTTTATAAGACCTAACAATAATACAATGAAGGCTGAGATTAAATGTCCTTATACAATAGACTTTTCTAAGGCTAGATCTAATGGTTCGCTTCTAGGATTCACAGACACTAAAATAATTCCTGCTGGAGAAGGGTTTGAATCTGACGATCTTGTGAATATATTTAAAGTGAGTATCATACGTGTGGAGTGCAGTATTGCAACAGGCTCTTTCATTGACGGTAAAAGCGGACATTCGCTCTACGAGTTTTTCCCTTCTGTTCCTCCAGGCTATCATATCTCTCAAGAACCCTCGAACCCGATATATTTACCGGTCATAGATACAAACTATATAGACCAGATCACTATTCGAGTGGTAGATCAACACGGAAAGGCGATCAACTTCAGGAGCGAAGTTATCACTACAAGACTGCACATAAGACGCAATGCAATACATTTTAAAAGACATCGCAAATACTATAATAGACGACGTACACCACTTCGAAGCATACAACCTCTCCAGCTTCCGAGGAGTTAACACGTGCTAACCGCAGGTTCCTCTAAGGGTTAGGTTACAGAACGCTATAATGGACATCTTAAACGTGACAGAAGTTCCAGCTTTTGACGACAAGATCACCAAGGAGGAGGAGCATATTTTTCTTCCATACAACACCTCCGCTCTGGATGTAAACGATGAAATTAGAATACCATGCCAAGCTGAAGATTTGTATACGCTACCTAACAAGAGTTATCTCTACATCGAAGGTGCTCTCACCAAGGTAGATGGATCACCTACTACAGCGAAGCTCGCTAATAATGCTATAGCCTTCATGTTTGATGAGATACGTCTAGATATGAATGCTACAACTATAGACAGAACAAGGAATCCTGGAATTACTACAACTATACGAAATTATGTGACTCTCAACCCTATGGAGTCGAATCGGCTGCTGAATGCTGGATGGGCATATCCTGGTGAAGAAGTTGATATAGTACACGCAACGAATGGAGCTTTCAATGCTGTAGTCCCTCTCTCGATGCTCCTAGGGTTTGCTGATGACCACAAGGAGCTTATACTCAACAGCAAGTTTGAATTGATTCTCATAAGATCCAAAGATTCTAGAAATTGTGTCCTGAGTTCGAATGGAGAGGAAGCTAATGTAAAGTTAACTAGAATCGAATGGAGGATGCCTGTAATTCGCCTTTCCGATGCTGAAAGGGTTCACATTCTAAAAATTGTCAAGTCTGATAAACCTCTACACCTTGCCTTTCGATCTATGGATCTTCATACACAGCCTGCTGTACCCCAGACAAGATCTTTCACTTGGAATGTAGCAACAACATCTAAGCTCGAGAAACCTCGCTTCATCATAGTGTGCGCGCAGACCTGCAAGATTGGGTGATTATAGCAAGAACAGTTCCGAGTTTGATCACTGCAACATTACTAATTTGAGACTATTCCTCAAAAGTGAATGCTACCCCTACCATGATTTGAACTTGGACTTTAAAAATTCAAAGTTTGCTTCACTATATGAAATGTACTGTAAATTTCAAAGTTCCTATTATGAAAGAGATAATTATCCCCTCTTAAAGAGAAAGGATTTTCTTCACCGTGCACCATTATTCGTAATAGACTGTTCTCACCAACCCGAGGAGGTTATAAATGGAGCTGTAAACATCAGAATCGAGATTCAAGCATCTGCAAATATACCAGCCCAGACGTCACTGTACTGCCTGGTTCTACATGACAAAGTATTTACCTACAAACCTCTTTCTCACGTGATGCAAGCGCTTATATAATTATGTATATGTTTGGGTGAATGGTTTTTGTAAAGGAATGTACTAGGATAAGTTTATGAATAATAAATTGAATTCATATACTAAAACACCCTTTTATTGACTTTAGCATACATTTCAAGCATTTTCCTTCTCCCCCTCCTACTCCCTGAAAATATTGTTGCTCCTGACTTGCAGAAATCATTTAAAATATTCAAATGTCTTTCAATATAGGGCAATAGCCGTTTTAGGTTGCTTACACCCTCAATGTCTAAAGGTATTACATTATTATTTAAACAAGTATTTATGAAATGAACTGAATGGTCAAAAAATACAATAATATTGTATGCATAAATTACATTGTCACAATATTCATCACACGGAAACTTTTTTTCTTGGCGTAGGTAATCTTCAATCATTGGAATGTTTTTGGATATTATATCCCAGTCTGATTTTGTGATATAAACAAATGATTTATCACTTTCGCAATTTATGTAGAGGGAGGGGACGTCATAGTATAGTCCAATATTCACTGAATGGGAGGGGGAGATGCTGACGTCATCAAGCGCATGTGATCGATTCTCCATGCTCCTCCGGGGTATCTTCAATGAATAAGAAGACCATAGGACCCTCGTTGAGAGTCCTCCTCTTACACCTCCTCTTCTTCTTTTTCTCACCAGTGTGGTTCTGCCTCTTCCTCCGCTCCCTCCTCACACCCCTGCAACATATATACAAAACAATGTTAGAAATAGGTTTAGTTAATGATTTCATTTGTCTGAAAGAGAAAATACATATATTAGAAAAATCCTCTCCCCTTGTCACACAAAAAAGTACTATAAAAGAGTGCATACTCACTTCACGGGCTTGCACGATTCTGTGTGTATCTCGGGCGAGCAATCTGGAGTCGTCTGATTTATCCATTCCTGTACCCTCGTTGCTTTATCATCAGGGGTAGTAGTAATGGCGGGTAGTGGAGCGGCATCCTCATCCATAGGCTGCGTATGGCGCTCTGCGATTGGATATTCCACTATATCGACATCGCGTCTCTCAGGATCCAGCTCCTCTATTGGCACGGGTACCTTAGGCGCAGTCATTCGCAGTCTGTAATAATTTAATTTTTTTAGGTTAGACACAGAGTAGCATTAGAAGCAGTAAATGAATATGTAATTTAACATTTCTTCTACTTACTCGAGTTTTCTCTTCCTGCGCTGGTAGACCTCGCAGTTGTCGTTACATAGGAAGAAGGATGTCATGCGTTCATGCTGGGCTGGGTTAGTACAAAGTACAGAATGCATGTATCCGGTGCACGACTCTGTATCACATTCAGCTAGGTGTTTCGATACGAAGACATCGTCAACTTCATCGACATCGCTAAGATCCTCCACATCAACACCCATGCGATTTTCACTGAAAGAATAAAATAATTTCAAGTTAGATTTCATTTAACATGCGTACATATATTACCGAATTATAGAAATATGTATATTACTTACATGTTCGCTCCTCGATAAACAGGACAGCTCTCTGTACACACTTCCAGTGTAGTCATCTGATCATGATGCGATGGTTGAGTACACAACACTGAATGCATTAAACCATTGCATGTTTCGGTATGGAAGTATACGTAGTGAAAATAATCTTCCCCGCACTCGCTCCAGTAATCATTCACATCAGATGCACGATGATCACCAGCCATTTCGATTATCACTGAATGAACACTGAAAAAACAATAAATGATCGCTGTGGCTGCCAGCGTTCCTTATATACTGTAGACAGTGACGTCACGCAGCGGCGGAGGGGGTGGAATGCATGTTGAGACCTGTTATTCACCCTCCAGGCAGAAGCCAGCTGTCTGTTTTTGGAATACAAAGGAAAGCCATTGGCGAGCGTGTTTTAACATGATTTACCGACGCCGACAGAGTGGAGCCGGGCTAGTCTACACGTTGAGGCTTGTTAGTGACGTCACGCACACAGTCACTGAGTGGGGGTGAAACTGGTTATTACCAGACCGAAGTCGGCTGGCGGGCTTTCCATTACATACCGGGCTGTTGCCGGAGAGAGGTTAAGACCGTGAGCGTAGTTATACATATACGATGACTGTCAGATGCACGCGAGTCAATTAATCAATCAAAAATACTTAATTGACTGACGAGGAACGTTTAATTGCAATAGCGGTATATAAACATTGATTCTATTTTCAATAACACATTACCTAATTGATTGACACAATTATGTACTCAAACGATTTGCCGATGTGCGGCAGGCATCGAGAATCGCATTCCCCCATCGCCAGGGTGGATTTCCAGGCCAGCGTCACGCACCGAGAACCCCATTCCCTTATACCCCATCACCCGAGCGGCACATCCCCTACCCCAAACCAATCACCCGGGCGGGATTTAGACCTAGGGAAGGTACGCGACCGGCGTATAGGAACAATACACACTCTCCCACATATCCGCAGGGGAACCAATCACACGGCAGGGATTTAGACAAGTCACAATGAGGGGGTGGGGGCGGGAATGTAGTCACCGTATAGGAACAATACACACTCTCCCACCTATCCACAGGGAACCAATCAAACCACAAAGGGGAGGGAGAGTACGCACCCAGCGTATGGGGGAGGGAGGGGGCGGGCCACCGGCACGTGACCAGACCACATGGGGGAGGGGGGAGGACCTGCCGGCACAGAACCAGTCGGCATTAGGTGAGCCCACAAAGGGAGGGGGCGGGGCTAGCGGCACGCGACCAGGGCGGCATGTGAGCCCTCAAAGGAGGGGGCGGGGCTTGTCGGCATAGAACAAAGAACCTTATCAGATGGCGGCATATCCTTTGAGGGCTCAAGTCGCCCTAATATGTCTACTGCGACATGAAGATTTTCAAGAAAAACTCTCATTCCAAACTAACCTTTACATAGAATTTTTTTCGAAATGTTTATTTTCTGATAGATGGCTCTAAGAATGTTGATTAAAATATGATATATTAAAGGTATTCATATGATAATCACAATGTATACCCTGAATTTTCTGGGAATAGCTTGTGGGGTCCCTTCATTCGGAAGGTATTTTGTATGATCTTGTGTAGCTGATAAACGTTAAACTGCAGAGGAAACCGTACTACCGAAAAGACGTAGATCTCTTTAAAGCACACAATTTATTTCAAATAACTTTTTAATGCACCAGCCATTTCCGAGATATCTATTATTAATGGTTCGAATTGGACACTAATTTGCCATTCCTTTAAATTCTATCGAATTTCATCTTTTTCTCGCGATGTCATGGAGACAGTAAGGAATTTTAAGGCCAGCATTCAGCGTCCAGTTCTAAAACATTTGTCTGTCGCTATTCGTTTTTTATGTATAACGAAATGTGTGATGCAGCTATTTCTGGAAAGGTTTATCTCGATTAAAAGGAAGTAGATAGAAATAACATACCTTCGAAAGAAAAAATGTGTACACATTAATAAACGATAGAGGTTAGAGAAGATTATAAGTAATGTGAATATAACTCTTCGGATTATTTTTGTTGATTCTAATGGATAATTAATTCTTTGGGGTTATATCCCTTAAATACTTTATCGTTTATAAGAATACATATCGCTTAAATGTCCAGAACGCGATCTAGAGCCATTATAGTCATTCACTGTGGTCCAGGAGTATCATGCTAGCCTTTAGTTCCCAAGATCGCGTGTTCAACCCCGGCGGAGGTCGATGGATTTTTTATGTAAAATCCTTAGCATGGCTTCCTTCGCAAGGGAAGTAAAGCCGGTGGTCCCGTGTCGTAGATTTTCGGCACGTAAAAGAACCTCAATCCTTATAAAGAAGCCTGTGAGCCAAATTTTCGTTCTTTTGAGCCCAATATAGAATGTGACTCCAAGGACCATAGTAGTTAAAGAGCGTCCATAAATAGAAATCAACTATAGAGCCATTATGAGAATTGCTTTGTTAGTTGAATTAATTTAATGAATGATAGATAAATGCTTTTATAGGGGGAATTGTATATACAGCGCACTTTAATTAAACAGATAAGGGTTAGTATATATCGCGTTTCTTTGCTCAATAGCTTCTAAATGTATTGACACTTGTGGTATTTTACGAATGTATCGAGGGGGTGAGCTGTGGTGGTAACCACTGTAAGCATAGCTCCTCCTACTGGTCTGTGAGGGTTCCATCTCGCACTGAAAAGCATTCAGAGATACATATTGAAGGTAAGAAGATCGCACTTCATTAGCGGCAATATTCTTAGGTGCTGGTAACATTACGGGATCGAAGAATTTGTTAAAATATATCGCTGAGAGATAATCATGGTTGAAAAGGGAATTTGTCCTTGCGAATTATTCAGTATCTTTTAGGCTACAGGGTTACCTACCTGCTGTATCATCATGCATAGGTAATTATGACATGAGTTTGTGAAAACTGGCGCCCAAAAGAATTCAGACAGAAATACCTTCTATGTTGTGTACAACACGCTTGGTTTACGAATGTAATTAATTTTGCAATTTCAATTCAATCGATCGTCGGCACGAAAATTAGGTTAGCGACTTTTATTTCTTCAAAGGTTGACGGAGGCACGCTAGTTGCACTTTCCGGCGCATTTATGTAACTTATATGGGTGATGAATCAGTGAAGCATGATAATTTGACTCCTGGCATGCACTCGTCCACCAAAATTGACAAGTAACAAGCAATTAGTGGGGACAGGGGCCTCAGATGTTCCCCTGACGGGCAGTTGCTTTGTAGGTCATTTTGTGTAATCGATATGGGGTGGAGTGCGTAAAAGAAGCGGGGCTAAGTTATGAAAACAATGAAAATAAATTAGGCGGAAAGTTTTTGTGGGCATCTGCTTTCGGCATTTACCAACTACTCATGTGCTTCAATAAAAATCTTGAAGTTAGTAAATATGGAAATTAGATACATGGACTTGTCGCCGTGTTCAAGTTTTCCGTTCAGTTGCATTCACATCCGACGACGATGAATGGTGCATCCTATAAAATTTCCTACAAGAAGATACCGTATCTCATAGAATTCAAACGTGGTTGCAACAGCTACGGTCAGACCACATGATTAGCGTAATACCGGCCCATAATTCTCTAAAAATTTAGGTTGATGGCTATGTTCGAATACAGCATGCAGATTGCGTTGCGCCCAGACATGGCCGTTACGCCAAATAGCGAACCTGTTTCTGGTGAACGGTGTTTCATCTGTGAACAGCACTTTCCTTAGCAAATTGGGCTCATTCTCACAGCGGTTAACAATCCATTCAGAAAATTAACTCGTTGTGGGAAATGATTCACACACAAACCCTGAGGTCACTGTGGATGATAGCGGTGCATATGGTTGTCATGCAAGTCACGCCACACACTATAGAAAATTGGGCTCATTCTCGCAATGGTTAACAATCCATTCAGATAATTTAATCGTTGTAGGAAATGATTCACACGCAAACCCTGAACTCTTTGTGGATGATAGCGGTGCATATAATTGTCATGCACGTCACGCCACACTCTAGTTTGGCATTCACATGGCACATGTGCTGGTACATGACTGTTTTTCCACATGTTCAAGTACCTCCTCCACCATAGAGTCCCACATGATGCAGTGGAGATAAGAAATGTGTCTTTCTGATTCAATGCTGAACGTTTTGAAGGACTTGCGGTTATGGTAGACGTCTGTTCGGATATTGGGCACTGTACAGGCGTTGAGATTCGTGTGCATTAGCAGCGACTCTACCATACATGAAATGCATATTTTTCAGTTCTGAAAACGTGTATTCGCCCATCTCATGAATATCATAAACAAACAACTACCAAATGTCGACGTGTACGGTATGAGTAGTATTGCAATGTAAACAATTCACTTATCTCAGAGCGCAGCAATGGCAAGCAGATCTAAACAGAACCTTATACATAGATACTGTCCTACACCTTAACGGTATGAGAAGAAATTGTATGTCTGCATCAGTCGAACCCAATGTCTCATTGCAACATAAACTTGCACTCGTAGTGTAATTTCTGACATTTACAAGCTTGCACTGACTCAGGATTACTTCGTAGACCATAGGTTCCTTTTCTGAAGTTGTATAATTAGACACTACTATAAGATTCTTCTGCTTTGAACGTGACCTCTTGATTTATCCTGTATAGTTCTATTTTCATAGCAAGGGTATCAGGGTGAAATAATTGTATATATTGTCAGACTGACCATTATAAGATTTCCGCATTTTCTTCTTCGTGTTACTACAACACTGAGTCTTCACCGATTCTGCTTACATTTTCTTTGTTATTTCCTGGGGCATCCAGCTGAGTGTGGTTATTTTGTTTGGTATTCCAATAGTTGTTATGGTATCTTACTTTGTTCTGTTCTCTCCAGATGTAATTTCCATTTTCTCCACAACTTGCAATTCTCTCTGTCCCTCTCTCTCTCTCTCTCTCTCTCTCTCTCTCTCTATATATATATATATATATATATATATATATACCGGATGAGTCTTCTCAGTCTGCGGATTAAGAAGTTATGCAGTGCCGGCATTGTACAGACTATGCCGTAAACACAGAATCGCGTCGTATTAATTACGACCGAAATGGCTGCTTTGCACCGCTGTAAATGCAGTAGCTTGTACTGGTAGCACAATGGTGTGCATGTTGGCCTTCAGTGGTGAGTCTTCTCATCCTGCGGATTGGTAACTAGGCAACCCTGCATTTTACAGAATATGCAAAATGCAGGAGCTGACACCATATTCACCAGCCTGTTGATTAGGCCTAGGCTGGTGCTGTTGTTAGCGTAATGGTTAACATCCTGGAAGGTAATGATAGAGATCGGAAGTTCAAATCACGCTTGCGAATAAATGAGATTTTTATTCATTTCTGTTCATGTTTCGAGAGCGTTCTAGCAAATAATGATTTCTTTCCAAATGCACTAGAAAGTGGATTTGCATATTCTAACCAAGTAACAATTTTGTTTTAATGAAATTCACATAAACTAATTAAGTGAAACGACACTTCCATGCCAAACTAACAGTTCTCGTTAAATTTACAAAACATAAAGAGTACCTTCAAGTGGCAGTATTTGAATCTGGGACCTTCACCACTGATATATATATATATATATATATATATATCTTATCTTACTAAAGTTGAAATTAGCAATCTTAGTCAATATGATATTCAGCGGAAGTTAATGACTGCATGTTCAGACTATATTGATAGACACTGCTTCCTTATACTTTTATATTTATATACTTATCTAAAAATTAAATTTTGATCTTGTAATGATATAAAAGGTTCATACTGAACTGGATATATCTATAAACATCTCCTCTTTCACTGGGTTACCATAGAGTAAGTTACACTTAGTTTCAAATATGGCATCTTTTTGCTCCATTTGCAGACATTCCCAAAGCACTCCTAAGATTTTGCAAAGCAGTCCTTAATATGGGATCATACAGAATTGTCAGAGCCTTGTTCTGTATCAGAATATCTGTAACCTCATTGCTCAGCTATCTTAATGCTGTAGTTCATTTTATTTTAGGAGAAGTTTCAGGCAAATAGCTGTTAAGACATAAGTCAGCTGCAGCTTGCTTTAAAGTTTTTTATACTTAACAATCGATGGACAACATGAAGACACTAACATCTATGCAATTATTGGAACTTATTTCTTTACGGTGTTTACTTAGCCAACAGGACTAACCTTGTAAGACTGCATACCTTCTTATTGTTTGTGCCTACAACAATTAATTGGTGCAAACCAAGCAGAAGAAACTATATACAGCCGCCAAAGATATACATGTGACCCAAAATTAAGCCGACAAACTTTGAGAGCTGATAGATAACATTATTTGTAACACGCTTTGTTAAGGCACACTGCGGTACTTCCTGTAAGTGCTAGACGAGTTAATGTCATTACTGCTTCCCACTAAGTTTGTTTAAATACGCCAACTACGGTACTGTGTCTATCTTAGTAAGGTACATAGTCTTAGTCCAAGGAACAAAAACAGGTATCTTACCTGTATCTTACCTCGTATTGGCTACTGCTTAGTTGCATTGATACTTCGCATAGTAGGTTAGCTGTGTGTGTGTGTGTGTGTGTGTGTGTGTGTAGGCAAGTTTATGTTTGTAATGTGTTTGCAGTATTTACAATAATGTTGAGGAAAAATCATAATAAATATTGGCGCCGTGACCGAATTGTTAAACCGCTGGCCTGTCACCAAGGCGGCCCAAGTTCAATCTTAGGGACCCGCTGTGGGATTTGTAGTGGACAAAGAGGCGTCTGGGCGGGTTTACTCCAGTTTCTCCGTTTCCCCCGCTATTCATTCCACCAGTTGCTCCATCATCACCTTTCCTTTCATTCATCTCACCGCCATTTCATACCATCTCCTTCCTCGCTCTCATATCAGGTTTCGGCTGATCACCCCAGCTGGCTATTCTCTCCATCTATAGTCTGTGCTCCACAACAGGCGTCTGACCGCAGGCATCCGCTTGCAAGTCCTGGGGATGTAATATTTTCATTTTAAATACCTTTATATTTTCCTTTAATCCCCACCTTGTATCTAGTTTAAGTATTTTTATCATTATCTTACCTATGATTTTCAGTACTTCTGTTTTATTGGAGGTGAACAAAATTGTTGGTGTGCCTTTTCTTTTGATATTCATTGTTTTCTCTGCAACAATTTATGCTCTCTTGTGAAATACATCTTCTTACTGCCTTCCCTTTTTAACATGATAAAAGTACTTCAATTTATTTCATATTGGAATTTTTACTTCATTGTATGTATATACTCGCGCTGGCTTGCGAATGCCATTAGCCTTTATTCATTGCGATGTAATTTCAATCATATTCGACATATTTGGAGAACTTTGTGCTGAAAACTCTTTACAAGGCGATGCCAACGAATATTAATAACATTATGCTGTTTTCCAACACCAGACGCTATTACAAGGCTTGATGAATTAAATTAAGGTTGCAAAACCTTTACTCCCTAGACAGATAATTTTAATTGACACCTATATGCACTTATACTTCAGCTAGGGTGACCACTCGTCCCAAACTTTTCGGGACACTCCCGCATCTGGAGGCTTCTTAGTGTGTCCCGGGAAGGACATCTTCCCCATACATCATTTCTTTTTCCCACTACCCTTTCCTTAATCGTCATCTGTCTATTTTTGGAAGATTTCGGTGTTTTGGACACCGACAAATATTATATTCTCCATACCGCCGTTTTGGTTTCTTGGTGACTGCGACATTGGCTGTAAAGAATTCCAATTTTGTAATAATAAATGCAGAAAAAGACAATGCTGATAATTAAGGCAACGGTTCTAATGATTACTGGATAAGAAGAATAGGACGAAGTAAGGAGATACTCCAAAATGAGGGACGAGCAGAAAGCAGGTAGAAGAAATACCGAAAACCGTACATTTAAACAGAAATAAAATGTCCTTCAAAATTAAATGAATGGGCCTACAAGTAAAATAATGTTTGTTTTAGAACTTATGTTTCTCTAGTGTAGCAAATAGTTGAGAACATTGCATCCGGCTGAGGTGATGGGGGGGGGTGGCTCAAAGGTAGGTGAAAGCAGCTGAATGAAATGCAGTATAAAAATATTGACAAGTAGTTTCAGGGCAATGAAATATTGTTTTAAAAGAATAATACTAATAGTAATGATATTAAGAATAATCAAATAACAAATTACAGCATTATTTGGTTATAAAACAAATCTATTTCCTCATTTATGTCAGCACTTTAAGTAAAAAAGTTGGGCTGTATCAATTGCACGGCTTTCTTACGTTTATTTTCATAGTTATTGTATAAGTTATTCATATAAAACATCATTTGTATTTGTCTTCCTGTTATTCTTAATAAGTATTAGTCACAAGAAACAGTTTCCGATAGTTAATCCGACAATGGTTTTTTGCCGAGGCCACAAAAAGAAGGTTCGATATAGCTAAGTGCGTTAGCCTATGTTACAAACGCTTTGCGTGAGTCAATGAGATCCAAAGGAAGTAAACGCTAAAAGGCGGCCTGCAAACCTGCTTAGCTCCACTAAGACATTGCACTCCAGATCTCGTTTGTATACAGGTGTTTCAGAATAAGACCGATTAACTTTACGGGATTATAAAGGGGTGGTGGGGGAACAATTGGAGATAAGGCATATATGGTCCAAGAGTGCATGATTGTTTGCAATAACCCAAAATAAATTTGAGCCAGTACGGCATTTGATACTACCTCACTGATATATGCAAGCATTTGATGCACTGCTAAAAAGTGTACATGTGTGGCCCAGTAGTAAAGTAGGGAGTTCTTATGCCAGCGACACTATATTCGAATTTCAAGCTCCACAGAATGTTTTATCTCGTTTTTATTTTATTTTCTTTCTTCAAATTGTTGATTGTGAAGAATACTGCATTTCTCCATTTGTTATTACCGCTGCTGTTAAAATGTAATCTAGCAAATCAGACGAATGAATTTTGAACAGGAATGTACAGCATAAAATACTGTAATATTCTAAACATACACCTGATGTGTAATCAGAATCCTTTACGGAGGTGACTTTGAAAACGGCATTACCATGACCTGGGACTAATACACTATTGTGCTTACGAATTAAAGGTATACGCTGTTAGCTTTGAATAAGAAATAACTAGTGTACAATGCAAATCACAGTCACGTTCCTGGCTTAAGCTTTATTGATTCACTTCCAGGAACCGTAGAAAGGCGTACTTATTCTTCAGATATGCGGAAACAAATAACAGTGAGAATTCCCATTATTCAACTCCGATTTTCTGAAATATTTTCCTTTTGGGAAGCACCAATGAATCACGAGATAGCCCTGCTATACATTTGCAGAAAGTCAAAAATATCTTCTGCTTCTTTATCTGATAAACTCCTCTTATGTAGGACTTACACCCCCCAGGACTTACAGGCGGGTACCTGTCGTCAGAAGCCCGTCGGGGAGCAGACACTCATGGATCAGACAGAATAACCAGGATGGGTGATCAGCCCGATGCCTGGTATGGGGGGAAGGAAGTAGATGAAACGAAATGATGGTGAAATGGATGAAAGGAAAGGTGATGATGGAGCAGTTGATGGAATGAATGGCGGGGGAAACCGGAGAACCCGGAGAAAACCCGCCAAGACGCCGCTTTGTCCAGCACAAATCTCACATGCGGGTCCCTGGGATTGAACCCGGGCCGCCTCGGTGAGAGGCGAGCGGTCGAACCACTCGGCCACAGCGCCGCCCCAAAAGTAAAAAATATACCTATGAAAATGCCTATTGTCACTCGCACGGATAGCTCACTCGGTAACATGGTTGACTATATTGAAAGGTTGCTGTGTTTGATTCCCTATATAAAATAACTTTTGTTTTGCTTCTTTTGCTTAATATAAGAGATGCATGCATACGCGAATACAAATGGTAATTTTAATTTCTGAACAATCCAGAAAAACAAACATTTAGCTGTAGTGTAATAAAGTCATTTCTGAATTGGGTTTATCATACTGTTTAAATGTATTGCGCAGGAACACCTTCAGTATTTCTGTTCGCACAGTCTAGCTGCAGTACCTAAGCGCATGCGCAACTCTGAAGGCCACTATGGCTGACAGTCTTGCTGTGTCATTTGAGTAATGTTGATCGTAATCAGTGGAATAATGGCTAATGATTACAGTTTTGAGAATGTAGCAGACATGCGGTTTATGTACGAGGAAGCTAAAGACAACACATTTGAAGCTGCGGATCTTTACAAAGGAAGATACCCTAACTGATGTCATCCACAGCCTTCAACTTTTGAGTTTATTCACCAGCCTCTAAGGAAAACTGGATCCCTGAAAGTGTAACTAAACGCCGCTACATGACGAACACGTCGTACTCCGGTATTTGAGGAGACGTGCTCAGAAGGTTTCAGGAGACCCCTTCATTTTCTGAAATATTTTCCTTCTGGAAAGCACCAGTAAATCACGAGATATAACTGCTATATATTTGCAGAATGTCGAATATACCCATGAGAGTACCTGCTACCACCTGCACGGCTAGCTTGCTCCGTAACATGGTGGACAATAGTGAAATGGCGCTGTGTTCGATTCCCTGTATAAAGTAACTTTTGTTATCTTCTTGTGCTTAAGATGAGAGATTCATTTATACGCAAATAGCAATGGTAATTTTAATTTCTAAATAATCCGGAAGAAAAAACTTATACGGAAACAGATAACAGTGTGCATTCCCATTTTTGAACTCTGATGTTGTGAAATATTTTCCTTCTGGAAAGCACCACTAAATCACGAGATATAACTGCTATACATTTACAGAATGCCAAATATACCCATGAGAGTGCCTGCTGTCACTTGCACAGCTAGCTTACTCCGTAACATGGTTGACAATAGTGAAATGGCGCTGTGTTCGATTCCCTGTATAGAGTAACTTTTGCTTTTTTCTTGTGCTTAAGATGAGAGATGCATGCATAGTTAATAGCAATGGTAATTTTAATTTCTATATAATCGAGAAGAAAAAATATTTAGCTTCAGTGTAATAAAGTCATTTTGAAAGAGAATTTATTATGCTGTTTAAAACTATTGCACAGTAATACTTGCAATATTTTTGTTCGCACAGTGCGGATGGAATGCTTATATACACACTTGCTGCTTTCTGGTCACTGTGGCGATATTCAGTGCTATTTACTTAATGTAGAAATTAATTAATGATAAAAACTTTTTCTTTTAAAGTATTTATTTAAATAGGAAGACCTCAATGGTTTTCTTTTTGCGACCACAATTTTACATAATATACATTAGACATACAAATCAATAATGGAGCAACAAAGACTGATGCTAGAACATATTGTTCATTCAGAGCCTTTTGAGTCACTGGATGCGGAAGACAAAGTATTCGCGCGGTCGCACAGCAGCTAGAACAAAGAACAGCCACACGAAGCCGAACTGGTCGCGTGTCAGCGGTTTTTACCTTCCCCTCTCCACTGGCTCTAAAGACACTGAACGGACAATACATATAATATTACATAGGTAATTAACATTAATCAGTAGCAAGACAAACCATTAAGAAATTCAAATTAAAGTATTACAATTTAAATTCATTTATTCATAGAAATATCTTTAAAACAACAAATAGTATTCTGAAAGAACTTTGGATTATTCAGAGCTATAGTAATTCCTGATGTTCGGTATTTCTTCCTAGAGGTACTGTATATGATGCATTCTGTAAGGATGTGGTTTGCACCTCGGAGTGTTCTGAAGCAGCTGCATACTGATGGCTCGTCTTTGGATATCAGATAGGAGTGAGTTAGTTTCTTGTGTCCAACGTTGTACAAAAGAAGCGGCAATAAGTATTCCGTTACATGGATATAAGAAATAACCAGGGAATGATTAGCTTATGCGTGTTAAACAACGTTTCGGCAATAACAATACTGTGGTCTATTACAATTGCGGTATAAATTTACGAAAACGAAATCGAAATGTTAGAAGTAATGAATGAAGAAAGAAATGTAGCCTTTTAATTTCACAGTAGGCCTAAGGAAACACACAAAGATAATTCGGTACTTATGCTTCACATGTAAATAGATGCCAGTAATCATAAAAATAGGTGCAAATGCTAAAACGCATTATTTGGTATGTAGTCTTGTATACGCCATGAATGAAGGGAACACATGTAAATATTAAGGGAGAAATGCTCCCCCAAAAAATCCATTACTGTACCCATTCTCCCTTAGGGATGGAGAAATGTAGCTGTTAAAGATGAACAACAATGGAAACCATACACCTCATGCTGGAGAAAGGTAGGTGTAAACAAAGAGAAGAACCAGCAAAGTTAAAATTGTTTATCCTCGGACTGGAGAAAATGGAAGCATTATAAATCCAGGAAGGTCATGGAAATGAATGAATGAGTATGTGGGGTTTAAGAACGCAAAACCAGAAAGGGAATTATCGTGAAGCTGGTTATCGACACCCAGGAGAAATAGTAATAATAATAATAATAATAATAATAATAATAATAATAATAATAATAATAATAATAATAATAATAATATTAATAATATACGATCGAACATAACGACAAAAATGTGGCCACGACGGTCGGAAAACTAGAGACAGGAAGAGTCGTAGCGTTCCCAGGCTCAACCTCAGAGAATGCGCGCAGCTTCTTGCATTACACAGGAAACGAAAACAAAAATACAGAATCAAATAGTGTAGGCCACAATATCAGCCGAAACTGTCATGACAAGGAATTCGGATACACGGAGATAAGTCAAACCCAGGAAATAACGGAATCCCCGAGAGTAGCGGCAGTAATCGAAAATGAGACGTACTTGATAACAATAGACAGTGGAGCCATGATCTCTGCGTGCAGTAAAGCACTCTTCAACCACCTCAGTGAAAAGAAAAAGAACTTACAGACACTACCCGTAAAGAACGCGTATTGCATAATGGCTGTAGGCCGCGCGAAACAAAAGATATCGCAGCAGGTAATGATTAATGCTTGCTTAGGGGATGTTGAACTTGAAATATTGTGTTTAGTAATAGACAAACTGGTAGTAGACATACTGATGGGAAGCGACGTGCTAAATGCATTCCAAGCCACTATTGACTATGGACGAGCGCTAATGACACTAACAGTAGACGGATCGCTAAGAAGAATACCGTTCGTTCAAACTTCGAGTATGGAATACACGGTACTAACCGAAATAGAAGAGCAAATACAAGAAGAACAATTGTTATTGAATATTTGCACATTGGGGAAGGCATTAATGTGGTTAGAATTTTTACGCAACAATTGTGAGAAGGGAGAGATCTTAACGACACGCCACTGCAGTCAGCTGATGAGTCAGAAGTAGGTCATGCACCCCAGTATTGTGGGTTAAACATAGAAAATGAAAGTGTTTATTTTGGTGAGAGACCGGACGACTCGCAGGTAGTGAGTGAACAAAACATGTCCCTATCAGGTATGCACGAACGTGTAGCATCAACAGACTGCTTAAACCATCAAGAGAAAGAAGGAATACGGACGAATGCATATGTGTTGGAAAGGCCCTTATCGGATATCACAAACCTTCGGGGACAGGTTATATCAACTCCAACAATTCAGGACCGGGAAAATAATCGGTAGGTACCATTTATCATTGATTCGTCCATTTAAGCAGGACCAAAGAAATTTAGTAGAGTCGGACAGGGAAAATGTACAAACGCACTCGGAACACGAGTAAGGAAAGTCATATATGCGAACCTTGTTTACAAACAAATTGGTAGCTTTGGGATAGCAATGTCCTGCTAAAACCGTGTGCTTGACATTCACGATGTTAATGACATACAGTATGAAAACCGGACAGAATGTATACCTGGCAGAAAAAAGGTACCAAAAGGTGTCTGAGTGTGGAGGCTGCTAATAGCCTCAAGAAAACCAGTATTGTATACAATGTGCAAAAGAGAGAGAGAGACAGATGGAACTAAGATGTGTAAAAAAAATTTGTTTCAAGAATGTATTGTGTGTGTGATAAATAGATTCCTAAAATATAAATGTTTTGTAGCCTGGTTGTTGGCGGCCAGATATTATGTAGATTGTTTTCCTTTTATTTTGTGAAAATACTTGTGTCAAATTTGAAATTGCATTGTGTTCAGTGATTGAAATGTATTGTGAACAGAATAAATGTGTAACAGTGGGCTCGCCATCAAATCGTCGTAAGCCACTAAATAAATAAACAAAATGATAAATGAAAGGAACAGAGGGAGAGAGGGACATTAGATTAGCTTAGATGGGACATTAACGATAAACCCATCATCCAACCTGAAGGTCCGATGATAAATTTACCGTCAGGACATATGAAGCTGGTTATCGAGACCCAGGAGAATTATAATAATAATAATAATAATAATAATAATAATATACGATCGAACATAACGACAAAAATGTGCTGAATTCATATTAGGAATGGGTTTTGTAGGAAAGACAGAAAAACAAGTTTTGTTTTCCTCGAAGCAGATGTATTTACCTGCTATGGGCAACAACAAGCCTACCGGAAGTTTCGCTTTTGTACTTTTGGCTCGGACGTGTAGTTTACAACGGTTTCAAAGCTTAGTAGGGTCAGAAAGTATACGTGCCTTATCTACGATCTAAGAATATTCGTGGGAAGATTTTAAAACTCAAAATAAGCTGTAAGAAGCAGATGTGAAAGTTGTCAAGTGGTGGTAGCCAATAATAAAATCATGAAACAAAATGATAGCCAATCAAAAGATCGAGTATACATCACATGATACGTTTGAACGTAAAACAGAACGAAACATAAGAAAGGTGGGGGAAAATTCTAAGTTTGGCGAAAGGCGTGAAAGAGGAAAAGAAACGCCGAGATACAATCCGGTACAAACTAACCACGAGGACAGTCGACGAAACAAAATTAGAACAAATAATCAGAAAATTCATAGTGTAAAAATGAAGTTGTGAAATCTAGGCAATTCGAGGGCTAGTCGGAGAAACACATAAGTAGCGACTTCGAAAGTGATAAGAATAACAGTGGTTTCGACTACGAAGGTGGCGGGTTGACCAGATAGGAATCTACGTAACAAAATAAAGAAATAACTCAAACTTCGCCGGCAGTATTATTAATATCATCAAGGCAGTGTCACCACCCCTGAAAACCGGAACCTCAGCTCTACCAAAACAAATTCCAAATCCCTGCCATCCAACCATCGAACCCGGGACTCTGAGTCCCCTGAAGCAACTGCCAGGAACAACACAGATGTGTCAGAGGTCAGCGTCAATCGCCCGAGTTTGTGGAAAATAAACGTTCTTATTTAGCTTTAGAGTGGAGGGAACTGGAAACCTTTAAGGGAAAATTAGATAGAAAAACTATTTATTCGCACCTCGGTTCGGAGGAAAGTTACATAAATTGAGGAAGATGAAGGAAAATTAAGCTTCTTGTCTATCCTTAGCTGGAGAAAGATAATATGAACCAAAGAAGGCAAAGAAAAATTAAATCCGCTATTTATCCTCAGCGTCGAAGAAATTTATAAAAACCAGGAAGATGAAGCAAAATTAAAGGTCCTATTTTTCCAGGGAGTGAAGAAAACTTGAAAATCATTAGAGAAAGTAAAGGAAGCTAAGCATGTTATTCATGCTTTCGTGCAAAAAGCAGTTCAAAGGAACTGTTGAAAGTGACGTCCTTCAACTTCCAAGATTGCAAGGACGAAGAAATGCATCCCGTACTCTCTCGAAGATGTCTGGTGTGTCGCGGATTATATCACAGGCACCTTCTGTTCTCGTGAGCAGTTCCCCTTTTGAGTTTATTGGGGTATCGCGTACAAGGCTCTTAATGTGACCCCATAAGAAATAATCTGAAGGAGTGGGGTTAGAAGAACGTGGTGGCCAATTAGCAGTACCACCACACGATCAATTCATCGTCCTGGAAATACATTATTTAGATGGTTTCTAAAGTCCCTGCGAAAGTAAGCGGGAGCTCCGTCATGTTGTAGCCACATATAACAACGGAGGACAAGAGAAACGTCCTTCAGAAACCCAGGTAGAATATTAATCAAGAACTGGTGATACATTTGTCCATTTAGCCGATGTGGAAGAACATATGAACCAACAAAGTAGTTGTATATTATGTCAAACCAACTGTTGACACCGAACATGCAATGTCTCCTCCTGTGCGCAGTGGCATGTGGAATATCGGTGCTACACACATGGCTAATTCTCTAGTTGAGTGCCATTACATTCCTACTAAAATAACACTCATCAGTGAAGAGCACTCCGGAAAAGAAATCGGGCTGTTCGGTGTGCTCTTCAGAGACCACGTTACAGAACTACATTCGTCGAGCGAAGTCTGCTGATGTCAAGGACTGTACATTCAAAAGATTCAACGGATGGAGTCGGTATTTCTGCACCACCCGCCATACACTCGAATGATGTGTGCCCATTGTACGTGCAATAGCACGCGTATAACCTGAAGGGGTCTCCTGAAACCTTCTGAGCACGTCTCCTCAAATACCGGAGTACGACGTTTTCGTCTTGTACCGGCGTTTAGTCGATGCACTTCCAGGGCTCCAGTTTTCGTTAGAAGCTGGTGAATAAACTGAAAAGTTGAAGGCTGTGGATGACGTCAGTTAGGGTATCTTCCTTTGTAAAGACCCGCAGCATCAAATGTGTTGTCTTTAGCTTCCTCGTAAATAAACCGCATATCTGCTGCATCCTCAAAACTGTAATCATTAGCCATTATTCCACTGATTACGATCAACATTACTCAAACGACACAGCGAGACTGTCAGCCATTGTGACCTTCAAAGTTGCGCATGCGCTTAGGTATTGCAGCTGCACTGTGCGAACAGGAATACTGCAGGTGTTCCTGCGCAATATATTTAAACAGTAAGACAAACCGTTTTTAGAAATGACTTTATTACACTACAGCTAAAGGTTTGTTTTTCTGGATTGTTCAGAAATTAAAATTACCATTTGTATTCGCGTATGCATGCATCTCTTATATTAAGCACAAGAAGCAAAACAAAAGTTATTTTATATAGGGAATCGAACACAGACACCTTTCAATAGAGTCAATCATGTTACCGAGTGAGCTATCCGTGCGAATGACAATAGGCATTTTCATAGGTATATTTTTGACTTTCTGCAAATGTATAGCAGGGCTATCTCGTGATTCATTGGTGCTTCCCAAAAGGAAAATATTTCAGTAAATCGGAGTTGAATAATGGGAATGCTCACTGTTATTTGTTTCCGCATATCTGAAGAATAAATACGCCTTTCTATGATTCCTGGAAGTGAATCAATAAAGCTTAAGCAGGAACGTGACTGTGATTTGCATTGTACACTAGTTATTTCTTATTCAGAGCTAACAGCGTATACCTTTAATTCGTAAGCACAATAGTGTATAGTCCCAGGTTATGGTAATGCCGTTTTCAAAGTCACCTCCGCAAAGGATTCTGATTACATATCGAGTGTATGTTTAGAATATTACAGTGTTTTATGCTGTACATTCCTGTTCAAAATTCATTCGTCTGATTTGCTAGATTACATTTTAACAGCAGCGGTAATAACAAATGGAGAAATGCAGTACTCTTCACAATCAACAATTTGAAGAAAGAAAATAAAATAAAAAAGGGATAAAAACATTTTGCGGTGCTTGAACTTCGAATATAGTGTCGCTGGCATAAGAACTCTCTACTTTACTACTGAGCCACACATGTACAGGTTTTAGCAGTGCATCAAATGCTTGCATATATCAGTGAGGTAGTATCAAATGCCGTACTGGCTCAGATTTATTTTGGGTTATTGCAAACAATCATGCACTCTTGGACCATATATGCCTTATCTCCAATTGTTCCCCCACCACCCCTTTATAATCCCGTAAGTTTAATCGGTCTTATTCTGAAACACCTGTATACAAACGAGATCTGGAGTGCAATGTCTTAGTGGAGCTAAGCAGGTTTGCAGGCCGCCTTTTAGCGTTTACTTCCTTTGGATCTCATTGACTCACGCAAAGCGTTTGTAACATCAGGCTAACGCACTTAGCTATATCGACCTTCTTTTTGTAGCCTCGGCAAAAAACCATTGTCGGATTAACTATCGGAAACTGTTTCATGTGACTAATACTTATTAAGAGTAACAGGAAGACAAATAGAAATGATGTTTTATATGAATAACTTATACAATAACTATGAAAATAAGTAAAAGAAAGCCGTGCGATTGATACAGCCCAGCTTTTTACTTAGTGACCGTCTTTGGCCCGCATTCACAAGGTCCCGGGATCGATTACCGGCGACCGCTCAATCTGAGCAGTGAGTAAAATACATATACAGCTACGGGGTCAGAGGAATGTCAAAAATTAATGAGACGTATAATCCGATTACCTTAATTGACTGTGTAATTAGATTAACCGTATTATTTGACACCTTGGTGCCTTAGACAGGTCTTGCCACCAAAAGAGCCGGCGTCACTAACTGTTTGCCACCTATCAAACTTGATTGACAAGGACTGACAAGGGGATTCAACCCCTTTAATCAATTTTATAACCATCAGGCATGTATTCAGATATCACGCATCATTGACTTCAAAGGACTGATGCTGCTGAAAAATCACTTATTGCCCTTTAGGACTGGAATTTGCCCATCCTTTCCCTAAATCGACGGTAGCGAACAGAGGATCTTCCGCCCTCTAGGACTGTCAGTTGCTACCCTATCCCCTAAAACGATGAAAGAGATATGACTCAAAAGGGAGCCGCTTAATTAGTTTAATTGAGAGATTAATTGTGTAATTACAGGTGTTTTGACATCTCGGCGGCTTTGGGGGACTTACCAGCAAACGAAACGGCATCTCTCAGTGCTTGTGGCCTGTCAATTCCTATTGACTAGGGTTGACAGTTGTTGTATGACATGTTAATCAGTTTGATAATGATCGTACATGTATATAATTATTTCGCCTCATTGAATTCAAAGGACTTAAACCGCTAACACAGGCTGTGTTGCCTTATAGCGGCTTTGATTCACAGTACTGCATGTCCTAAATGGCTGGTCGCGTGTCATTGATAGATTAATATAATTACTGCGCATCAATGACTTCAAGGTTGAAGCCCGCCGCTAGTGTCTTAGAGCAATTGGATTTCCGGTAGCAATGTCCTAAATCGATGATCGCGTGCCATTGATTGATTAATATAATTAAGTACATATTAAGTGACTCGGGATCCCCTATCGAAAATATGTTAAATATATTCGGGAGGTGGCTGGAGTCTGTCGGTAACGATAAAACGTATTAGAACCTCTCCGACAAGCATCTGATTCGTGTGTAGAGGTGTTTCAAAATTATTCTGAATGCGACGAGTAGGTTATTTAGAAGAGATCTGGCGCAGTTTTTGCGTTTATATGGGAAAGGATAGGGAAAACGAGGGTGGATGCGGAGGAAAATGCGTTTATATGCGAGAGATAGGGAATACGGGGTCTGATGCTAGGCTAGACAGTGGAAGGAGTGGGAATGAGCTTTATATGAGAGAGATAGGGAATATGAGGAGAGGTGCTAGGTTAGACAGATGCTGAAGGAGGGGGAATATAGACTTATACTGGAGAGATAGGGAATACGAGGGAAGGTGCTAAGATAAACGAATGTTAAAGGTGGAATGCGCTTATACAGAACACATAGGGAATACGAGGAAAAAAGCTAGGATAATCAGAGATCTAGTGTAGTATACGTTTATACGACGGAAGTAGGGAAACGTTGATAGGTGTTAGGGAATCGTTAAAGAAACTGTAAACAAAGAACCACATTATTCAAGAACTTTAACAACAACAAAAAGACAAGAGAATAGATCGGTTGTAAAGATTTCGAGGAGGGGTCTTAGTGGAAAAACCTCCTAAGTCAGTAGTATAGAATTGCGGGTTTACGCGCAGTTAATATGCATGGAATGTCTATTCATATGCAAATGAGCTCCCCTCCCCCACTTGCCCCTTCCACCCGCAGCTCCTTGGTACTTTTACTTGCAGCTGTGGGCCATAAATCTTGTTGAGTACAATGGAAGCTTGACAGTTAAGCAATTAAGGGTATCCTTCACTTGTCAAAACGAACAAAGGGGTCATAAATTTTTCGCTTCTGTAAAAAAGGCGAGATGTTTTTCCTACCCATTCCACATCCGGCCACTTCTGCACCTGTGTCAGCCCACCCAAGAGGCTATTCATCACTGTAAAAATGAACAATGTGGATGCAGGACAAAGGGAGAGCTTCTATTGTGTGCCTTTCTATTGTCCGGGGCAAGGCTACTTTAGAAAGAACACCTGGCATACTCATTCCACTAGCATTTAACAAAAGAACAACGCTTGCTCTTCAACTGTCAAAATGAGCAAAAGCCATGATAAATTAGGGTAGTGACAGAAGAAAACCTGAAGCCTGTTAACAGAGAAACAAGTTCTATTGTCCGGGGCAAGCGTTCTTTCTGGCATTTCTCATTCCACTGTCCCATAACAAAGCCGGATCCTTTCCATTGTTTCTCGAACACCTGCTGGCTTAACAAAAGAATCTGAGGGTGGCTTTATGCTAGTCCTGTCCTTGTTCGCGTGAAAGAGAGAGACACACTTCAACAACGAGCCATCATGGTTTTTGCCCTGAGGTGCTGTTCTCTCCGATGTTTTACGAGATCCTAAGAATATATCCGAGCATAGTTAAACAAGCTCTCTGTTTATAAAGTTGACATTTTAATCGCGATATAAAAATGTATTTAACCTATGTCATTACATACATTAAACCTCTGCATGGATATCCATAGATCGGTGCTCGATTCTTACTGTAATTAAAAGTTTATTGCTAATGACAAATTGATGATTGATATTATTATATCATTACTCTAATTAATAAAAGGGCGTTCAGAGGATTGTAGTTCGAATCTTACCAAGTGAAACTCTAACGCGTAATAACTATTAAACTATGCACCGCCAGATTAAAAATGTATTTAACAAATATAATTTATTTTTTATATATCATTACCCTAATTAATGAAAGGGTGTTCAGAGGGTTCTAGCTGGATTCTTACCCAGCGAAACTCTAATGCTTAATAAATATTAAACTATGCAAGGTCAGATTAAAATGCATTTAACAAATATAATTTAATTTTTATATATCATTACCCTAATTAATAAAAGGGTGTTCAGAGGATCCTAGATAGAATCTTACCCAGCGCAACTCTAATCCGTAATAACTATTAAACTATGCAAGGTCAGATTAAAATGTATTTAACAAATATAATTATTTATATTAAACACAGGTATGTACGCTATGCAAGGTCAGATTAAAATGTATTTAACAAATATAATTATTTATCTTAAACACCGATGTATACTTAGGTATCCAAATTGATACTTTGCTAAGGTAAAACATTATTATATCATTACACTGATTAACGAAAGAGTGGTCAGAGCATCCTAGCTCGAATCTACGAAACTCTAATGCTTAATAAATATGGGAGTATGGGTGGCCAGATTAAAGCGTGTTTAACAAATATAATTTAATTTATACGACATTACAATGTTTAATGAACTGTATTCTTATGAACCCGGAGGCTTCTAGTTCGAATCTTACCCAGCGATACGCTAAAATAACTATTAAACTAGGTGAGCATGCGCGGTCGGTTTAAAATTGCATTTAACAAATATAATTATTTATATTAAACCCTGATGCATACTTAGATATCCCGATGCCTAGACACCATTGTTTCTTCTTCTCTCTTTTACTTTCTATCTATCTATCTATCTATCTATCTATCTATCTATCTATCTATCTATCTATCTATCTATCTATCTATCTATCTATCTATCTATCTATCTATCTATCTATCTATCTATCTATCTATCTATCTATCTATCTATCTATCTATCTATCTATCTATCTATCTATCTATCTATCTATCTATCTATCTATCTATCTATCTATCTATCTATCTATCTCTTTCTTTCTTCTCGACTTGCGCACATTCAATCGTTCACATATACACGAGCACTTGTATACACATCAGCAAACATATACCAATACACGCACACATGTACATGCAAGCACATACACGTACACACACACGCGCAAGCACATACACACACGCACATACATACACCAGTACACACGCACACATACACCAGTACACGCACGCATTCACGCACCTCATGCGTATACATACATACACCAGTGCTCTTACACTCACACATACATATACATGGACACACGCACGCATACACGCGCATACACCCACACACACTCACGCACACACACGCATACACACATACACGCACACACACTCACGTAATTACATACACCGTTACACTTGCACATACACATGCGCACACGACCGCGCACACACACACGCGCAAGCACATATGCCTGTTCACTTACACCCAACAGCACCAACCCACACACGCACACGCATACACACGCACACACCAACTCACGCGCATGTCCTGAATGAAATGAGACAAAATGATGCAATAAAAACTAATTATAGCTCGGAATGCAATTCGCCATTTACGAATTGTTCGAAACTGGTCTGGATGCATGGGTTCGAATCCTAGGAGTGATTACAAATTCAGCTTCTAATAACTCCAAAACTAATTAAAATAAAGAAGGTAAATAAACTTTATTACTTTTATGTCATTAGCTTGTGAACGTATATTAAAGTACCAGGTGTCATGGGTTCGATCCTTAATCTTAAAATATCAATTATCTCAGAAACTAGCGGGGATAAAGTTGCGGACCAAAGATGATTGTTAGCTCCTATGATGGACAATTAATGCCTTATATAATTTCCAATCAGTTGTCCCTAGCTCGAATCCCGATCTTTCAGTAACTTCCTTAATTCTCCACTGTACACTAGAATGTATCACTTAGATCGATGTTGGAACTGCACACAGGTCTTTTAAACACGTCAAACCAATATTATAAATAATTTTGTTTCTGGTGTTCTGAGTTCGAATACCGATTCAATGAAATTTACTTATAAATTTAATAGCACAGGAAACAATTAAGACAAAAGCACCAAATAAACCTATTACGTTTACGTCATCAGGTAGTATCTTGCGGATGTATATTCGGGTACCTGGCGTCCAGGGTTCGATCCTTAAGTTTAAATCCCAATTATCCCAGAAACTAGCAGATATAGAGCCGTGGACGAAAGCATGTTTGATAGCTCCTACTGTATATAATTTCCAATCAGTTGACCCTAGTTCGAATCCCGATCTTTCAATGACTTCCCTGATTTTCCTCTGTACTCTAGAATACATCACTTAGATTGATACTGTAACTGCATGCAGCTTTGTGTAAAGACATTATGGATGTACTTTGAGAAAGAGAAAGAGAGAGAGAGAGAGAGAGCGAGAGGAAGTGAAACAAGTAGGGATAGAAGTGCTGAAAGTCTCTGCGCATGCGCAGCAAGAGATGATGTCATTGGTTGAAATAATCACGTGATGTGTAAGCATCACAGCCATGATGACGTGCTGGCATCGACTGGAGGGGGTTTAGATCCCTATATAAACAGATATCTGCTCATGTTAGAACTTTTGTGTACTTATTAACTTTACATTTAAGTTTTAAAGAACTTTAAAAGCAACGTGAGCTGCAGGGCATCTACACATACAGCACATATCAACACGTAACAATGCAAGGTGAGTTTTTTTACATAACTATACGAAATCAGTGTTGGCTTTTACAATACATTTAATTTTGTTTAAACGTTACAGTACATGAAAGACGATTCGTTGCAAAAGCATCATATTTTCTAATCTGTGCTTTACATTCACATGGATTTCTCTGCGTACTCTTCTCCAGTTCACATGATTTTTCTAGTCATTCTTCTATAAACATTCACATGATTTTCGCTAAACATTCCTCTTACATAAACATTCACACAACTTTCTCCACTGATTCTTTGTTTCCTTGCAGGTTCATACTCTATTAACATTCATACATTTTCTCTACTCATTCTTTGTTTCTCAACGCATTCATACGATCTTCGCTACACATTCTTCTTACATAAATATTCATACGATTTTCCCCACTCGTTATTTGTTTCACTATACATTCACACGATTTCCTCTACTCATTCTTTGGTTCTCTGCTGGCTCATCTTCCATGAACATTCACATGATTTTCTGTACTTATTCTTTGTTTCTCTACACATTCATAAGCATACTTGCAAAACATACACACACCATAGTTCTAATATAAAGAAGTGTATAACTTGTTCTTCAACTTGGATAATGTAGTGAAAATAATAATTCATGTCACTGACTGTTATAGATGGTTTAACTGATAGACTTATGGTTGAAGAGCGTAGTTTCCTACCGACTCGTCGAGTTCAAGATCTCGAAATAGGTCTTAACTATGAGATAAAGTCCTTAAAGAGAGTTCAAACAAGATAGGGTACCAGGATCGTATCTTCACTGGAAGATTGTCAAATGTTCTTGCCAGAGCCCTATAATAACGGTATGGCAGAGATGGAGAAATTTAAGTCATGTAAATTGTCATTTTTATATTCAGAGAAGGTGTGTAGAAGTGTTAAACTTAAGTATTGAATGTTCCCCTATTTTAACATGAAAAAAATTCATAAATAAAACAACTGACTCATTGATATTACATATAACGATACAAAAGATGAATGTTATAGAATTTTTATTCAAAAATTACGAAATCACATGTTTGAATTTAGTTATATCTAATGCATTGAAATAACGATAAATATCTGAATGTTTATACACATCTTTTGTGTTTCATTTTACATGTATCATAACAAAAAATGTAATTCTTTCAGGTTGCCTTTACTAGTCCAAATCAGTTTCCTAAGACTTTCATTGTGCAATGTTTCAGACTGTGCAATAAGAGGAAGAAGAGGAGGAATAGCCTGCAGCCATGCAAAGGAGGCTGACGCTATTGGAGGATAGAATAAGCAGCATCGACACCTCCAAGAAACATGCTGGTAAGAAGCGGGTGCTGAGACATCTACATCACCAAAATACGCTAAGAAGGATACTTATATAACATTACAGGGCATACGATGAAAAAAACACGGGCAATTTTGTATACAATTCAATGCATAGCTGACAGTTAGCTCAAGCGAGTCTCCATATATTCGCTGAAATTAAGCATTGTGAACAGTAATTTAAATGATTGTGAAATACATTAACAGCATTAAGACTGTTTGCCACACTGGAATACAAATTATGAAAATAAAAAGACTTTCATTTAAATAATAAAGAAATTTACATAAGCTGTTACATGTGTAATGGCATTAACAGAAACAATGAGTCGGATGAGGAAGTGATAGAAATGTAAGATAAATAATAACAATAAAAATAATTAAGGCATGCTTTTACATAGTGTTTTTATTCATTAAAATCCTTACATTCCTAATGAAAAATAAATCATTACAATGATTAGTTTAAGTTATGTTACAATGATCAAAAAGAGAACCGTCTTTAGACGCATTACTCGATCTTAAAGCCAGAGCACCAAAAATGACAAATCCCGGCTTCTCCATTTTAGATGTGGTGTCACTATTCAGGTAAAAATTCCTGTAACACAGCAGGTTGAGTATGCAGATCCATGGTCCTAAATGGGTGAAACAAGAGTCTTATCCAGCTTAACAGTCTTGAAGTTCTCAGCATCAGAAAGTCGAATCACAGGTCTTCTCCACTCGATGAGTACAGGTTTAACAACGGCATTCTCTTCACCTGAGACGGGTAAAGTATATAAATGTTCAACTTGACAAGGGATTCTAAACTCGTTGTTAGAGTCCAGAGCCGATGTATTATATGCTGAAAACACATGTTCCTCTTCTTAGTGATCTTGTCGTCGAATCTCGGTGTCATTGCGGTGCCGGTAACATTGAAGATGCCCATGATTATAGGATTCTGAAGCCCAATAACTGTAGGAACTGCCGATTGCGTGATGTTAACCCGATGGGCGTCAAGGGCAGAGCATGATGTGTGCGTCGAATCATTCCATTATTATATCCTCGACGTCGTTGACTTCTTCTAAAATCTATAGGCATTATGCTTATATCCTTGCTTCTAAAGGCAATAATATTGCTGTTATGCTCCCCTATACTAAGGCTGTTTGCTCTATGAAGCGGTAAACATGCTGAGGGTACTAATGATGCTTCATACACCTGATAAAAATGACTTTTCCGATGCGATTAGAGAAATTATTCAGAATTTAAGCTGGGTGGTTTCATAGCGTGATTAGCATCTGCAGAACATTGAAACCATGAAAGAGTTAGAAAGATTCCTCATATTAGGATGCGAATGTCTTCTTTATTAGATCAATTAATAATAATAATAATAATAATAATAATAATAATAATAATGCAATGTAATTAAAATGTCCTTTCACTTTTGATTTTTGCCAGTGATTGTTCTATAGGAACGTTCTGGGGCCCTTCAATGACAAAGTTATTCCACCTAATCAGCTGTCTGAATCTGATTTCCTAGTGAATATATTTAGGTTGAGCATCACACGAATTTAGCGCAGTATTGCATCAGTCTCCTTCCTCGATAGTAAAAGTGGACACTCAATCTATCAGTTTTCCCATCTGTTACGCCTGGATACCGTATTTCACAAGAACCATCAAATCAAATTTTACCTGTTGTTCATAAACATCCGCTTCATAGAGCAAACAGCCTTAGTATAGTGGAGCATAACAGCAATATTATTGCCTTTAGAAACAAGGATATAAGCATAATGCCTATAGATTTTAGAAGAAGTCAACGACGTCGAGGATATAATAATGGAATGATTCGACGCACACATCATGCTCTGCCCTTGACGCCCATCGGGTTAACATCACGCAATCGGCAGTTCCTACAGTTATTGGGCTTCAGAATCCTATAATCATGGGCATCTTCAATGTTACCGGCACCGCAATGACACCGAGATTCGACGACAAGATCACTAAGAAGAGGAACATGTGTTTTCAGCATATAATACATCAGCTCTGGACTCTAACAACGAGTTTAGAATCCCTTGTCAAGTTGAACATTTATATACTTTACCCGTCTCAGGTGAAGAGAATGCCGTTGTTAAACCTGTACTCATCGAGTGGAGAAGGCCTGTGATTCGACTTTCTGATGCTGAGATCTTCAAGACTGTTAAGCTGGATAAGACTCTTGTTTCACCCATTTAGGACCATGGATCTGCATACTCAACCTGCAGTGTTACAGGAATTTTTACCTGAATAGTGACACCACATCTAAAATGGAGAAGCCGGGATTTGGCATTTTTGGTGCTCTGGCTTTAAGATCGAGTAATGCGTCTAAAGACGGTTCTCTTTTTGATCATTGTAACATAACTTAAACTAATCATTGTAATGATTTATTTTTCATTAGGAATGTAAGGATTTTTAATGAATAAAAACACTATGTAAAAGCATGCCTTAATTATTTTTATTGTTATTATTTAGCTTACATTTCTATCACTTCCTCATCCGACTCATTGTTTCTGTATATGCCATTACACATGTAACAGCAGGTTATGTAAATTTCTTTATTATTTAAATGAAAGTCTTTTTATTTTCATAATTTGTATTCCAGCGTGGCAAATAGTCTTAATGCTGTTAATGTATTTCACAATCATTTAAATTACTGTTCGCAATGCTTAATTTCAGCGAATATAGGGAGACTCGCTTGAGCTAACTGTCAGCTATGCATTGAATTGTATCCAAAATTGCCCGTGTTTTTTCATCGTATGCCCTGTAATGTTATATAAGTATCCTTCTTAGCGTATTTTGGTGATGTAGATGTCTCAGCACCCGCTTCTTACCAGCATGTTTCTTGGAGGTGTCGATGCTTCTTATTCTATCCTCCAATAGCGTCAGCCTCCTTTGCATGGCTGCAGGCTATTCCTCCTCTTCTTCCTCGTATTGCACAGTCTGAAACATTGCACAATGAAAGTCTTAGAAAACTGATTTGGACTAGTAAAGGCAACCTGAAAGAATTACATTTTTTGTTATAATACATGTAAAATGAAACACAAAAGATGTGTATAAACATTCAGATATTTATCGTTATTTCAATGCATTAGATATAACTAAATTCAAACATGTGATATCGTAATTTTTGTATAAACATTCTATAACATTCATCTTTTGTATCGCTATATGTAATATCAATGAGTCAGTTGTTTTATTTATGAATTTTTTGCATGTTAAAATAGGGGAACATTCAATACTTAAGTTTAACACTTCTACACACCTTCTCTGAATATAAAAAAGACAATTTACATGACTTAAATTTCCCCATCTCTGCCATACCGTTATTATAGCGCTCTGACAAGTACACTTGACAATCTTCTAGTGAAGATACGATCCTGGTACCCTATCTTGTTTGAACTCTCTTTAAGGACTTTATCTCATAGTTAAGACCTATTTCGAGATCTTGAACTCGACGAGTCGGTAGGAAACTACGCTCTTCAACCATCTTGTTAAGCCTATCAGTTAAACCATCTATAACAGTCAGTGTCATGAATTATTATTTTCACTACATTATCCAAGTTGAAGAACAAGTTATACACTTCTTTATATTAGAACTATGGTGTGTGTATGTTTTGCAATTATGCTTATGAATGTGTAGAGAAACAAAGAATAAGTACAGAAAATCATGTGAATGTTCATGGAAGATGAGCCAGCAGAGAACCAAAGAATGAGTAGAGGAAATCGTGTGAATGTATAGTGAAACAAAGAACGAGTGGGGAAAATCGTATGAATGTTTATGTAAGAAGAATGTGTAGCGAAGATCGTATGAATGCGTTGAGAAACAAAGAATGAGTAGAGAAAATGTATGAACGTTAATAAAGTATGAACCTGCAGGGAAACAAAGAATGAGTGGAGAAAGTTGTGTGAATGTTTATGTAAGAGGAGAATGTGTAGCGAAAATCATGTGAATGTTTATAGAAGAATGAGTAGAAAAAATCATGTGAACTGGAGAAGAGTACGCAGAGAAATCCATGTGAATGTAAAGCACAGATTAGAAAATATGATGCTTTTGCAACGAATCGTCTTTCATGTACTGTAACGTTCAAACAAAATTAAATGTATTGTAAAAGCCAACACTGATTTTGTATAGTTATGTAAAAAGCTCACCTTGCATTGTTACGTGTTGATATGTGCTGTATGTGTATATGGCCTGCAGCTCACGTTGCTTTTAAAGTTCTTTAAAACTTAAATGTAAAGTTAATAAGTACACAACAGTTCTAACATGAGCAGATATCTGTTTATATAGGGATCTAAACCCCCTCCAGGTGATGCCAGCACGTCATCATGGCTGTGATGCTTACACATCACGTGATTATTGCAGCCAATGACATCATCTCTTTCTGCGCATGCGCAGAGACTTTCAGCACTTCTATCCCTACTTGTTTCACTTCCTCTCGCTCTCTCTCTCTCTCTTTCTCAAGGTACAACCATAATGTCTTTACACAAAGCTGCATGCAGTTACAGTATCAATCTAAGTGATGTATTCTAGAGTACAGAGGAAAATCAGGGAAGTGATTGAAAGATCGGGATTCGAACTAGGGTCAACTGATTGGAAATTATATACAGCATTAATTGTTCATTGTAGGAGCTATCAAACATGCTTTCGTCCACGGCTCTATCTCTGCTAGTTTCGGGGATAATTGAGATTTAAGCTTAAGGATCGAACCCTGGACGCCAGGTACCCGAATATACATCCGCAAGATGCTACCTGATGACATAAACGTAATAGGTTTATTTGGTGCTTTTGTCTTAATTGTTTCCTGTGCTATTAAATTTATAATTAAATTTCATTGAATCGGTATTCGAACTCAGAACATCAGAAACAAAATTATTTATAATATTGGTTTGACGTGTTTAAAAGACCTGTATGCAGTTACAACATCGATCTAAGTGATATATTCTAGTGTACAGTGGAAAATTAAGGAAGTTACTGAAAGATCGGGATTCGAGCTAGGGACAACTGATTGGAAATTATATATCAGGCATTAATTGTCCATCATAGGAGCTAACAATCATGCTTTGGTCCGCACCTTTATCCCTGCTAGTTTCTGAGATAATTGATATTTTAAGATTAAGGATCGAACCCATGACATCTGGTACTTAGTATACGTTCACAAGAAACGAGCTAATGACATAAAAATAATAAAGTTTATTTACCGTCTTTATTTTAATTAGTTTTGGAGTTATTAGAAGATGAATTTGTAATCACTCCTAGGATTCGAACCCATGCATCCAGACCAGTTTCGAACAATTCGTAAATGGCGCCTTGCATTCCGAGCTATAATTAGTTTTTATTGCATCATTTTGTCTCTTTTCATTCAGGACATGCGCGTGAGTTGGTGTGTGCGTGTGTATGCGTGTGCGTGTGTGGGTTGGTGCTGTTGGGTGTAAGTGAACAGGCATATGTGCTTGCGCGTGTGTGTGTGCGCGGTCGTGTGCAAATGTGTATGTGCAAGTGTAACGGTGTATGTAATTACGTGAGTGTGTGTGCGTGTATGTGTGCGTATGCGTGTGTGTGCGTGAGTGTGTGTGGGTGTATGCGCGTGTATGCGTGCGTGTGTCCATGTATATGTATGTGTGAGTGTAAGAGCACTGGTGTATGTATGTATACGCATGAGGTGCGTGAATGCGTGCGTGTACTGGTGTATGTATGTGCGTGTGTGTATGTGCTTGCGCGTGTGTGTGTACGTGTATGTGCTTGCATGCACATGTGTGCGTGTACTGGTATATGTTTGCTGATGTGTATACAAGTGCTCGTGTATATGTGAACGATTGAATGTGCGCAAGTCGAGAAGAAAGAAAGAGATAGATAGATAGAAAGAAAAAGAGAGAAGAAGAAACAATGGTGTCTAGGCATCGGGATATCTAAGTATGCATCAGGGTTTAATATAAATAATTATATTTGTCAAATGCAATTTTAATCCGACCGCTCATGCTCACCTAGTTTAATAGTTATTTTAGCGTTTCGCTGGGTAAGATTCGAACTGGAAGCCTCCGGGTTCATAAGAATACAGTTCATTAAACATTGTAATGTCGTATAAAGTAAATTATATTTGTTAAACACGCTTTAATCTGGCCACCCATACTCCCATATTTATTAAGCATTAGAGTTTCGTAGATTCGAGCTAGGATCCTCTGACCACTCTTTCGTTAATCAGTGTAATGATATAATAATGTTTTACCTTAGCAAAGTATCAATTTGGATACCTAAGTATACATCGGTGTTTAATATAAATAATTATATTTGTTAAATACATTTTAATCTGACCTTGCATAGTTTAATAGTTATTACGCATTAGAGGTGCGCTGGGTAAGATTCGATCTAGGACCCTCTGAACACCCTTTTATTAATTAGGGTAATGATATATAAAATTAAATTATATTTGTTAAATACATTTTAATCTGACCTTGCATAGTTTAATATTTATTAAGCATTAGAGTTTCGCTGGGTAAGATTCCAACTAGAACCCTCTGAACACCCTTTCATTAATTAGGGTAATGATATATAAAAAACTAAATTATATTTGTTAAATACATTTTTAATCTGGCGGTGCATAGTTTAATAGTTATTACGCGTTAGAGTTTCACTTGGTAAGATTCGAACTACAATCCTCTGAACGCCCTTTTATTAATTAGAGTAATGATATAATAATATCAATCATCAATTTCCCATTAGCAATAAACTTTTGATTACAGTAAGAATCGAGCACCGATCTATGGATATCCACGCAGAGGTTTAATGTATGTAATGACATAGGTTAAATACATTTTTCTATCGCGATTGAAAACTCAACTACATAAACAGAGAGCTTGTTTAACTATGCTCGGATATATTTGTAGGATCTCGTAAAACATCGGAGAGAACAGCCCCTCAGGGCAAAAACCATGATGGCTCGTTGTTGAAGTGTGTCTCTCTCTTTCACGCGAACAAGGACAGGACTAGCATAAAGCCACCCTCAGATTCTTTTGTTAAGCTAGCAGGTGTTCGAGAAACAATGGAAAGGATCCGGCTTTGTTATGGGACAGTGGAATGAGAAATGCCAGAAAGAACGCTTGCCCCGACAATAGAACTTGTTTCTCTGTTAACAGGCTTCAGGTTTTCTTTTGTCACTACCCTAATTTATCATGGCTTTTGCTCATTTTGACAGTTGAAGAGCAAGCGTTGTTCTGTTGTTAAAAGCTAGTGGAATGAGTATGCCAGGTGTTCTTTCTAAAGTAGCCTTGCCCCGGACAATAGAAAGGCACACAATAGAAGCTCTTCCTTTGTCCTGCATCCACATTGTTCATTTTTACAGTGATGAATAGCCTCTTGGGTGGGCTGACACAGGTGCAGAAGTGGCCGGATGTGGAATGGGTAGGAATAACATCTCGCCTTTGTTACAGAAGCGTAAAATTTATGACCCCTTTGTTCGTTTTGACAAGTGAATGATACCCTTAATTGCTTAACTGTCAAGCTTCCATTGTACTCAACAAGATTTATGGCCCACAGCTGCAAGTAAAAGTACCAAGGAGCTGCGGGTGGAAGGGGCAAGTGGGGGAGGGGAGCTCATTTGCATATGAATAGACATTCCATGCATATTAAGTGCGCGTAAACCCGCAATTCTATACTACTGACTTAGGAGGATTTTCCACTAAGACCCCTCCTCGAAATCTTTACAACCGATCTATTCTCTTGTCTTTTTGTTGTTGTTAAAGTTCTTGAATAATGTGGTTCTTTGTTTACAGTTTCTTTAACGATTCCCTAACACCTATCAACGTTTCCCTACTTCCGTCGTATAAACGTATACTACACTAGATCTCTGATTATCCTAGCTTTTTTTCCTCGTATTCCCTGTGTTCTGTGTAAGCGCATTCCACCTTTAACATTCGTTTATCTTAGCACCTTTCCTCGTATTCCCTATCTCTCCAGTATAAGCCTATATTCCCCCTCCTTCAGCATCTGTCTAACCTAGCACCTCTCCTCATATTCCCTATCTCTCTCATATAAAGCTCATTCCCACTCCTTCCACTGTCTAGCCTAGCATCAGACCCCGTATTCCCTATCTCTCGCATATAAACGCATTTTCCTCCGCATCCACCCTCGTTTTCCCTATCCTTTCCCATATAAACGCAAAAAACTGCGGCAAATCGCTTCTAAGTAACCTACTGCGACGTAGTAATTTATATGACTATACATTGATTAGAATAACTGGTTATTAATTCAATTCAAAGGGAAAATATACCATTGCCGCGTCTCGTTGATAACCAAATATAAAATTTCGGTCTGATTCGCGTGTAGAAGTGTCTTATAATTATCCCGATGATGGCCATTACAATTAAAAAAATACATGAATAATTTTAACCTTTCAACATTTCCTATCTGATATACCATAGTATAAAATTGGTAAGGAATAACATGTGAATGTAACATACAAGGATATTTTTTCTTATAACCACTTGTCTAGTTCTATTTTGCGGGTAATTTCTGGCTTATAAAAATATTACGTATCGTATATTAATTAGAAATCCATGACTAAAAACACAGCTAACATAAATTATTACTTCAAAATGCATAACATGTTAACGCATTTAAAATGTGTATTTTAGTTAACATGAAGACATTTAATGTTCGTCATCGAGATCATACACTCGTCTGAAGGCTGCATACCTTCGGAAACCTCTGGCGTAGGAATTGCAACCTACCCCCCACCACCAGGGGAGAAGCAGATTTAGAATGACAAGTATGCTCTCATACGTGGTGAGTACATTAACTCCGCTTCCCCTGCCACTATCCGCTCTCTCTCTTTCACGTAGCTGTGAGAAGGTCCCTGCTTGGGCGGTCAGCGTATGAGACAAGCAATGCTGGAAGCCTCCCGGTATATGCTTTTAACATTTTCACCTTAAAACCAAATGCATGTTCTTCGGCTTTTCAAAAAATAGAATTGTTCTATCTCTCTCCCTTTCACTCCATATCGTCTTAAAAGCACACGCATGTGCGACTTTCATAAATAACAAAGCATTTTTAAACTTAACTGAATATTTCTCTGACAAGCTAATTCACTGAAAATCGTGTTTACAGCATACACCACCTCCAAAAATTCTGAGAAGTAATTCCAGCGTAAATCTTTTGATAAAACGAGTTTATAACCGTTGGAATATTCCTTAGTGCATTTAGAGAAAATGTATAGTTAACAATAACCCTGTATTTTACGCTTTAATCAATATTAATTGAAAATATGTTTGCAACTGATTGAAGTTTCCCTCACACTATTTTCGAGAAAAATGTATACTAAGCAATAGACAAGAATAGACAAGATTAGCATTTGTTTACAACTGCTAGAACATTCCCTCACAGTATTTCGAGAAAAAATATACTAAACAATAGACCGCCGTTGAGAAAAGTGGTTTCATAGACTGAAAAACCGCGTATTTTACGCTGTAATGAATAGTAGTTGAAAATATGCTTACAACTGATAGAATTTTCCCTCACAGTTTTCCCGAGAAAAGTATATACTAAACTATAAACCAGTGCCCAGACAAAGGCAAGGTTAGCATTTCCTCGAAAACGCATGTCAATATTTTATTTCTAAGGATTGTTTACGCTAATACTTTTAAAATACACAACAACCCTGCTACGCACTGGCTCTACTCGGAGAATAATAAACTGAAATATGGCCTCCCTTAAACCTGACAGGATAATTCTTTGAACATATTTTTTACAACAAACCAGCCATCTTGAGCAGGACATAATGTATTTCCTGTTATTCTTTTAATGAAGTATTTTTGCAGCAAATCGGAAGCCCATGTCATTTCACGTGTGACTTGACTGAAAAAAATTTAAACGGAGATGTTAGTTTTTTATAGAATAATTGAGTTCAGATATGTATATGCAAGTTTAGACACGCTACGATGTTCCGAAATGCATAGAGAAATGTTGTTTACAAAAAGCCATCCTTGAGAAAAGAAATTTCATAGATGTAAAAACGATGTATTTTTACGCTTTAATAGTACTAGTTCAAAATATGTATACAACTGCAAGGAAACGACACAATTACCATTCACTCTAAAAACGCTTAACCAAATCCCGAACGCTTTCTACTACTCACTATTCCATTCCATGTATTTCTATTTCTGCAGAAAATATCGACTTGAGTAAGAATAGTTTGTGTACGCACTAATGCATCATAGAGGTTAGAGAAGATCATATAAATTGATCACATCGGAGGCATGTAAACAGCATGGATCAAGATCGAACACACCAGATAATGTAAAAGTATAAATGCATGGATAGAAGGTTGCTGGAAGATCATGAATGAGTTTTCTTGAAGATGGAGGGAGTCGCAAGGCTTATACTGTGGTGATGATAATTATAACTTCAGGTGCGACAGTGTAAGCTATATAAATAATTTCACCCTTTAAACAGCCTCTCTCTCACACACTCAAACACGCGCGCGCATGCTCGCTCACAGCTATAAACCTCCCCTTCTCTCTGTATAACTCGTATATTGTAATGCTTTGATACTGATATTAAACTGTGCTTATGGGATGGAAATAAACAATAAAATATTAGTGGGAGGGAATAACAAGAAGAGTATTGTGTATTGAAGTAAAATGTGGTAAAGAATTCAACATAATCACATGTTCATTTCTTGGTCATTCTCTTAAACCCCTCAATATTCAGTTGTTTCTCGCGATTGCATGGAAACAATATGGGATTTTAAGGCCAGTATATAGAGTCCTGTCTTTAAAAATCTGGCTGACGCTTTTCCTTTTGTATTCGTTCAGGGAACAGAAAGTCATGCGAGTGCATCAGATCAGATATTATTTTATTAAGTACACGATAGAATAGGAATTTTCATGTTATGGACGTATGTCAGGATTCTTTTAAAGTAGTGCTTTATAAGAAATTACCTATCGCAATTTTTTCTAAGTATTAATTTTTTCTTCAATGCAGCGATCAAGTTTATTATTATTATTATTATTATTTTTATTATTATTATTATTATTATTATTATTATTATTATTATTATTATTATTATTATTTAAGTAGGGAAATCGCGCTTTCTTTACAGGCTAAAAAGGTCAGTGAAGTTAACATCAAAGAACACTCTCTTCAACTCTCCAAAGCCATGACCAATGCCGGTAACCTAATGTATAAACAATACGTTATTTATACAGAGCTATGTATGAGACCGAAGACCCAGGTCTGAGTGATAGCATCCATATGTATGACATCATATCGTTCAACGCCATTCAAAACACGCTTATACAATGCTTATAATCATTAGCATTAACTTCTTCGCAATTCAATCTATTCTAGATATACCCTCAATGATCGATAAAAACTAAATTAATCAACAAAAGAAAACATCATTGATGGACATTAAAACTCTCTAAAAATACAAAGAATGAAAAACTTTGCGATATAATAAAACTTTCTGAGGAGGAAAGACAATTCTAATAACGACCGCTATACAAGAACGCTTATCTGTTTATTTCATTTAAAACAGCATAATGTTTCAGTTTCTGTCTGAAAATAAGCAGATGTATAGCATCCTTACATTGCTCCAGGGGAATTGTGTCAAGTAATAAATCAAGAAATTATTGAAACAAGAGGAACCATTCCTTCCTGTCAATACTTACCCTAAAATTATAGTTAAATAATATACACAATACGTTATTTATACAGACCTATGTATGAGACCCGAGTGACAGGGGTGGGCGATAGCAATCAGATATACACTATGTGATCAAAAGTATCCGGACACCCCACAAACATACATTTTTCATCTTAGGTACATTGTGCTGCCACCTACTGCCTGGTACTCATTATCCGCGACCTCAGTAGTCATTAGACATCTTGAAACAGCAGAATGGGACGCTCCCTGGAACTCACGAACTTCGAACGTGGTTAGGTGATTGGGTGTCACTTGTGTTAGAAGTCGGTACGCGAGATTACTACACTCCTAAACATCCCTACGTCCACTGTTTCTGATGTGATAGTGAAGTGGAAACGTGAAGGGACATGTACAACATAAAAGCGTAGAGGCCGACCTCGTCTGCTGACTGACAGAGACCACCGACATTTGAAGAGGGTCGTAAAGAGTAATAGGCAGACATCTATCCAGACCATCACACAGGAATTCCAAACTGCATCAGGATCCACTCCAAGTACTATGACAGTTAGGCGTGAGCTGAGAAACCTTGGATTCCATGATCGAGCGGCTGCTCATAGGCCACACATCACGCAGGAAAATGCCAAAAGACGCCTCGCTTGGTGTAAGGAGCGTCAACACTATACGATTGAACAGTGGCAAAAAGTTGTGTGGAGTGACGAATCACGGTACACAATGTGGCGATCCGATGGCAGGGTGTGGGTATGGCGAATGCCCGGTGAACGTCATCTGCCAGCGTGTGTAGTGTCAACAGTGAGGTGGTGTTATGGTGTGGTCGTGTTTTTCCTGGAGGGGCTTGCACCCCTTGTTGTTTTGCGTGGCACGATGAAAGCGCAGACCTACATTGATATTTTAAGCACCTTCTTGCTTCCCACTGTTGAAGAGCAATTGGGGATGGCGATTGCACCTTTCAACAATCGAGCACCTGTTCATACTACACGGGCTGTGGCGGAGTGGTTACACGACAACAACTTCCCTGTAATGGACTGGCCTGCACAGAGTCCTATTGAACACCTTTTGGGTGTTTTGGAAGGCCGACTTCGTACCAGGCCTCACCGACCTACATCGATACCTCTCCTCAGTTCCGCACTCCGTGAAGAATGCGCTGCCATTCCCCAAGAAACCTTCCAGCACCTGATTGAAAGTATGCCTGCGAGAGTGAACGCTGTCATCAAGGATAAGGATGGGCCAACAACATATTGACTTCCACATTACCATTGGAGGGCGCCACGAACTTGTACGTCATTTTCATCCAGGTGTCCGGATACTTTTGATCACGTAGTGTATGTAATCTATCATCATGTTGTGATATAGTAGCGATTCTCTGAGAAGAAATAATTCTAATAAACAGTCTGTTACAGAAAAAACCTGTTCAGAGACAAGTCTGAGCGCGGCTACTTCATAGTCCTGGGTCGTCCTGCGTGCTGTAGTGGTTAACATGCTAGCTTGTAGTTCACGAGGTCGCGGGTTCAAAACCGGCGGAGGGCGATATATCTTTTCCGGCGTAAAAATCCTTAGCATGGCTTCCTTCGGAATGGAAGTAAAGCTGGTGGTCCACTGTCCTAGATTTACGGCATGTAAAAGAACCTCAATCCTTATAGGGTGCCTCTGAGCAAAATTACCGGTCTTTCGCGCCCAATATAGAATGGGATGTTAAGGATCACAGCAGTTAAACCGTGTCCACAAATAAAACTCAATTCGTTTCGTAGCCCTGGGCTATCTACCCTTCCAAAACGACTCAGGGACAAAATATTTCTTGCAAGGTAGTGACGCGATTTCGTTTCAAACAACAAGTCAACATAAATCTGTAAAACTGACTAGCCAATCAGATGGAATAATCTCTATATCACTATGCACTCGCGGCTATTAATCTGGATTCCAGCCACTCAGGCACATGATTTTTATACATGCAGTACGATATAAAGGCTATATTTCATTAAAGATTTTCACTCTCACGGGAAACCGACCTGTATGTTTTGGAATTCCTGGGCTTTGTAACTGCTTTGTTTTCCTTCGATGTAAGCCAATACTACATTTCAGCGAAAATGCCTGTTGAGTGTCTAAGGATCTCTATCCTCTATTTTAAATTATATCTCGTATTGTTAGTGTTGGAAGATGTTTTATAAATATTTTTTCAAATTATACAAGCTTTTATTGAATATTAGTTCATCTTAACATGTAAATTATGTGTATTTAAAATCCCTGTCTCTTCTATAGCACATCGAGACAAAATGCAGTTATTAGATAACTGAGGATGATTGTATGGTTTCTTAAAGCATAGCTATTAAATTCTTGATATTTTTAAGAATGTCTGCTTTGGATAACATGTTATTTTCGTATAAGAGTTAAACGCTTGAGAATTTCGGTCAACAAGAGTCCACTGTGTATACATCTAAGCGAAAAGTAGTTGTAGTGTTTCCTTTTTCTGATTTAATGAGAATAGTGTACCGATATGACTAAAGCATGAGATTTTCTTTGACATGTATAACTGTTTCTTAAAATTAAAAAAATATACTCATATCGCTAATTAATAATATACATTGAATACTTTATTTTTTACATCAAACTGGTCGTATAATATAATACCTAAAAATAATTCACTCTAATAAATTAAATGTTTACATTATCTTAAAGCATTTAAATAGAAAATAACATGCTTAATGGATTTCATTAGTGAATCAAGGCCTTTTTATATTTGACCGTATATTACTATTATTTTTTATTTTTATACACGAAAATCACAATAATAGTGATAATCTTGATACTTTCAAATAAATGAACGTTTTTGTGTAAAGCAGACAATAATAAAGAATTTATTTTCTCTTCCTAATGCAGGAAATTTAGCAAACCAACTTAACATCCTGGCTAAGAATAGAGTTTTCCTGCCCGTTCAAGGACCACAAGATCTTCAACTGCAGGAGATTTATAATATAAAAGCGATAAGAAGGGTGTAGAAGAAATATGGTGCGAGGATAGTGGCATCCTTAGGCGGAAAGCTCGTTTTTCTTCCAGCAAGATATTCAGTTCTAAGTAGCGAATACTTGGAGGAAATCCCCCGAAAGCTTTAAATTGTATATCATGGATTAGTACCAGCTGGCAAGCTTAAGACATGTAAATTGTCTTTTGTCCCTGTTAAGATTTGTAGAAGAAACTGAATTGACCTTTTGATGTTTCATATAGAGATACGGACTTTGAGTTTATAAATACTCGGCTCACTATGATAACACTCGCTTAAAGTAATCATTGCGGTTTTAACACAAATGTATATTCTATTATATAATACTATGTGTAAATAGCCCCTTTGGTTGTAGTCGGGGCGAAGTCATGAAGAAAGAATTTTAATAGGTTTTTCAGTGACTTTTACCTGAAAGCATATACCTACAACAAGCTGTAAATAATTTGAATGTGTGCTACAGGACTATAAGGATGGGGGCAAACGAAGAGGGAGAACGAACCAATGTAAAACAAGCATAAACAGAGATGTAATAGAAGTATTCTCAATAACGTCCACGTGTTCTTGTTTATCGCAGAATCACAACAGCTGGCACCATGAAACCAACAGGAAGAACGTTTGCGTGTGTAGGATATTGCGATAATATAATTAATTCGCTCAATATTATTGTACATTTTGCCAATTCAGTTCATTTCATTAATAACTGCATAATCATTGTATTTATCGGCAATTCAAAACATTTCATATATAATTGTTTAAATAATTATGTAATATCTGAAAATGCTGATGCTGGATGAAATCTAAAATGGCTATCACCCTATTTTGAAAGACACATGAATAAATGAAATGCAGATGTCAGCGCCATCTAATATTTGATGGTATGATTTTAAGTGTACAAAAGGATTAATAAAAGAGTGCTAATATAAACCAAATTTATTTTATAAATAAATAAAATAATATTTAATATTAGATATAAAATTATATAAAAAACCTAACGCGGCGAACGTGACCGAACGTAGCCAAACCTAACAGAAGTCTATTAACCTAGAGCTAGAGTGCAGAGGCAATTACGGAAGTCATTGGAGTATCAGGAGTCGAACGTAATACAATTGAGCTGTAATAGTACAGACCAGATAAATGTAGTGTAACCTAACGTAATCTAACCCCGCAGCGAACTAAACGTAAAAAAAACAAAGAACAAAAAAACTAGGAAACCCTACAAAACGTAACAAAACGTGACCAAACGTAACAAGACGTAACAAACGTAACCAAACGTAACAAGCCGTAACAAAACGTATCAAGACTTAACAAGACGTAGGCAAACTAACAAAACATAACCAAAGGTAATAAAACGTAACTACATAAAGTAACCAAACCTATACAAACATAACCACAATATGTAACAAAACATTACCAAACGTAACAAGACGTAACCAAACATAGAAAAACGTAACAAACAGACCTAACAAATCTTAACCGTTGTAACAGGTCGTAACTACAAACTGTAACAAAACGCAGTCAAACGTAAGAAGAAATAACCAAACGTAACAAAACGTAACCACAAAATGTAACAAAATGTAACCATACGTAACAAGACGTAACCATAAGTAAAAAGACGTAACACAAAACGAAATCACCTAGCAGAGCTAGGCGACATATCTTAACAAGTCGTAGCCAAACGTAACTAAGCATAACAAAAAGCGTAACCAATAACATAGAGAGGTGCCACAATTAGTAACGTTTGCGAACCACATTAGGAGCGTTTAGAGCTTGATATTTGTCGAGCGCTTTACATAAGCTGCTATACTTCTGTATACTGGAATTAACCTAGATTTATTACTTGACGGTATGGTAAGGACACAATTCAAGAAATTGACTAATGAAGTGGGCAAGTCCCGGCTTATAAACGGTGGCTGGTGATCGCTGAAGGTGCTCCGGGCAGCAGGTAAAATGTTTTGTGAGCATGCTAAATGGAAAAAGCACATTCCCGCGCACACTAAAGAGACGATTGAATGGAAGGTCATTCGTCGCTGTCTCTTTCAGAAGCTCCAGCAGCTGTGCCGATCTGCGAGCTGGAAATCTAAGGGACACTCCGCGCAATGCAACCTGTACAGACCTATACTGCTTACCATCACTATCCCTCAGAAGGATACAGATCGTCGACATGTAGACAACAGAGACGCGTGGATGTACCCCAACCAATCGAAGATCTCATACCAGTCCAGCTGCTGGAACTTCCGAAAGAGGCGGCGACGAATTTTCTTCCATTCAATCGTCCTTCTGGCGTGCATAGGGTGTTGTGCTATTTCCACTGAGTATGCTCACAGCCAACCTGAATTGCATCCCCAGCACTGTCAACAATCACCAGCGACCGTTTGAAGCTAGGAATACCCATTTTAGTAGTCAATTTCTTGAATTGTGTCTCAACAAGACGCCGAGCAATAATTCTAGCTCAATTCCTGTATACAGAGTATAGGCTATTGTGTAAAGGGCTCGCCAGAAATCAAGCCTATACGCTCCTAATGTGGGCCGCAGACGTTACTAATGCGCCACCTCTCTAAGTTTTGTGGTTACGTTTTGTTATGATTGACTGCGTCTTGTTACCATGTGACGCCTCGCTGTGTTTTGTGGTTACGTTTTGTTAGGTGTTGTTAAGTTTGGTCACGTTTGGTTACATTTTGCTGCGTTTTGTGAAGATTCCTTACGTTTTGGTTACGTTCGCTGCGAGGTTAAGTTACTCAAGGTTAGGCTATATTATACCCCCGCCGCTATAACGTTGCACTTGACAGCTAGCGTTTAAGTTGGTACACTCGCGAAAAAACAGATGAAAAGCTTCAACCGTTTGACTTCCTAAGCCAATCACAAGGCTGCATTTCGGATGGTCGATGACAAAGCGGAACCGGATCTAGAATCGGCTCTGTTGCCGGATGTAACTATTCCCAACCATGTGCTTCATTTTGTGAATCTCTAGCAGAGCGTCGAGTTGTTCTTTGCAAGCTACATATTGTTCATTGTTATTTGTTATTTAGATTTGTGGTTATTGTTTGATAGTTTTGTTATTGTTCGTTTATACATTTATTTATTTATATTTATCTATTTTATATATATATTTCATTCATATTATTTATTTAAACAAAACTTAAGTGCGACAATGTCGGAAAAACGACGCCGATCGCCGAGTGATGATTCACGAAGTGAAAATCCTTTGCGCCGAGGTGTGCCACTTAATAGTCAGGCATTGGAACTATTATGGAGAACCCGGGAGTTCTTTGAACAGGAAAAGGAGTACGTGAAGCTTCACGGAAATTCCTCTATTCCTGCTGATAAAGCCGTACAACAAACTGCAGCAGCTCTTGATTTAAGCACGAGAACTGTTGTTCACAAAGGAGTGAAACTACAAGAGAAAGAGGACAAAATTCCTGAGCCATCTGGAACACAACAGGTATTTCTATCAACTCCAGGGAAGAAAAAAAAGAAGCCTCGTCCAGTCACAAATATTGATGCTTTCCAATTAGACGCCATACGTAGACACATTTATGCCTATTATCATAGAAAGGAGTATCCGACCATACCAAAGCTGCTTATATCGCTTATTTTCAATTAACAATAATAATACGAAATAGTTATTATTCAGTGACGTTCGCTACTTACGTACACTTTCTGTATGCGGCTTAGACACGATAGAAATGAGAACAATCAGCTGTTGTTTACTAGCCACTCTGGCAACGTCGCAACCACGATGTAGCCAACCTTACGCGAAGCCACACGAACTGTCAAGTGCAACGTTATAGCGGCGGGGGTATAGCATAGTCTGTTTTATTACAGTTCAATTGTACTTCGTTCCAATACCGATGCTCCAATGTCTTCCTTAATTTCCTTTGCACCCTAGATTAATAGGCGTTTTGCGAGGCTTGGCTATGTTGGGTCACATTCGCCGCGTTAGTTTAGGTTAGGTAACGTTAAGTTAGACTATATTAGATTAGGTTAGGTTAGGTTGCTACATTAGGTTAGGTTATGGTTATGGCTACATTAAAATGAACTGTAGATGTTATCCTTGTCGTTCGCCCGCGTTAGGTTAGGTGGTGTACTCTAGGGTAGCTTAGGCTCGGCGTCGTTAGGCTAGGTTATGGTTATGGCTGCATTTAGAATGGACTGAAGAGTTATCCTAGTGTTTTTACTAACAGGCTTCGAGATATATGAATAGCGGTATGTTATTAATTCCTTTGCTTTTAATCCCTTCTTCTGTTAGCATCCGCGTATTCATTTAATTTCTGTTAGAGTTCTAAGTATGAGCTATTGTGGAAGAAATAGTTACAAACCAACTTATTAGAAACTCAATTTTTCATGCATTACACTCAGAAGAATACGGGTCGTTAATCGTTCTATATGTGATTTTAAAGAATCGTTCTTTGTCAAGACTTAGGATGCATAGAGGGAGATATTATACTGAACCGGCTCTCTGTCCTAAACTTGAGTCACCTGTGAGTGAGGAATGAGTATACAGTGGAAATCGTGTGTTTACTAATTTGGCATTTCCATATGGTGACTATAATGGCGATAAATCTGTGATATCTACGCTTGAATATCCGAATATACTGGTGAACATGCAGAGGCCACTCATTGCATCGAGTGATGCTGGTATTAGACATCATAGCATGACATTGAAGAAATTATATGTAAGCTGAAGGTATCTAAAGTTATGGCATGATAGCCACACAAAAATTCTGTTAATTAATTTCGAAGATACTCAACAAGAACTTTTAAATACATCACGATTACCAGAACCTCTTCTATAAAATGTTTTATCCAGGCATTGCTGAGCTGTTTAATTTTACAGGATCAAGTGTTCACCTACGAATCTCTTTCCCTGTGATGCAAGCGATTATATAATGGGGTGTTTTGGAGGTCATATATTTCTTAATCAACGTGTTTGGGAAATATATGCGTAGTTTTTGTGAAGGTTGGTAATAGGATAATTTTTATAAAATATGTTTGGTTTATGACAGCACTCTTTTATTAATCTTATTGCACAGTTCGTATCATGCCATGAAATATTAAATAGCTCTGACATCTGGATTTCATTTGTTCAAGTGTTATTCAAAATAGGGTGATGGTCATTTTAGATTTCATGCAGCATCAATATTTTAAGATATTACATAATCATTAGACAATTATATATATTAAATAATTTGAATTGCCGAGAAATACAATAATGATGCAATTATTTTTGAAACGAATTGAATTTTCAGGAAATATAATAATATTGAGCAAATAAATTGTATTATTGCAATATTCTACACGCGCAAACGTTTTTCTTGTAGGTTTCACGATGCCAGCTGTTGTGATTATTCGATAAATATGATTACGTGGACGTTGCTGAGAATATTCCTATTACATCTCTTTTTATGCTTGTTTTACACTGTCTCGTTCTCCCTCTTCATTTGCCGCATTTTTGTAGTCGTGTAACACACATTTAAATTATTTGCAGCTTCTTGTAGGTATATGCCTTGAGGTAAAAAGTGACTGAAGTCTATTAAAATGTCTTGTGCATCACTTCGCACCGATCCCAAACCAGGAGTTATTTACACGTAGTAGATATGTATATAATAGAATATACATTTGTTTTAATACCGCGGTGCATACTTTAGGCGAATGTTATCCTAGTGAGCCTCGTATTTATAAACTCAAAGGCTGTATCTCTAAATGAAGCACTGAAAGGTCATTTGAATTATTTCTACAAATCTTAACAGGGGACAAAAGACAATTTACATGCCTTAAACTTGCCAGCTGGTACTAATCCATGATATACAATTTGGAACTTTCGGGGCATTTCCTCCAACTGTTCGTTTGTTAGGGCTAAGTGTCCCGCCGGAAGAAAAACGTGCTTTTCGTAAAAGGCTGCCAGTATCCTCGCACCATACTTCGTCTGCACACTTCTTATCACTTTTATATTATGTCTCCCCTAGCTGAAGATCTTGTAGTCTTTGATGAGGTGGGAATAAACTGTTCTCAGCCAGCATGTTAAGTTGGTTTGTGTCTACATTCCATAAAAATATTCATATATTTTAAGTCTCGAGAGTATTACTATTATTAACATTTCCGTATAATATAATAATAGTAATAATAGTGATAATAGTAATAACCATAATGATCATAATAATAAATGTGCAAATATAGAAGAGGCCCAGATTAACTAATGAAATCCACTAAGCATACTATTTTTCGATTTGAATGTTTTAATATATCGTAAACATTTATTTTATTAACTGAAGGATTTTTTAAGTATTATATTATAGGACCAGTATAATGTAAAAAATAAAGTAGTCATTCTATACTACTAATTAGCGATGTAAGCATATTTTTTAATTTTAAGACGAAACAGTTATACATGTCAAACGAAATCTTATGCTTTTAGCCATTATCAGTATACTATTCAGATTACTTTATAAAATATAAACGGCACAACTATTTTCGCTTAAATGTATTACCAGTGGATTCTTATTGACTGAAATTCTGAAGTGTTTAACTCCAATAGAAGAGAAAAAAACATGTTATCCAAAGCAGATATGTTTAACACTATCAAGCATTTATCTGTTACGCTTTAAGAAATTATACAATTATCTTCAGTATGCTAATAACCGTATTTCCACTAGATATGCTATACAAGAGAGATATATTCTTAAATGCACATAATTACGTGTTAAGATGAGCTAATACTCGCGAAAAGCTTGTATATTTTGAAATATTTATAAAACACCTTCCAATGCATGCAATACTCGATATGTTTTAAAATAGAGAATGGATATCTTTGAAAACTCAACAAGCATTTTCTCTGAAATATAGTATTGGCTTATACCGAAGGAGAACAATGTTGTCACAAAGCACAACAACTCCAAAACACACAGGTCAGTTTCTTGTGAGAATGAGAGTTTTAAATGAAATACAGCCTTTATATCATCCTAAATGTATAAAAATTATGTGCCTGAATGGTTAGAATGCAGATTAATAACCGCGCATGCATAGTGAGAGAGATTATTCAAGCTGATTGGCTAGCCTGTTTTACAGATTTATGTTGATTGCTTTATAAATAAAAGCTCTTCATTGGATTGCAAGAAATATTCTTTCGTTGCGTCACTATGGAAGGGAAAATGGCCCAGGGCTATGAAGTAGCCGTGTTCAAACTTGTCTGACAGACCATAAAATACACGGAGTTTCTATTCAGGAGATTTTCGTGTCTCAACAGGGTTTTCTGTAATGGACCGTTTATTAGAATTACTTCTACTCAGAGAATTGCTACTGTATCACAGCATGATGATAGATTACATATATCAGATTGCTATCGCCCACCCCTGTGACACGGATCTCATACATAGGTCTGTATAAATAACGTATTGCGTATATTATTTAACTATAATTTTAGTGTAAGTAATGAAAAGAAGGAATGGTTTCTCTTGTTTCAATAATTTCTTGATTTATTACTTGATACAATTCTCCTGTAGCAATGTAAGGATCCTATACATCTGCTTATTTTTAGACGGAAACTGAAACACCATACTGTTTTAAATGAAGTAAACAGATAAGAGTTTTTGTATAGCGGGCGTTATTAGAATTGTCTTTCTTCCTCAGAAGGTTTTATTATACCGCAAAGTTTTTCATTCTTTATATTTTTAGAGAGCTTTAATGTCCATCAATGAAGTCTTCTTTTGATGGTTGATTTAGTTATTATCGATGATTGAATGTATATTTAGAATAGATTCAATTGCGAAGAAGTTAATGCTAATGATTATAAACATTGTATAAACGTGTTTTGAATGGCGTTGAACGATATCATGATAGATTCATACATATGGATGCTATCGCTCAGCCCTGGGTCTCCGGTCTCATACATAGCTCTGCACAAATAACGTATTGTTTATACATTAGGTTACCGGCATTGGTCATGGCTTTGGAGAGTTCAAGAGAGTGTTCTTTGATGTTAACTTCACTGACCATTTTAGCTTGTACAGAAAGCGGGATTTCGTTACTTAAATAATAATAATAATAATAATAATAATAATAATAATAAACTTGATCGCTGCATTGAAGAAAAAAATAATACTTAGAAAAAATTGCGATAGGTAATTTCTTATAAAGCACTACTTTAAAATTATCCTGACATACGTCCATAACATGAAAATTCCTATTCTATTGCGTACTTAATAAAAATATCTCATGTGATGCAGTCCCACGACTTTCTGTTCCCTGAACGAATACAAAAGGAACAGGGACAGCCAGATGCTTAAGGCCAGGACTCTATTACTGTTCTTAAAGTCCCATACTTTTTCCATGCAATCGCCAGAAACAACTGAATGTGAAGGGGCGTTAAGAGAATGACCAAGAAATGAACACGTGTTTATATTGAATTCATTCTCACATTTTATTTCAATATACAATACTCTTCTTGTTATTCCTTCCCGCTCGTATTTTATTGTTTATTAACATCCCATGAACATCAGTGTATTATCTGTGCCAAAGCATTAAAACATTCGAGGTGTACAGAAAGAACGGGAAGGTTAAAGCTTTGAGCGAGTGTGTGTTTGAGAGAGAGAGATCGTTTAAAGGGTGAAATTATTTACATAACTTATAACGTTGCACTTTGAATAACAATCATCATCGTAGCATACGTATTTTGAACTAATATTCATTAATTCGTAAAAATACACGGTTGTTACATCTATGAAATTTCTTTTCTGAAGGATGTCTTATTGTAAAAAATATTTCTCTCAGAATCTCGGAGCCTCGTAGCGTGTCTAACTTGCATATACACATTTGTACTCAATTATTTTAGAAGAACAATCATCCCCTTTTAAATGATTTTAGTGAAGTCATGAACAAAATCACATGGGAATACTATGAGGGAAAACGCCATAAGTTGTATACATATGTTCAACCAATATTCATTAAAAGGTAAAGTACACGGTTTTTCAATCTACGAATTTACGTTTCTCAAGGGCGGTCTATTGTTTAGTATATATTTTTCTCGGACTACTGTGAGGCGATTATTCCAGCAGTTGTGAACAAATGCCAATCTTGTCTATTTTAGTCTGGAGACTGGTCTATTGTGTAGTATATGTTTTCTCGGAGATACCACGAGAGAAAATCTCATAATTTGTAAACGTATTTTTAAATAATATTCATTAAAGCGTAAATTACAAGGTTGATTGTTAAGTATATTTTTCTCGTAAATGGCACGAGGGAATGTTTCTGCGGTTGTAAGCATGTTTTTTCAAAAGACTTACGCTGGCATAGTTTCCCAGAATTTTTGGAGGTGGTGTAGGCTATAAACATGATTTTCAGTGAATTAGCTTGTCGGATAATTAGTCATTCAAGTTTAAAAATGCTTTGTTGTTTATGATACCCGCACATGCGTGTGATTTTAAGACGAAATGGAGTTAAAGGGAGAGAGCAGTTTTATTTGTTGGAAAGTGGAAGAACATCTATTTGGTTTTAAGGTGCACATGTTAAAAGCATATCCTGAGGGACTTCCAGCTTTGTTTACCTTATACGGAGACTGGCCAAGCAGGGACCTGCTCATAGCTACGTGAAGCAGAGAGAAATGTTAGGAGTAGGGGAAGCGGAGTTAACGGACTCACCACATTTGCGAGAGTGTACTTGTCATGCTGAATCTGCCTACCCCCTTGTGGTGGAGGGTAAGTTGCAATAGCTATGGCAGAGGTTTGCGAAGGCATACAGCCTTCATACGAGTGTAGGACCTCGATGACGGACGTTAAATGTCTTCATGCTAACCAAAATACCTATTTTAAATGCGTTAGCATCTTACGGATTTTGAAGTAATCATTTACGTTAGATGTGTTTTAGTTATGCATTTTTAATTAACACAGTATGCGTAATGTTTTTATAAGCCAGAAAATTTCCCACAAAACAGAATGAGATCAGTGGTTATATGAAAAGGAATCCTTGTGTTGCATTCACATGATTTTCTGTACCATTGTTTTACTATAGTGTGTTAGCTAGGAGGTGTTCAAAGGCTAAAACTATTCATGTGTTTTTAATTGTAATGGCATTTATTCGGGATAATTATAAGATAATTCTACAGTCAAATGAGACTGTAATTTTATATCTGGTTATCAACGAGACGCGGCAACGGTATATTTTCCCTTTGAAATGAATTAAGTTCATTAACCAGTTATGTTAATCAATGTACAGTCATATAAATTAATTAGGTCTCATTCGGGATAACTATAAAACACTTTTACACACAAATCAGCTGGTTGTGGGAGAGGTTCTTACACGTTTTATCGTTACCGACAGACTGCAGCCGCTCCCGAATATATCGTAGCATATTCTCGATAGAGGATCACGAGTCAATTAATACACACTTAATTATATTAATAAATCAATGGCCCCATCGATTTAAGACATTGTTGACGGAAATACAAGTCCTCTACGACTGGCGGCGGCTTCAATCATGTAGTCATTGGTGCGCAATAATTATATTAACCTATCAAGGACACGCGACCAGCTATTTAGGACATACAATACTGGGAATCCAAGCCATTATAGGGCGAAATAGTATGTGTTAGCGGTTTAAGTCCTTTGAAGTCACTGAGGTGAGATATGATATATACATGTACGATCATTATCTGATTGATTAACATGCCATACAACACTTTTCAACTCTTGTAAATCAAGTTTGAGAGGCCACAAAGACTTAGAGACGCTGGCTCTTTTGTCAGCAAGTCCCCTAAAAGACGCCGAGTGTCAAAACACACGTCATTACAATGTAATTATTTAATCGCTCAATTAAACTAATTAAACGGATCTCTTTTTGAGCCAGAACTCTTCCATCGATCTAAGGGATAGGGCAGCATATTACAGTCCTAGAGGACGGAAGATCCTCTGTTCGCGACCGTCAATTTAGGGGAGGGTCGGCAACTTCCAGTCCTAGAGGGAGGCAAATGCTTTGTCCGCAGCTTCAGTCCTTTGAAGTCAATAATGCGCAATATCTGAACACGTGTCTGAGCGTTATCAAGTTGACTGATACGGATTAGATCGCCTTGTCAACCCATGTGAAACAAGTTAGAAATGTGACAAGCACTTAGAGACGCCGTTCTTTTGGCGACAAGCCTCTCAAAGGCACTGAGGTGTCAAAAACACGTGTAATCTAATTACACGGTCAATTAAGCTAATCGTATTACACTCTCATTATATGTCGACATCCCATTGGTCACGTAGCTGTATAAGTACTCTATTCCCATGGTATTTGGTGGTTTCCCTGGGTCGCCAGGCGAATGCTGGGGTGGTCCATCTTCTACTACTACTCTCCCTCTCATTTCCTGTACCCACCATCTTCCTTGTCATCTGTTTCAGGGTTGTAGGACCAGGCGACAGTGTTCGGTGGGTTGCGGCTGGGCGGTGGCTTGCGCTGTGTAAAGGTTTCTTCCCTGGCATCTCTGCTTTAGCGCTCAGTGAGGTCTCTCCTCAGCTTGGGGCTCCGCACCAGGGAACCCTGGAATTTGGTGGTTTGTGGGCAGGCACCGTGCGGCTTAGGATGCGTTCTATCTGGAAACGTTAGGGACCCCGTCCATGCCTGCACCCGTCTGCATCCGGATCTAGTCGCCCTTCGGATCTCTCCCTTTATCCCTCCCTCCCAGGCTTTACGTTAGAAGTAAAAGGGCCGACTGGTCTACTTGCACTGCTCTGTCCCGGTTCCGGAAGCCCCTCAGTGATACGTACCTTTAGCTTTACCCACGTCATGGTAATGCCATTTTAAGGTCGCCTCCGTAAGGGATTCTGATTACATATCATGAGTATGTTTAGAAGATTGTAGTATTTTATGTTGCACAATCGTGTTCAAAATTTATTCATTTGATTTGCTTGATTACGTTTAACAGCAGCGGTAATAACAAATGCGGCAGTGCAGTATTCCATATGCTTTACAATCAACGATTTGAATAAAGAAAATAAAATAAAAAGAGAGAAAAGCATTTAACCGGGCTTGAATTTGGAATCCCGTGTCATTGTTTTGCGATCTCCCTGCGTTACCACTGAGCCATACGTATACACTTCTTGGTAGTGCAGCAAATGCTTGTACATACCACTGAGGTGGTATCAGTGGCGCACTGGCTCAAATTTATTTTGATTATTGCAACAAATCATGCACTCTGTGACCATAAGTGTTTTATCTCCAATTGTTCCCCAACATTCTTCTATAACACCTTAAAGTCAATCGGTCGAATTCGGAAACATCCTGTATATATACCGGTCGATTCTTCTCAGTCTGCGGATTGAGAAGTTATGCAGTCCCGGCGTTGTACAGGTTATGTTGTAAACACTGTCCACTGGGTCGCGTCGTATCAATTTCGGCCGAAATGACTGCTTTGCACAGCTATCCGTGCAGTGACTTGCAGTCGTAGTGCAATAGTGTGTGCGTTGGCCTTCAGTGGTGAAGGTAAAATGTTCAAATTCTGCCACTTGAAGCTACCTTTTATATTTAGTAAATTTAACGAGAACTGAGAGTTTGGCGTGAAAGTGTCGTTTCAGTTAATTAGTTTAATTATGTGCATTTCATTAAAACACAAATTGTTACTTGTTAGAATATGCTTTAACGAACATCATAAGTAAATGCATATAATTATAAATTACAAACATAAGGCACCATTAAATAATATTTTACTATTTAAAGTTACTTCACACAAAAGAAAGCCAATAAATTGCTCTGAGAGTTTACAAATGCAGTACGTACATACAAACTAGATAACGTTTTAAAACCCATATTATGATCGTTGTGAACCTCTCTGATTCCCAAAGTAGTGCATTTAGCAGTGACTATGACATCATGCCGGATCGTCACAAAGATAAGCCTTTACAATTTACCCGTTTCCTCCATGTGGTTGTAATGTGTTCGAAGTGGCCGCCATGCCGGCGGATGCAAGATCTCAGTCTAACCATGATCGCCAGCCTAACCCGGCGCAACATGGCCTGGTGTGATGTCACGGCAGGCTAAGATAATGCGTTTCCTGAGTTGTTGATGTGTCATTGGGCGCTCCTGGTATACCATATATTTAAGATAATCCTATAAGAAGAAATATGTTGCGGTTAGATCTGGTGAGTGTGCTGGCCACCCTATTGGTCCATGCCGTCCGATCCATCGCTCATGGTAGGTGACATGAGATAAGCCGTTACACGACGGGCCGAATGAGTTGGCGCCTAATCATGTTGGTACTACATAGTTAGCCGGTTGTGCAACGGTACGTCATCCGGTAGAGTAGGCATCTGGTGTTGTAGGAAGTGGATATAGCTATTCCCAGTGAGGTGGCCATCATAAAAGTGTGGGCCTATTAGATGATCACCGAATATACCAGCCCAAAAGTTGAAACCCCATTAGACTTGTAAGGCCGCCTCTCGCATCCAATGTGGGTTTACAGTGCTCCAGTAATGCATGTTTTGGCGATTTACATGGCCTATGTTGTGGAAACCTGCTTCGTCTGTAAATAACACAGTTGCCAAAAAATGTGGACCTTTTCAGTTTGTCGTATGATCCACCTAGCTAATGCCACTCTCCTTTAATGGTCCGGCTGCAGTAGCTCTTGGTGTAGTTGAAGATGATAAGGGTAAAGTTTTGCATGACGCAGTGTTCTTCACGCGGAAGATTGGCTAATATTGGAATGCCTGTGAATGCCCCTCGTACTACAATGCGGAAGCTGAATGACATAGTCAACCACACGATCCCTCGTTACTTGAACACAGACAGGGTGATCTCTTCGTGGATTTGATTGTCTTGGGCACTGTTTCTGATTCGAGAAGGCGGTTTGCAACTCGCAAAAACTGTCATCTGTAGGAAGTGTTCTCTGCGAAAAACCTCTGTTGGTATAGACGACGTGCCTCCGTTGCATTCTGCTGCACTTCCCCGTATACTAACACCGTGTAAAGATCTCTATTCGAAAACATTGCTCCACATTGAGCACGAACAGGTGGAACTTCGTATTTATAGGCAAATTCATTTTTTGCGCATTCGGAAGGAAGTCATGATTTGCTAGAACGTTCTCGAAACATGAACAGAAATGAATAAAATATTCCTTTACTCGCAGGCGTCATATGAACTTCCGACCTTCACCACAACTTTCCCGCATGTTAATCTTTGCGCTACTAGAGCTCGTTAAACAGGAGCACCTCCATAGCCCTAATCAGCGGGCTGGTGAATGCGGTCTCAGCACCTGCATTTCGCATCATCTGTAAACTGCAGGGTTGCCTAGTTACCATTCCGCAGGATAGAAGAGTCACGCTGTGTATATATATATATATATATATATATATATATGTATATATATATATTTTTAAATGTGAACCTGCAATTAGGATCAATTTAAATTGACCCTAAAATGACCATTACAACGTCCTCCAAATAAAATACGACTAATTGCATTTACTTTCCTTCATAATATCAGGCAACTTTTATTCAACACATTTCTTTCTACAACGCTTAGTTTTGGAAATATTGTAAACTCTCAATTTAAATGACCCATCCCATACACACACACACACACACACACACACACACACACACATATACACCTAATTAATACATAGCAATAAACCGCGATGATCTCTACGTCACTCCCAGCTTACTGGTATGGAAATATAAACATCTTAAAACATGTTAAAGCGTAGTATTCCGTTCAAGACCACTCATTATGTTTCGTACTTTTCGGCCCATGTAAAGGACCGGTGCCCACTCTATATAGTGAGGAATTCGAGGTGCTACGATAGGTAATGATCTATAATGTCATGCAAACCAACATTCTGGCTGTGGGAAGCATGGCTCTGACCAAACCATCTCCCCATATCAGCTAGATGAATGTCCACATCTGTCTTGCACATATAAGCATGAACCGGCTGTCGGGTTAGTCGGCCCATGTCCGAAGCAGCTGTCGTGCTGCGGATTATTATTAAATATAAACCTATACTAAAGCAGCATTCTCATAGGAAAGTCAATAGCCTTCGATGCGCAGTGACACGGCAAAGTCCACTAGAAAATTCCGGTGAATTATATTTAATTATGCTTTTAAGTTCGTGCGATACGGTTGAATCTATCTTACGCGTTTTAAGGTGCTTTTTGTTGTTATGCTTAAGGTTCCTAAAATGTTTATTATATTTTATATAACCAACAGATGATGGCAAATGTGGGTTAACGGAGCAGTAATTGACACGCTAACGCAGCGAACAAACGTAAAGAACAGCGTTATAAAATGAAGATCGATGAAAACAGTGAAAGATGGTAGTGATGTGGTTGTAGTATGTATTTATTCCGTCAGGCATGCAGGGCAGGTCAAGGTAAGGCTGACAGTGACGAACGGCCTACTCGAGTGCTCCGTGTTATGAGGCGGTTTATTTCACGGTGGAAAGGAAGATATAATTACCTGCTGTGTGCCCCTCCAACGTCCAGCTCTAGCCTGCTCAAAAGAAACAACTTGAAAGAGGCCATAAATCCTCGAGCCAGCCATGCCGGGTTGATGTTGAAAGAGAGAGGGAGAAAGGTGAGGAGCTCCATGCTATTTATCGTGGGCGATGGAAGGGGAAGAATTCACTCTTGGACGTGCCATGTGGCTGGTAACTGAAACATGCCTTGCACTCTTGTTCCTCATCCGTATCTTTTCATCTATCACGTCGTATCCCCCTTCTCTTCACCATCACCTACATCTCTGAATTCTTATTTTCTTTCCTTTCAACTCTGACAGTTAACAAAACTATTATGGCCCCCGTGAATTAATGACGCACCATTTTGACTCCTTGTCTGAATGCTTGTGTACAGAGCGGTGTTGAAAAGGCATGGCCCTTGTTTATAGTTCAGAGGCCACTCTTTGGTATTATACACATATTGACGCAGTTTCTAAGATTGCTTAACAGAAATGGTAAACAATACTGTGGTATCGCCTAGGGCATATTGGCAATAAAGCAGGATAAAAACACACAAACAAGATTTTGTAGTCTCCTGTATGGGCAAGACTGAAGGAAGAAAGGCATTCTTTCTGATGAATGTAAGAAAGCTTAACAGCCCATGGGTTAAATCTAATGAAGGAGTGCAAACTAAGACAAGTGTTGACAAGCCGATAGTGTCAACACTAAAACCAGCAATTATAAACAGTGTAGTAATTATTGTATATAAAGCTGAATGTCAAATGAAGTTTTAACAATGGAAGCATTGGTACTCTTTGTGAGCGAGCAATTGCTTAACTGTCCTCAAAATGCAGGGATATTTGAAATTATTTGTTGAATGCAAATCGATGTTCATATAGGTGTAAATGGCTATAGTTTAATTATGCCTAATTTGGTTATGTACAGAGCCGGAAGAGCTAGAATCAATCTATAATTCGGGAAAACAATGTCTGGTGTAGTGCAAGTCCAGCGTTAAAAAGAATACACTGAAAAAGTCGATGACACAAAAAAGTGGCACATTCTTTGAAGCGATGAATATAATTAATGAAATGAGGCCACAAATAAACTCGAGATAACGCAACATTGGTGTGTGAAGGTTTATTGTTTGTTCAATAATTGAACAGTTTCAGATAATAGTGGCTGCCGAAATGACATAGCTTACACACACCTTGTTGAAGGTATATGTTTACTGAATTCGGTTTCTGTTTTATTATACAATATTCCAGCATTACTTAATTACAATATTACTTAATTAGACTGATTCAGTATACCACGCACATATTACTTTATTTTTCAGTGAAATTGGACAATGACCCTGGTTTCGTTAACCTATCTCTCCAATAAAAATAGCACAATTTTATCCAAACTGTGAGTGTTTTATAACTAAACTCTATTTAAATATTCAGTAACAAGAAAACTAATCAAACAGAGATGAAACACATATTAATGTTTTGGTTAAATTTATTGAGGAAGGCTGCACCCAGCAAAAATGCTGAATCCTCTTTGGGATTTTTCAAATACTGCTGTTTTGTATTTACATTAAGTTATTCTTACCTTTGCACATCTTTGCATATGGGTTAAAACAATAAAATAAAATCTGCTAATACAAACAAGAAGGCTAGTTTGGTAGCTAGTTCACATAAAGACACAAAGGTTAATGTCAATATGATTTAAGCTCTTCAGGAGCTAGGAAGTCCATTTAAAGGTGCTTTAATCTCTAAAAAGCAATAACTAAACAATGCAATATGATGCCACATATAATATTGCTCTCTCAACTCCAGTCTCAAAATATGGCATGAATTCATATGTACACCATTAACAAATATTTCCAGGGAACCTATATTAAAGTATTACCTCTGAAACGTTACTACTGGATGTAGTGATTGGAAGTTTAGGTATTTAAAGGGCAGTAAGAGAAACTAAAGTTCGTAACAGAGAATACATTTATAAATCATTCTTCAAACCCACAGTGGATGTGCAGTTTTTAGCAGTATAAGAAGATGCAGTGTTGAAGATATACACACACACACTAATACATTATGAAAACACTAAGAAACGTATTATTAGGTGAAGAAACTGTATCAACAGGCAGCTTTTCTAACCTGGGGCATAAACAAACCTGATGAAGCTGAACACATTCAATTCTTCGACATATTTAGAACAAATAAAGTATCTATTCGGCAAATTAATTACCACTTGGATGCTTCATTCATGATGTACTTAAGAATACGAATATGGTGACGATTCACATTTTATGGAGATTATATGTCACGGATCAAGAAACACGAGTTCACTGCGTGCGTCGTGGTATGAGTATGCTTCAGACACGCTTTTCAACTTTATTCACCCTTGTCTGCCATCTCTGCTGAGTACCGACGGTGGGGCGGACATAGTAATCTTCACCTGATATACCTGGTTATCCAGACGATCTTAGAAAGGCAAAAATATATTTAATACAAAAGGTGTTTTACACAATACACAAATATGAACTTAAGGTGTTTACTGTAGAAGCAGCTAGGCTATAGGGAAAAAATCAATTTATACTAGGTTTCACCGAGACTTTACGTCTTTCATAGATAGGCATGCAATGTTAATCCTAAGCCCCTCCCGAAAGAGAGATTTTCTGATAGAAGTGCATAAAATGAACGAAAAGCAGCCATACCAGAATCCATTCAATGTACCAACCACAAGAACTCTAATAAGGCGAACACAAAATTGTTTAAACCCATCTGAATTACCTTGAAAACTTCTACAATGCATATTAAAACAGCCAAAGGCAATAAATATTGTTTGTATCTGAGTACTATAAGCAGAAAAATGATGTAACTCATATTAAAGGAGTACTCTGTAACATATCTGCCACTGATGGCTAGACTAGGTTAAGTGGTAAAATAAACAGCTCAGAAAGGTATGTATCGAGAATACTATTTGGACTCCACGTGCACAAAAATTCAGAGATGTAGTTTTCTACAGAGATTTATGAGACAAATATAAGGCCCAAAAATCAATGTAAATAACAAATTATATCCGTATGTGTCTTTTTAACAAAGGTCATTGGACTGCGTTGCTAACACTTAGTACTTCCTAAGGTGAGAACTGAGGTACTGTAAACTGCGAATTGATTCATTCTTTGCAGTCATCGAGGCTGAAACAATGTTTGCAGTCATTCGATGGAAACAATGCTGCACTAGTGTAGAAATCGTGTATCTATTTGCAATATTAAATATACTATACAGAATGGAAGTGAAGGTGTGGATTGCACTAATTTTAAGAGAAATCAGTGTAGGATATGGGCAACAAAAAATGTAATAAATGCCTTTATCTCTCGTTAAGAGTTAAAAATGAAAAATAAAATTAGACTTGATATTTCAACCCAATTTATGGACGTGATTTTGGATACTTAGACTTGCTTCCCGAGCCTAAGTACTGCAAAATTGAAATGTATACAAAAATAAATTTATTTCCTTGTAATTATTTTCACAAAACTTGCCATTTTAATGTAGCTCTAGTCTGCATTAGTGACTATACTATATTCACTCTTAGGTTGATCGCGCCAAAACAAAACTCAGGTGACCAGTGCATTGTTATAATGTGATCTATCCTTCCCATGCCCGTACCCAGAAAAAAAATTCGGGGATGGTTTCCACAAGTAGATCTAAACTTAACAGTACCCCACACAGTTACCACGTACCTACTCCGTAGTATATAGACGTTACATGGATAAGAAAATTGCTTGGAGACATTATATAGACAAGAAAAACTCACCAGAATGAGGATATTCCACCTTACAGCACAAAACATGGAGACTGCTTTGAAAACCGGAATGTATGGTCACCTTACCTATGTAAGTCGACATATAAAGTTTCCCTTTTTCTTGCAAATGTGCTACTGGCAATAGACTTACTGTTATCTAACGACATTTTCCCATATTGGTTTGCTATAAATTTAAATAAATAAAACTGTCAGAAGTTTCGGGGGGGGGGGGGGAGTTTGAACCCAAGAAACCTCCCTCTAAATACGGCCCTGATCCTTCCACCATTCGCGCCAGAAATAGTCATATTTTCACCATGTGGCGAGTACACGCGGCACGTAATGCAAAAAGAACAGTCTTATTCCGACAAGTTAAACGGTGACTAGCATATTTTGTTAGGGGTTAAAGGAGATAACACTGATAGTTACGACAAAACAAAAAAGTTTGCACATATAATAATAGTTAATTCTAAAACAAACAAGCGAAAAGGAAAGTAAGAGATATGCGATAACTTCCATTTATTCCCTCTCTGGAAGCGGCACTAAAAAGAAATTGTGCACTCTTACGCGAATTGCATTCTTCACAAAATCGTCACATACTTGCATCGCGCATTTCACATGCTTCCTTTTTTTCCCGAGTGTAACCATTTTCCCGTTTCAGACATTTCTTTATGAGCTATGTTTATACTTGTTTTCGAAACACCGGTGAACTCGGAAGTTAATTTCACCACCACTTTCACGGGAAGTGTTGAATGTTTCTCATATAACTTATAATAAACATTCAACATAATTGTTTTTTCACCACTAGTCAATGGTTTGCCCTGCTGATTTACGTACGTCGACGAAGATGAAAGAGCAATTTCACTGTTCGCGTGATACTAAACAGAAACTGCTGGTTTCTGGCTATAAACATTATTTTGTGCATACCCGGATGTCAGATGAGTCATACGAATTACATGTTGGGACTTGTAGCTCTGTTTAACGGTATAAATCAGCGTTAACTTAACTCTTAGGATTTGCATAGAATAGTATACAATTTAAAGATAAATTCATTCTAAAATTTATATTATTAGCATGGGACTGCTTTCCTGCGGGCATTACTATTGTGTGACACCACGGTGCAGTGGTCACGTGGGTTTGTTTTGGCGGATCAACCTTAGAATGAATATAGTTTAGTAAAGAACTGAAATTGTTAAAAAAACTTAAATCAAGCTAACCCTAAATAAGCTTTATTTAGAAACCTATAAAGAAATCGTTCTTTGTTAAATGTTTTTCTTTTTCTCATGTCTTACAGCGTTCTATCCCCTTTGACATTTAGCAAGGAAAATTTATAATATAAAAACACGTACCCCAAAATGGTGTACAAATATATAACATGCTTTAGCGTCTAAATCACTTACCGCAGAAATGCAAATTTATTACGCTTTGTAGTACCCATGCGCTAAACAATGTTAAAACTTATAAACCTATATCCCTTCCATCTTTCATATTAATATTTTGGAAATATTGACCTAATGAACAATGAATTCATATATCTGCAGATAGCTATTCGGATAAAAGTTAGCAAAAACGTCGCTCCCAAAGTATAATACTTCGTAACTCGCTGATAAACTGACTTAATATAACGCAAATGATCACAATAACACGCTGCTCCCTAGATAACGAATTTTGTAACCCAATGATAAACGCACTACAGCATAACGTCTATGATCACAATAAAACGCTACTCCCTAAATGTCGAACTTCGTAACTCATTGATAAGCTCACTGCAGCATAACTTCAACCATCCCAATAAAACGCTACCACCTAAATTGAGGCAGTATTTTAATACCTGAATAATTTCAATTGTATTATATAATAAGTAAATTCAATAATAGCCCGCCTTGAAACAATATGTATGTAATAATTATTTAAAATGTATGTAACAGTCATTGCATAACCTTATTTTTATTGTAAAATATGTTTAATAATGTTATGTGAATACATTATTTACTTTAATAATGCAAGAGCTGTGAGAATAATAAGTTTTAAGTTGCTAACAATGAGGTAATAATGAGGTAACCTTGTGGCAATAATGAGTTTGAGAGTTTGAAAATTACTAGCAATGATTAAAGCAACGATAGTGTAATTTCTCTAACAGTTTAAAATTAGCCAATCAACAGCAAAGAAAAGTTTTAAGTAAAATGCAGATATTCCATTGGACTAGAATTAGCCAATCAGAGACTTGAAATACCGAAACTTACGGGTTTTGACCGTTGAAAGTTACTCAGTTGCTGGCAAACCTTGGTAGTGAACAGATGTAAGATGTGTTCTCTACAGAGATATTACGTGTGAATCGTAAAAATATGTATACGCGCTAAGTAAAAGTATTAAAGATTCTCACAGTTCTTAAAAGGTGTAGTGATGTATAAAAATGTGCAAGAATTAATAAAAGAAGTGAATTTAAAAAACTTAAATTCTGTGATGTCTACAATCATTGTCATACCGCACCTTGACTAAGAAACGTGACTCTACAAACATTACTGAAGCAGCCGAGGCAAAATTCAAACATAAGTAAGATATAGAAGCAGTTTTAATAACAAAGTTAAATATTATAGTGTAAAACGTGGAGTGTAATAACAAAATTACATCTTAAAATCACCTTCTCGTACGTAGCAGCATATTGCGTAATAACAGTAAGTATTACGTAATCAACAAATTCAAACCGACGCCCAAAGCGGGTTGCAAATTACTTAAAGGAACTAATATTTACGTAAATAATTACGTAACAAAACACCTTTCTTCAAGTTTAAAAAAATATTAAATTGAGCTAAAAACCACTTCAAGTTGGCTCCCATACGTGGGGCAGTTAAAATTACGTGATCAAACAAAACAAAAGCAGCATAACATAAGCTTCTTCAAGTTTACGTAAACATATTTACGTGAAGCAACTATAAATCTTCTTCAAAATGTGGAACTTCGTAGCTCCCTGATGATCCCAATGCAGCATAATATCAATGTTTGCAATAAAACGCTAATCTCTACATGTCTAAATTTGAAACTCGTTGATGAAGTCACTGCAGCACAATGTCAATGATTTATTGCAATAAAACGCTACTTCCTGGATGTCAAACTTCGTAACTCAGTAATAAACTCACTGCAGCACAAGGCCAGGATCGCAATAACACGCTTCTCCGCAGAGTAGGTGTCGAACTTCGTAACCCATCGATAAAACTCACTGCAGCATAATGTCAATGATCGCAATAGAACGCTACTGCTAAGATGTCGAACTTCGTAGCTCATCGATAAACCCACTGCAGCATAACATCAATGACCGCAATAAAACGTTAACACCTAGATGTCGAACTTTGTAACTCATTGATAAAGTCATTGCAGCATAACGTCAATGATCGCAATAAAACGCTACCGCCAAAATGTTGAAATTGTAGTTCACTGACAAACCCACTGCAGAATAACCTCAATGATAGTAATAAAACGCCTCCCGCTACATGTCTAACTTCGTAACTCACTAATAAAGCCATTGTAGCACAATGTCAACGATCGCAATAATATACTACTCCGTAGATGCCGAACTTCTTAACTCGATAAAGCCAGTGCAGCACAAACCAACGATCGCAATAACACGCTACGTAGTTCACTTCGAACTCATTGATACAACCACTAGCATAACACTAATGGTCCAACAGCATGCTATTCCGTAGATATCGAACTTCGTGAGTCATTAATAAACACACTGTAGCTTAAGTTAGTGATCGTAATCTACATAATAATATTGAACTTCGTAAACTATTGATAAATCCAGTGTAATATAAAGTCAGGACTACAATAACACACTACTCCCGAGATGTCAAACTTCGTAACTCGTTGATAAACCCACTGCATCATATCGTCAATGATCGCAATAACACGCCACTCCCTAAGATGTCGAAATTTGTAACTTTTTGATAAACTCACTGCGCATGACAGTAATGATCACAATAATGTAGAAGAGATTAAGTTCAAACATTTTCGAGGGATTTTGGTTAAAGAAGGAAGACTTCTTCTGTTATGGGAAATTCAATACCTATACACCAGTCGACAACACACAACTGTTTTAACTTCAGTTAATAAGATGCGCAAGCGGGTTTTCAAACGACTTGGGGCATGTCTTTTAAAGGTGCAGTTTATTTCTGGAGCAGCATTGGAGGTGATAGAAACTAGTAATGCTTCCCACTATCGCTGAATGTTTTCAAATCTGATATTAGTAAATCAGTAAACGTTACGTTCCATGTCAATATCGTAAACATCCTACTCACTGAAGCTGTTTATTATATTCTAGAAAAAAACATGTTTATTCAGGACCTTGATCAGCCTTGAAGACAGTTCTCTGAACTAGAAAATAAGCTGCAGAAAACTGAGTCTCAAGTTATGTATAAAGAGAGCAGGCAAAATTGTTGTTGGTAACGTTTGTATTCATCTTTGTCACGGCATTGTAATGGACCAAAGGTGGAGGAGTAAAATATCAAATTGTTTTAATGAATTATGCAAAGGTGGGCGTTTACGCATAAAAAGGTTTATCTATATTAAAGTAAAATACGCACAAATAACACGTAATTAACATAATAAATGTGAAATACATAAATTTCTCCAACAACCTCAAGTCTTGGCACAGTTCATATTTTACATTCAAGAACCGGAGCATATTGATATAGAGTTCTAGTCACTGCTTGCATGTGATGGTGATCTTGAATTACCGTATCAGCTAACAGCTTTTTTAATACATAATGCTAAGAGCTGTGTTATACGAAGGTGTAATGTGAGGTGACCATGGATGCATCATGCTGTAAACAGAAATTGGACTCACGAAGTCTTGGTCATATTGCACTGACTCTGTTGCTGTTCCAAGCATTTCCCCTTCTTCAGGACCAAGAAAGAGAAGCCCAAGTTACTTTCGAAATAATCCGGAACCTTCTTAAGAAGCTTTTTCCTAGAAGCTTGCACATACAAGTGTCAGAGGACAGAAGAATCCAGAACCTTCTTTCGGAGAACTGAGAAGCATAAATACAACCTACCTTTACCGAATAGATTCAATGAGATTTATTTAAGATTCAGTTTTAAAAATTATTAGTTTAATTTCTTTCTTTGTTGATAAAATCTGTAATCATGAATTGAGGTGGCAGATGAATTCTCAGTGTTTACGGAACAGATATGGCTTATAAATTACTGAACCTTCCAGCTATGTCTGCACAACTAGATAGGATATTTTCCAACTGGTCTTTTGTACATAATGCTAGCAGATATCGTGGTTCATTTAAAAATCAAGGAAGCTAGTACTTGCTTATTACTCACATAATACGAAACATAAAGTGTATGATGATTATTGACTGGATAATTGAATGTGTAGTGCTCCGTTAATTTTTTTATATATTGTTATTTATCTTTTTGAATTTAGAGCCATAGAATGCTTGAGTTCAGGTTACATTTATATAATAGAATCTGTTTTGAAACCCAACAGGGGCAAAATTCTTTGAAGCAGTATTTTCCTTATGAAGCTACATTAAGTAAGGTTATCAAGCTACATTAAGTAAACATGTTAATCATATATGTATTTACATTAATCTCAGTGTTGATTGCAAGTTTGTGTATGTTTGTACACTATTTTATGTAAAACGATGTTAAGACGAAAAATTCACAGGCTTTGGATTGAATGCGTATGTGATACAAAGACGGGTATGACCCAGCTTCGGTGACAACATCCTTTTGCTGAACATTAGTGCTAAGAAGACAGAAGTGCAGCGGCGGGGAAAATACTCTACTACTTCGTAATGTGCGGGTGTTTCTTTATCAGAAACCACATGACAATCAAAGAACCAACGAAAAGGGACCACCTTCTACTTAAATTTCGAATTTCAGAAGTCGCACCAGGCAACTACCATTAAGAACACGAGAACGAACGCCGAAACTGCCAAACTGAAAACAGATATAAGCCGATATTTTGGGTGGAAAATGCAATCTCCTATGAGCTCACCCGACGGCAGACTCTGCACTACTTTGGATTAACGTTCCGCGCCAAAAACTAAAACCGAGTGTAAAAGAAAAACAATTCACCGTGCGCGAAGTAAAATGGGTGTAACTAACCATGGATTTAAATCGCGCGTGGGTAGAATAATAATAAAAGAAGATGTTAAAACTTATGCAACGGCATGATCCGCGCCAATCTGTACTAACATTCCGCGCCAAAACTAAAGTCGCGCGTTGAAAGCAGATTGAGTAATAGTGTGCTGAGTGAACCAGCGACGATAATCGTTTATGAGTAATTAACGCAGAGAACTCTTCAGAGAGACTGCTGAATAAGAATTAGCGCGGCAACAATTACGCGCGGTGCATAGATAAACGTGTGAAACAAGTGCAGGAATGGAATTGCGTGTGTGCGTAACCATCCAAACAGTGTGCATAATAATATTCCTCCAATGGAAATTAACCTTGGTGTCAGAAGGTCCATAAGTGAATTGCGTCATATATATTTCAATTAATTGACATTCGTCTGTGACAACCATCAGAGAGTACATACATATCAAGGGACTCCATCATCTTTGTGTTGCTCCACTTTGTTTCAAACAGTTTCTTATCTCATAGATAACATTAGTATGTTATATAAGACAGACCTGGCGCAGTTTTTTGCGTTTATATGGGAAAAGATAGGGAAAACGAGGGTGGATGATAGGCTAGGAGAGCATCCAAGGAGGAAAAATGCGTTTATATGGGGGAGATAGGGAATATGAGGTTAGATGTCGAGTAGACAGGGTTTGAAAGGTCTGAATATATGCTTTATAAGGGAAAGGATAGGGAAAACGACGGGAGATGCTAGGTTGAGAGAGTATTCATGGAGGAAAATGAGTTTATATGGGGGAGATAGGGAAAACGAGGGTAGATGCTAGGATAGACAGAGGTTGAAGTAGGAGGAATGTGCTTTATATGAGAGTGGCAGGGAATACGAGGAGAAGTGCTAGGCTAGTCAGAGGTCGAGTAGAGTATACGATTATATACGAAAGATAGGGCGTAGATGATAAGGCTAGACAGGTACTGAAGTAGGAGGAATGTGCTTTATATGAGAGTAGCAGGGAATACGAGGAGAAGCGCTAGGCTAGTCAGAGGCCGAGTAGAGTATAGTTTATATGAAAGGTATAGGAAAACGAGGAGAGGTGTTAGGCTAGACAGAGTTGAAGGGTAGAGCATGTCTTGTATATGAGAGGGGTAGGGAACAGGAGCAGGGGTGTTAGGCTAGACAGAGATCAAGAAGTAGAGTATGCTTTATATGAAAGGTATAGGAAAACGAGGAGGGGTGTTAGGCTAGACAGAGTTGAAGGGTAGAGTATGTCTTGTATATGAGAGGGGTAGGGAACAGGAGCAGGGGTGTTAGGTTAGGCAGAGATCAAGAAGTAGAGTATGGTTTATATGAAAGGTATAGGAAAACGAGGAGGGGTGTTAGGCTAGACAGAGTTGAAGGGTAGAGCATGTCTTGTATATGAGAGGGGTAGGGAACAGGAGCAGGGGTGTTAGGCTAGACAGAGGTCAAGAAGTAGAGTAGGGTTTATATGAAAGGTATAGGAAAACGAGGAGGGGTGTTAGGCTAGACAGAGTTGAAGGGCAAAGCATGTCTTGTATATGAGAGAGGTAGGGAACAGGAGCAGGTGTGTTAGGCTAGACAGAGGTCAAGAAGTAGAGTATGGTTTATATGAAAGGTATAGGAAAACGAGGAGGGGTGTTAGGCTAGACAGAGTTGAAGGGTAGAGCATGTCTTGTATATAAGGGGGGTAGGGAACAGGAGCAGGGGTGTTAGGCTAGGCAGAGATCAAGAAGTAGAGTATGGTTTATATGAAAGGTATAGGAAAACGAGGAGGGGTGTTAGGCTAGACAGAGTTGAAGGGCAGAGCATGTCTTGTATATGAGAGAGGTAGGGAACAGGAGCAGAGGTGTTAGGCTAGGCAGAGGTCAGGAAGTAGAGTATGGTTTATATGAAAGGTATAGGAAAACGAGGAGGAGTGTTAGGCTAGACAGAGTTGAAGGGTAGAGCATGTCTTGTATATGAGAGAGGTAGGGAAACAGGAGCAGGGGTGTTAGGCTAGATAGAGGTCAAGAAGTAGAGTATGGTTTATATGAATGGTATAGGAAAACGAGGTGGACTGTTAGGCTAGACAGAGTTGAAGGGTAGAGTATGTCCTTTATATGAGAGAGGTTAGGAACAGGAGGAGGGGTGTTAGGTTAGGAGAATTGAGTATGTGTTTATAAGGAGAGACGGGAAAACGGAGAGAGATCCTATGCTAGGATAGACAGGTGTTAAAGTTAGGTTAGATAGGAAACCAAGGAGTGATACTCAGCTAGAGGGGGAGGCAGGAGGAATGCGCTTTATGAGAGGTAGGGGATACTGGGAGAAATGCTAGGGAAGACAGGGACTGAAGGTATGTAGGGTGTTTTTCCAGAAGGGAAGAGTAAGAATTTCAGAGGTATTTAGAGCACAATATAACTATTTTAGAACACACTTAGAAGCTTTTTAGGCACATGCTTAGATAACTTTGCAGGTATTCTGATGATGTTTTAATGCGGTAGAATAGCCATTTGACATCCTCTTACTGGCTTTAAAATATTTTTAGACATAGATACAGATACGTGTTTTAGGGTATTGGTGTAAGCATTTTAGCCAGTGTACTAGGAATTGTGGATCATTTTAGAGTTCATTTAGAGACATTTTAAGCACAGGTAAATATATTTTTTTGATATGAACAAGGCTTTCAGGACATTCTGGCATGAGGCAGGGAAATTTTAGATGTTTCAGCAGCATTTAGGGAACTGGAACAGGTAGATTCAGGGTATTCATATAGGCTTCAGAATATTTCGAGGTGTTTTATGATACTTTTAAGGTATTTTGACAATTTTCAAGACGTTTTCAAAGCTCGTGCTAGGAGTGTTTGTGGCTCTTTAAAGGTATTTTAGGTTATGGATGTGGCATAGGCACAGTCCATTAAGAGTTCCTGAAGGGGCTTTTAGATAAGTGTAGTGGCTGTTTGTCGGCTTTTGGATAAGTGTAGTGGGCTATTTTATCGGCTTTTTGGAAGGAGTAGGGGCTGTTTTATTGGCTTTTGGTAAATGTAGCGGCTGTTTTATCGACTTTTGGAAAGTGCAGTGGCTATTTTTATGCCCTTAGAGTTCCTGGTGGGCTTTTGGGGAAATGGTTTTCAGGCATTCTCTCTTGTTTATAGAGTTTTTCTCTTGTATTACTCAGGTCTTATGATCTATAACCATTTCTAACGTTTTTTACAGTCATATAGGATCCTTTTATGGTCTTCTCAATATTCTAATGCTACCCTGCATGAAAGTATGTAGAGATGCCTTTTATAACCCAACCTTAAGCTCTGTTAGTGATATTATTGTTTTATTCAGCTTTTCTGTTTTTGTATGGTTAATTGTTGTCTAGGTGTATCGTCTTTACCAGTTAATTGATGCTTTATTAGATAAGGGTTGTAAGGGTAGGTGTCTGCCCCCCCTTTTATCTAGGCTTGAGCTTAGCACTATGACTTACACCTAATAGCAGGGTTAGCGCCTATTTTTATTTATTCTTTAGGTATCTGCTAGGTGTATACACAGCACATGGGTAAGCTTCCATTTTTGAAGTAATGCAACACTTCCGAGGGTATCCCTTTCCGAAGTTTTCATGTGCATATTTGTGACTATTTAAAGGTATTTCAGCTTATGATATCAGATATGAGTACAGGCTTTTAGAACATTCTAACATACTGGAATGATAATTTCAGGTGTTTCAATAACATTCTGGAGATTGGAAGCGGGCCTTTTCCAAGTATTGATACAGGTTCTAAGATTTTTAGGAATATTTCGAGGTGTTTTATGTTGATTTCAAGATATTTTAACATCTATAAGGTATTTTCAGGATACTGGTAGGAGTATTTAAAGCTCTTTGAACGTATTGTGGGCTATGGATGCGGCATGAACTCAGGCTTTTAGAGTACTCTGAACGGTTCTTTAGAAACTTTAGCGGTTATTTTTTGGGGTATTGGCACATGATTTTAGAGTATGCTGAGGGTGTTTAGAATGATTGAGGTTTTTGTTTAGCACTTAAAAGGTATTTTATGCTATTGTCTCAAGGTATTTCAACCCTTTTCAGACATTTTCAAAGCTTATTCCAGGAGTAGTTGAGCAGCTTTAAATGTACTTTAGCAACTAATCAGGCACTGTCGCAAGCTTTTAAAACATTTTGTGAAATTTTATGAGTAAATCAGGTATTCACCCACGTATTTATTCAGGTTTCAGGACTTGATATATTTCTGCACATAGTTTTAATGCCTCACGAACATTTATTATGCAGTGTTAGAACGCTTTTATATACTTTTAAAACACCTTTTTTTTTTAAATTTTTGCAAACTTATATATCTTGAGGAGATAAGCTATGAGACCGAGAGGGATAAACTGTATATCGATTTACAGTTTTAGTGAATGTAGAAGTATTCTAAACTACCCTACCTTACCCGCTCACCGATCATCCTGCCCTGAATCATCTTCTCATTGTATATTCCATTCTGTAATCCTCTAACGCAACCAGGAAACGTAACCATACGTGACAATCATAACGACCTATTCCCAAGACAATCTATGCTAACAGAACCATGTAATAACACAAGGTTTAATGTTGCATATAACAATGTAGAAAGAGATAATTTGTACAAAGAAGCCTTTCTCAGCAGCCATTACTACAGCACCATTATAAGTTCAACATACTTAGAACTAATGCCTCAGTCTTGCAAACCATTCTTCAAACTCGAATAATCATGTAAGCCTAACTCTGCCTATCCCAGACTATCCTAACAATATGCATTCTGTCCAGTATTAATCTAACACAATCTGATACCATTCCTTATAATCTGTCCAACAATCCAGTCCTAAGCTAGCTCTGAATACCCTAACCTGGCGAAAATAGTATAAGCAGACTTCACATCCAGCCTGCTATCACCTAATCTAGCTTGAATGAGTGCACGTAAACCTAGACCAATCTTAGTCAACAGTCGTCTCATCACCCATTCAACTGGTCATAAACAAAAAGCTATAAGCTCGACCACTCGCTAATTATCTAAGATACCCTATCAGAACCTCACCCAGGTTAGCCTAAACTGACTTTACCCAAGCTATCCTATTTTGTCATCGCCCGCCCTAGCGTAACCTAGAAGCTTGCCTAAACTGACTTTACACAAGCCATTCTATGTTGCCATTTCCCTTTCTAGCGTAACCTAGAACCCTCTTATCGGCTGAATGGATAACCTATCATAGCCTTGTTGGATCCATACACCACACAAATGTTTCCTTAAATCAAGAACCTTGAATGCTTTTACAGGAATTCAACACCCTCTGCGACCATATTTCTCATGTCCACACTCATATTCCCATGCCTTATAACCATTCTATTATCAGATATTTCAAGAACGTTGAAACCTATTAAAAATATTTCTTTGCTACTCTTAGCAGCCCACTATATTGTACAGTGTTCATATATTTCTTTGTAATAAACGTGTGCCCTTCTATACACATAACAGGACATGTATCAGCATCTAAACAATAACCACCACCTCTGTCATCACTACCACCATTTCCAAAAAACAATCATCACAATAACCATCACCATCATGCCTATCACCACCATCATAAACACCCCCGCCTTCAACTACAACATAACCTTATACTATCACCGCCACCATGTCTCCATTAACAGCATAACTCTATACTGTCACCACCGCCATCATTTGCAAAACCATCAACTTTATAACCAGCACCATGACCCTATCACTACCATCACAAGCACCACTACTCCCAATTACGCCATAACCTTATATTGGCACCACCGGCATATGCCTCCATTAACACCCAAGTCTACACTTTCGCCACCGCCACCACATTACTCCACTAACACCATAACTAGTTATCCCGCAATTCCCGCCATCACCATTATCACCATTACCCCTACACACCTATTTGTATCATAACTCCGCACTTTCACCACCACTATTACTTCCAATACCACCAATGCTATAACTATCTCCCTATCACCACCATCACAAATACCACTACTTCCAATTACACCATAACGTTATATTGCCACCATTGTGGTGGCGGTGGCGAAAGTGTAGACTTAGGGTGTTAATGGAGGCATATGCCGGTGGTGCCAATATAAGGTTATGGCGTAATTGGGAGTAGTGGTGCTTGTGATGGTAGTGATAGGGTCATGGTGCTGGTTATAAAGTTGATGGTTTTGCAAATGATGGCGGTGGTGACAGTATAGAGTTATGCTGTTAATGGAGACATGGTGGCGGTGATAGTATAAGGTTATGTTGTAATTGAAGGCGGGGGTGTTTATGATGGTGGTGATAGGCATGATGGTGATGGTTATTGTGATGATTGTTTTTTGGAAATGGTGGTAGTGATGACAGAGGTGGTGGTTATTGTTTAGATGCTGATACATGTCCTGTTATGTGTATAGAAGGGCACACGTTTATTACAAAGAAATATATGAACACTGTACAATATAGTGGGCTGCTAAGAGTAGCAAAGAAATATTTTTAATAGGTTTCAACGTTCTTGAAATATCTGATAATAGAATGGTTATAAGGCATGGGAATATGAGTGTGGACATGAGAAATATGGTCGCAGAGGGTGTTGAATTCCTGTAAAAGCATTCAAGGTTCTTGATTTAAGGAAACATTTGTGTGGTGTATGGATCCAACAAGGCTATGATAGGTTATCCATTCAGCCGATAAGAGGGTTCTAGGTTACGCTAGAAAGGGAAATGGCAACATAGAATGGCTTGTGTAAAGTCAGTTTAGGCAAGCTTCTAGGTTACGCTAGGGCGGGCGATGACAAAATAGGATAGCTTGGGTAAAGTCAGTTTAGGCTAACCTGGGTGAGGTTCTGATAGGGTATCTTAGATAATTAGCGAGTGGTCGAGCTTATAGCTTTTTGTTTATGACCAGTTGAATGGGTGATGAGACGACTGTTGACTAAGATTGGTCTAGGTTTACGTGCACTCATTCAAGCTAGATTAGGTGATAGCAGGCTGGATGTGAAGTCTGCTTATACTATTTTCGCCAGGTTAGGGTATTCAGAGCTAGCTTAGGACTGGATTGTTGGACAGATTATAAGGAATGGTATCAGATTGTGTTAGATTAATACTGGACAGAATGCATATTGTTAGGATAGTCTGGGATAGGCAGAGTTAGGCTTACATGATTATTCGAGTTTGAAGAATGGTTTGCAAGACTGAGGCATTAGTTCTAAGTATGTTGAACTTATAATGGTGCTGTAGTAATGGCTGCTGAGAAAGGCTTCTTTGTACAAATTATCTCTTTCTACATTGTTATATGCAACATTAAACCTTGTGTTATTACATGGTTCTGTTAGCATAGATTGTCTTGGGAATAGGTCGTTATGATTGTCACGTATGGTTACGTTTCCTGGTTGCGTTAGAGGATTACAGAATGGAATATACAATGAGAAGATGATTCAGGGCAGGATGATCGGTGAGCGGGTAAGGTAGGGTAGTTTAGAATACTTCTACATTCACTAAAACTGTAAATCGATATACAGTTTATCCCTCTCGGTCTCATAGCTTATCTCCTCAAGATATATAAGTTTGCAAAAATTTAAAAAAAAAAGGTGTTTTAAAAGTATATAAAAGCGTTCTAACACTGCATAATAAATGTTCGTGAGGCATTAAAACTATGTGCAGAAATATATCAAGTCCTGAAACCTGAATAAATACGTGGGTGAATACCTGATTTACTCATAAAATTTCACAAAATGTTTTAAAAGCTTGCGACAGTGCCTGATTAGTTGATAAAGTACATTTAAAGCTGCTCAACTACTCCTGGAATAAGCTTTGAAAATGTCTGAAAAGGGTTGAAATACCTTGAGACAATAGCCTAAAATACCTTTTAAGTGCTAAACAAAAACCTCAATCATTCTAAACACCCTCAGCATACTCTAAAATCATGTGCCAATACCCCAAAAAATAACCGCTAAAGTTTCTAAAGAACCGTTCAGAGTACTCTAAAAGCCTGAGTTCATGCCGCATCCATAGCCCACAATACGTTCAAAGAGCTTTAAATACTCCTACCAGTATCCTGAAAATACCTTATAGATGTTAAAATATCTTGAAATCAACATAAAACACCTCGAAATATTCCTAAAAATCTTAGAACCTGTATCAATACTTGGAAAAGGCCCGCTTCCAATCTCCAGAATGTTATTGAAACACCTGAAATTATCATTCCAGTATGTTAGAATGTTCTAAAAGCCTGTACTCATATCTGATATCATAAGCTGAAATACCTTTAAATAGTCACAAATATGCACATGAAAACTTCGGAAAGGGATACCCTCGGAAGTGTTGCATTACTTCAAAAATGGAAGCTTACCCATGTGCTGTGTATACACCTAGCAGATACCTAAAGAATAAATAAAAATAGGCGCTAACCCTGCTATTAGGTGTAAGTCATAGTGCTAAGCTCAAGCCTAGATAAAAGGGGGGGCAGACACCTACCCTTACAACCCTTATCTAATAAAGCATCAATTAACTGGTAAAGACGATACACCTAGACAACAATTAACCATACAAAAACAGAAAAGCTGAATAAAACAATAATATCACTAACAGAGCTTAAGGTTGGGTTATAAAAGGCATCTCTACATACTTTCATGCAGGGTAGCATTAGAATATTGAGAAGACCATAAAAGGATCCTATATGACTGTAAAAAACGTTAGAAATGGTTATAGATCATAAGACCTGAGTAATACAAGAGAAAAACTCTATAAACAAGAGAGAATGCCTGAAAACCATTTCCCCAAAAGCCCACCAGGAACTCTAAGGGCATAAAAATAGCCACTGCACTTTCCAAAAGTCGATAAAACAGCCGCTACATTTACCAAAAGCCAATAAAACAGCCCCTACTCCTTCCAAAAAGCCGATAAAATAGCCCACTACACTTATCCAAAAGCCGACAAACAGCCACTACACTTATCTAAAAGCCCCTTCAGGAACTCTTAATGGACTGTGCCTATGCCACATCCATAACCTAAAATACCTTTAAAGAGCCACAAACACTCCTAGCACGAGCTTTGAAAACGTCTTGAAAATTGTCAAAATACCTTAAAAGTATCATAAAACACCTCGAAATATTCTGAAGCCTATATGAATACCCTGAATCTACCTGTTCCAGTTCCCTAAATGCTGCTGAAACATCTAAAATTTCCCTGCCTCATGCCAGAATGTCCTGAAAGCCTTGTTCATATCAAAAAAATATATTTACCTGTGCTTAAAATGTCTCTAAATGAACTCTAAAATGATCCACAATTCCTAGTACACTGGCTAAAATGCTTACACCAATACCCTAAAACACGTATCTGTATCTATGTCTAAAAATATTTTAAAGCCAGTAAGAGGATGTCAAATGGCTATTCTACCGCATTAAAACATCATCAGAATACCTGCAAAGTTATCTAAGCATGTGCCTAAAAAGCTTCTAAGTGTGTTCTAAAATAGTTATATTGTGCTCTAAATACCTCTGAAATTCTTACTCTTCCCTTCTGGAAAAACACCCTACATACCTTCAGTCCCTGTCTTCCCTAGCATTTCTCCCAGTATCCCCTACCTCTCATAAAGCGCATTCCTCCTGCCTCCCCCTCTAGCTGAGTATCACTCCTTGGTTTCCTATCTAACCTAACTTTAACACCTGTCTATCCTAGCATAGGATCTCTCTCCGTTTTCCCGTCTCTCCTTATAAACACATACTCAATTCTCCTAACCTAACACCCCTCCTCCTGTTCCTAACCTCTCTCATATAAAGGACATACTCTACCCTTCAACTCTGTCTAGCCTAACAGTCCACCTCGTTTTCCTATACCATTCATATAAACCATACTCTACTTCTTGACCTCTATCTAGCCTAACACCCCTGCTCCTGTTTCCCTACCTCTCTCATATACAAGACATGCTCTACCCTTCAACTCTGTCTAGCCTAACACTCCTCCTCGTTTTCCTATACCTTTCATATAAACCATACTCTACTTCCTGACCTCTGCCTAGCCTAACACCTCTGCTCCTGTTCCCTACCTCTCTCATATACAAGACATGCTCTGCCCTTCAACTCTGTCTAGCCTAACACCCCTCCTCGTTTTCCTATACCTTTCATATAAACCATACTCTACTTCTTGATCTCTGCCTAGCCTAACACCCCTGCTCCTGTTCCCTACCCCCCTCATATACAAGACATGCTCTACCCTTCAACTCTGTCTAGCCTAACACCCCTCCTCGTTTTCCTATACCTTTCATATAAACCATACTCTACTTCTTGACCTCTGTCTAGCCTAACACCCCTGCTCCTGTTCCCTACCTCTCTCATATACAAGACATGCTTTGCCCTTCAACTCTGTCTAGCCTAACACCCCTCCTCGTTTTCCTATACCTTTCATATAAACCCTACTCTACTTCTTGACCTCTGTCTAGCCTAACACCCCTGCTCCTGTTCCCTACCCCTCTCATATACAAGACATGCTCTACCCTTCAACTCTGTCTAGCCTAACACCCCTCCTCGTTTTCCTATACCTTTCATATAAACCATACTCTACTTCTTGATCTCTGCCTAGCCTAACACCCCTGCTCCTGTTCCCTACCCCTCTCATATACAAGACATGCTCTACCCTTCAACTCTGTCTAGCCTAACACCCCTCCTCGTTTTCCTATACCTTTCATATAAAGCATACTCTACTCGACCTCTGACTAGCCTAGCGCTTCTCCTCGTATTCCCTGCTACTCTCATATAAAGCACATTCCTCCTACTTCAGTACCTGTCTAGCCTTATCATCTACGCCCTATATTTCGTATATAATCGTATACTCTACTCGACCTCTGACTAGCCTAGCACTTCTCCTCGTATTCCCTGCCACTCTCATATAAAGCACATTCCTCCTACTTCAACCTCTGTCTATCCTAGCATCTACCCTCGTTTTCCCTATCTCCCCCATATAAACTCATTTTCCTCCATGAAGGCTCTCTCAACCTAGCATCTCCCGTCGTTTTCCCTATCCTTTCCCTTATAAAGCATATATTCAGACCTTTCAAACCCTGTCTACTCGACATCTAACCTCATATTCCCTATCTCCCCCATATAAACGCATTTTTCCTCCTTGGATGCTCTCCTAGCCTATCATCTACCCTCGTTTTCCCTATCTTTTCCCATATAAACGCAAAAAACTGCGCCAGGTCTGTCTTATATAACCTACTATCATTTTATCTCTAACACTTTTAGCAAATGATAAAACCATATTTTCAAAGATAAATTCAGTGTCTTCTACATAGCTATCGACTCATTCCACACGCCCTGAAATCCCCAATCCATCCCAAGCTCTAACTTTACTAGTAGGACCCAAAATATTGAACCCAGGAGCAGCCGAGGAGCTACAACATCGAGACGATAACCGATAAGGGAGAAGACACAATCTCGCATCCACCCGACTCTCAACAATCCACTACAAGTCAATAGAGTCGAGCAATTATATGAGGGATTCCTTCGAGCAATAAGCTGCATCATCATAGCTAATCAACATTCAAGAAGGACGGCCGTATACAAAAATAGCTCTTGCCAACGTGGAGCAGGATTGAGTACGATCGAGCACGACTGAAAATGATTGAGCACATATAAAAGAGCTAACTTTAATGTGGAGAATGACTGGGAAGATACAAAAACGACTCATGCCAGCGTGAAAAATTGATGAGGGACAACGCAGACGACGACATAGAAGACGCTAGAACTTCGAGAGGCGACGACCACTCCAGCGGCGACGCAGAACTTGAGTTTCGAAGACTACCAAATCATAGAGGACCAAGACAACCACTACGCAGCAAGAATCAAGGATAGAACTTTGAGACCACAAGACAGGAACTCGATTAAGCATAAACATTAGGAAGTATGCGACGAATTACAAGGAGACTGGCACTATCAAATGCATAAGGAATTAAGTTCAAACAGATATTGTAAATATTAGTAAGCAGTGTAAATATTTATGAAGCTTAGAAATAGAAAGGTAATATCTAGAAAAATATCTGTCACACAGATATCAGAGTAGACAGCGATGTACAGGAAAACATTAGTTCTGAAACTGACTTTTCTTTTGCTCAATATGCTCAACCTCTAGTGTCTGGAATTAGGGAAGTAAACTTAACAGTAAATATGTCAGAAGTGAGAGATGAAACTAGGTCACTGCATACTGAAAAGAAATGTTCGCAAGTAAAGGAAATCAACACCGCAGTGGAGCCTACTTTGTTAAAAACAGGTAGTGAAACCTCAAACCATTATGCTCTTATGCACTATCTCCATGTTATCTATACAGTTAAATCAGAAAATGAATGAACAAAGGAATGAGCGAATAAACAAATAAGTCTTTTGTCACGCAAATGTGATGAACAAAGCAATAAATTGGATGCACAAAAGTAAGAAACTGCTAGTATTGTAATCAGATTAAAGAGCAAAGGGTAGCGATCTCCAATTTCAGAGATAAATTTAGTAATCTTCAGGGACAGATGTCAAATCGAAGCATTAAATCACAATAGGAATTAGAGTGAATTAAAAGATAAATATATCAGAAGGAATGGAAAAATTTTCAGAATGTGAAGGCGGCATTAATTTCACAGTCGTACCAAGTTAGAGAGAGCTTAGAAAATGCAAGGGATGAGGTAAATCTCATACATGTTAGCGTTTCAGGAGATACTGCTCTTTTGAATAAAAAGATAGGAGAGGTACAATGCAAACAAAAAGATGAATTGTCCGAGAATTTGCATTGGCGCGTTCCACAATTAAGGCACAGGTGGATAAAGGTAATAATGAAATACCAAATGAAAAGCAATCAGAATTTCAATTGTAGATAAATAAAACAAAACGGGAACTTTTGAACAAAATTGACAAATTGAGTAAACCAAAGCCAAATACAACTTCTGAGCCAAATGACAGGAGTAATAGGGTAAACACTTTGTACAGTAGTTATAGAACAGGATCTGATTATGCAGATGTTGCATTGAATGAATCTAATGTCACATCTAGAGATTATAGAGAATATTTGAATAATATGTCTACAAAATCGAGCGTAGCTCAAAGCATACATAACAACACACTACAGGGTAACCTTCCCCTTAATCATAATTCAAGGGATAACCTTTCAAACTGTAACAATGCAATAATGAGTAATCTGCCTCTACCACTATTTTTGGTGGATAGCCAAGACACAACTGTGGAGTTTCTACAACCTAGAGAGTATGTTCGTCTCAAAAGTATACCGGAACCACTTAAGGTGGTTATCACACGTAAATGCCTCGAGAAGGGAACCTTAGACATGGCGATTATCGCAATGAGACGTGATAATAATTTTGAATTTTTCTATCACATATTTATTAATCATAATTGGAACGCAGCTGCTCAGCAGAGAATCAGATCGCAGATATGTTGTGGTCAGTTCAATGATAGACGTGAAAATAGCATGAAAAATTATTTGTTATATCACTCACGGTATATAAAACATGTCAGGCCAGTTATAACGGAAAGTAACCTTATCACTTTCATGACCAAACATTTTCCTTTGCGGATCCAAAACTATTTGCTTATTGCAAAGCCGCGAACAGTGATTGAGCTGATTGATTTAAACTCAGCACTTGAAAACCAGGAAAATGGAAATCAAAGTACACTTTACCTGGAGTACTTAAGTTACAAAATTGACAGATCACGTAACAGCAGAGCATCTGATAGGCGTAGACCAAATTATAAGCCGGAACGTGGTCTACAATTTGTTAGAAACAGGTATCAAGAGACAATTTGAAATTTTGGAAGACAAAGAGAAGACCCAATGAACATAAATGCTCGAGATAAGAGAACATACGGAATTCAGGCAATGCAAGTCAGACAAACCGGTGACTATTATGAACGGCGACAGACAGAAAGAAATGGAAGGTACGCTGAAGATATAGGAAATCCTATCTACAAAGAATAACAAGATACGAGAACGATGACGACAGATCGCGTCACTCTTGTGATGGCCGGGATAATCCACCGGAAAATAGGAACTATCATGACAGACATGAAATTCATGTACAGCCAATAAGAAGCGGACGAAACAGTGAAAATCAGGCTTAAAATGGATAACTGATATTTTGGCTGGGGACATAGGTGTCACAGGTAGAGCTGCTTTTGCTCCCGACCAATAAGAAATTTCTTCATCAATTCTACGATTCGGTGAAATGAAATGCCAGGGAAAAGAAACAAATGAAGTAGATAATCCCTATATTAATATTGAGGTAGGAAATAAGAGATATTCATGTGCTATTGATACGGGGGCCACATGCAGTGTTTGTTCAGCAAGTGTCTTTGAGCAATTAATCAAAGATGGACACAAATTAATGAGCCCACCAACTACAAATTTAGTATGTGCCGTAGCGATTGGGGGAGCCACCAAAGTAATTAAAAAACAATGATTACTGAAATTTAAAATTGGCACATAGACCTTTAAGAATATTGTCCTCGTTGTAAACAAACTCAACAATATTTCATCCTTGGGTGTGATTCTTAATGAATATCAGGTGCACATCAATTTTGAAACGAAAACTGTAAAACTTTGGAAAGCGGGAAATCCATTGAAATTAATTTTGTTGAAGAAAAAGATGACGTCATTCAAATTACAAGTCAACAAAAGACGTTATTGAAACTGAACTGTTTGTACAACAAATCCAAATTAATGAAAGTGAGAATTTGTGTAAGTTAAATTCTAACAGTATAGGGAAAATTAAGGGATGAAACATAACCTGTTTTCCTACCTCACACCGGTTGGAACAAACTGGTCACGTGAATAGAAAGGAACAAGCAAACCGAATATTTAACAAATGTGAGGCAGCATACAATCTTACCTCCGATCAGGCTGAAAGTTTAAATGACCTACTTCAAAATCGTCTCCAATATTTTCTGATAAACCCGGCTGTTATAATGTACATACTCACTCCTTGCAAGTTGAAAATACACAATCATTCTATCAGACACAACAATATACCTCTAGGATTAAAAGAACATGCTAATCAGGTTATTCAGGAAATGATTACCCAAAGCATTATTGAAGAGGATAACTCTCCTTACATATCAGTCTTGTTCTGGAGGATAAAACCAGGAAATCCAATTAAATTACGGGCAACCTTGGACGCCAGACAGTTAAAAAATATATGAAGCCCGGATACTTTCAAAACGAAAGTGTTAACCAAACAATAGCTAAATTATCTAAAGGCATATATTTCTCATCAATTGACCTGACCAATAGCTATTGGCAGGTAGCTTTGGCAAAAGAAATACGCCAATACTGTAAATTTATAGTTGCAGGGAAAGTCCACAAATTCACTGGGATGCCATTTGGAAATCGGAACTCATCGAGCGGTTTCTTAAGAGCCCCAATGAAGTGTTCAAGAGAACCAATCACGAATTTATGCTTAATTACATTAAAGACTTTCTAATAATCTCAGAAAGTTTGGAAGAACACTTAGAACACCCTAACTTTGCATTATGCAGGCTATATGAATGCGTATTTACAGTCAACATTGAGAAATCAAACTTTTGCGTAAAAGAAGTCAAGTCCCTAGACTTTACAATGGACGAGAAAGTTATGAGAGCGGATGAGAGTAGAATTGAAGCCTTTAAAATATTCCGACACCCAGAAACATTAAGCAATTAAGGAGAATTTTCGGTATATGGAACTATGTTAGCCTATTTCTACCGAGATATGTACCAGAGACAGCTCCTCTACGGGAATTGCTTAAAAAACGAGTCAAATGGAATTGGACTACGGAAATGAAGATGTGCTACGAGAACGTTCAACATTTGTTTGGTGAAACAATCCTTCTAGAACGGCCACACAATAATAGGACTTACGTCATCTTTGTCGATGCATCACAGGTGGTTTCGTGGCCGTACTTGGACAATATGACAGTGATGGAGACTTCCACGTAGTTAGTACAGTGTCCCGCGGGTTAAGTAGAATTTAGAAAAATTCATCAGTGACAGAGATGGATATCTTTGCTATATACTTTGCCTAGAGTAAACTCAGAACCAATTTTTACCTCCACAAAGTTATAATTTATTCGTATCATATCAGTCTAACATTCCTCCAAAGATGTAAACTATCCTCATCAAAACCTTCGAGGAACATTTATGCAATTATTGACTATAATGTAGAAATGGTGCATTTACCCGGCTCCAGAAGCACTTTCAGCAAACTCTTATCAGACTCAATTTTAAGAAGGGAATACCAGAAACTATAGAGGCTCCGAAAAGAGGTAGAGATCCTTCGAGTAAGTATTGAATTGAGTAAAGAAACTGTGAGGAAAATAAGAGATATAGCGACGATCCAAAGAGTGGATAGTAAGTTAAATATGTTCTTCGATAAATATGATGAAAGTAAATCTACGGGCCATGAAACGATGGGGACTTTTGAAAATGTTCTCTATAAGAAACATGGTCGTGAGGAAAAGATGTGGAAAGTTGTTATTCCCAGAGTTATGGAGGATGAAATTAGTAAAGCATTTCATATAAATTTATTGCGTTGAGACAGTGACAAGGTAACAAACACCATCCCACAACACATGTATATATTCAAAGCTAGAGAGAAAATCTGGAAACAAATTGCGTGTTGCAGGATTTGCCAGAAGTGTAAGCATTTAAACCTAAAGTATTGGACTGATACCAACTCAGTAGTGAGAGATTATAACCCAAGAGATCTGATTTCATTTGATATTCATGGTGAAATGCCGACGTCACAATTCGGACAGAAAACCCAACTGTATTTAACAGCACAAATTTCCAAGCGCCACTACAGGAAAGGAAAATTGAGCACTGTTTTTATTGGTGTTATCATCCACATGAACGCATGATCAAGGAAATTGGGATTTTTTTAAAGAATTCTAGTTCACCGAAATCTCTCTATCTGAAACGAATATGTTCCCATTATAGGAAATATTTTAAATAAAACTATTAATAGTTTTAAGGGATTAAAACCATTAGAACTTTCCAAGAGACACTTATTCGACAACATAAAAATAAGTCCACCTCCAGCAATTCACGTTGAAGATGAAGCACGCCTTGAAATAAAGGAAATGATCGAACTAGCAAGAGAAAGGATAAAGAAAGCCGCCCGACGCAGGAAAGAAAACCATGAAGCTAGAAATAAGGGAAGGTTATCAGCAGAATAAAGAAAGAATACCAATGTCTTAAGCTCTATTACAAGGGACCCTATCGAGTATCTAAAATGTTGTCCACAGACACCTACAGCCTGTTAATCCCGATAATAACCAATCAGTAGGAAGATTTCACAAAAAAATGCTCCGACCATTTCGGCAAATCGATCCAATTAAAGAGTTAACGTAAATTAGTGAAGAGGAAATAAACGTCCTAAGAAGAAGAAAGAAAGAAAAGGAGAGAATTCTGAGATAACAGAAGCAAACATATGTATATGGGATAACGAGAAATGGAACGTTATTCTTATAAGACTTAAAAATGTAATGATAAACAGTACATGACAATAGTATGTAACCTTTACATATTTCTTAAAGGAAACATTTACACTTATGTTTGCATTAACAGATTATCTCAAGGGTGCACATAAATGCAAAGCATGTACAGAATGGAGGAAGCAGCATATGTGAAAAGGGTCAAATACCTGTTATGATGGAATTAATGAACGTCCAGTGTTAATGGATGTACGAAGGTCTTGTAAAGAAGGGTATACTAAGTGTAATTACTATGTTTTGTTAGTCTAAGGTAATGATCTGCTCACTCTGTTTAGAAATGTATTCGTGAACTTCACAGTAGAATGGATGAAATTCTAGGAACTACCTGACCTAGAGACCCTTAGAAACTTGTTTTAAAAGGAAAAGAATGTAACCCGAGACCTTTAACCACATTAGGTGACCAGTTGCTGGACTTGTTTGTAAACAAACAGAAAGAAGCTCATATTAAGCGCAAGTATAGGGAGTATGAAGTCTTCAAGAATAAACATTGTTTTCAAAATTCATAGCAGCATAAGAAGCAATATTTTCCTTACATGTTATTAAACTACATTAAGTAAATATATTAATAATATATATATATATTTGTATTAATCCCACCGTTAATTGCAAGTGTATGTCTGTACATTATTTTACGTAAAACGATGTTAAGTTAAGATGCATAATCCATAGTCTTCGGAAATTTCCACTTGTATACGTATGTGATACAAAGACGGGGATGACCCAGCTTCGGTGACAATATCCTTTCGTGGAACATTAGTGCTAAGAAGACACAAGTGCTGCTGCGGGCAAAATACCCTACTACTTCGTAACGTGTGGGTTTTTCTTTAGCAGACAATCAAAGAATCAACGAAAAGGAACCACCTCCTACTTATAATTTTGAATTTCAGAAGTCGCACCAGGCAACTAACAATAAAAACAGGACAGCGAACGCCAAACCCGCCAAACTGAAAACGTGTATAAGCCGATATTTTGGGTGGAAAAATTCGGTTTCCTATGAACTCACGCGACGACAGACTCTGCGCTACTTTGGATTAGCATTCCGCGCCAAAAACTGAAACCACGTTTAAAAGAGAAACAATTCACAGTGCGCGAAGTAAACTGGTTGTAATTAATGATGGATTTAAACCGTGCGTGGGAAGCGTAATAAATAGCAGTTTTGTCAGAAATCATGCAACGGCATGATCTGTGCCAAAACTAAAGTTGCGCGTAGAAAGCAAATCGAGTAATAGTGTGCTAAGTGAGCCAGTGATGATAATCGTTTATGGGTATTTAATGCGGAGGATTTCTCAGACGGACTCCCGAACAAGAACTAGCGCGGCAACAATTACGCGGGGTGCATAGGTAACCGTGTGAAACAAGTGTGGGAGTGGAATTGAGTGTACGTGTGACCATCCAAACAGTGTGCATTATAGTATTCCTCCAATGGAAATTAACCTTGGTGTCAGAAGGCTTAAGCGGATTGCGTCATATACGAGTACTAATTGTAATTAATCAGTGACAACAACCATCAGGGAGCAAATTGTATTTCTCCAATTTGTTTCAAATAATTTCTTATCTCAGAGATCATCTCTTATCTGTAACACATTTAGCAAATAATAAATTATATTTTTAAGCTAAATCCAGTGTCTTCTACTTAGGCACCGATTCGATTCATACGCTCTGAAATCCCCAACCCATCTCAACCTCTAACTTTAGTAGTAGGTCCCAGAATATTGAACCCAAGGTCAGCCGAGGACTTACAACATCGAGACGATGACCTATGCAGGGAAGCTAAAGGGAGAAGATTCGCTTGACTCTCAACAATCCACTACAAGTCAATACATTCGAGCAATTGTATGAGGTGAGCTCCTTCGAACAATAAGCTCGTCATAATTAATTAACATTCGAGAAGGACGGCTGTATCTTATGTGAACTTTTTTTAAGAGAAATATTCTTTGTTATTAGAAGCAAATCATAAAACAGTAATTTGCTATAAAGAATAAAGTAAGTGATTTTGTTTCAGACCAATAAGAAGTAAAGACCTTCTTACACCATACCAGCTTAAAGCAAATGTTAGGGTTTCTAAATTATAAATAACTCATTTTATGGAACAATCCTCCAAATTCTATCGATAAGCGATTAATGATCTAAGATTTGAGGAGCCTGACTAAATATAATTTTTGTATGTCACAGCACAAATAAGCTTAGAACTGATGAAGTAATTAATGTTGAAATTGTGAAAATTAACAACTATTGGTTTCTCACTTCGTGTAGAAAACAGTTTTCTGCATGTAAGTTACGCGTAAAATCCGTACAGGTAATTTACTAATCCAGCCCTAGATATGGGTAAGAATCATTACCAAAGGAAATGCTGGAAACACCACACAGCTTAAGTTACACACAAACGGCATTGTAGAACTACGAAGTGATCAGATACTTGTGCTACTACTTTTGACTGAGGCGGCGGACATCACACAATTTTCTCTCGTGTTGGTGAAAGGGGAAATTGATACTTACCCATCTAATTTACAGTTTGACCTTACTTATAAGACTACCTCTTTTATCAGCTACACGGTTTTTATATACGTTATTAGAATTTGGCGATAATAAATGAATCAAAGGTAAACTCGCGGGGTAGTGCTGAGGTGATAACCATACACCATGAAGTTATAACCACCAGTATACATATAGAACTTTATCTCTGCAAACGAGACTAATTCTTGGTTTGCGCACTCATAGATGGTGAGCTAGCGAAAACGGAAGAGGATGTTTCAGAGGTAAAGCATAATAGGAATTATAATAAGTAAAATTTAATTGATAAACTTGGAACAACAACGCAACCATTAGTTGATAAACCAAGTTCGAAACGTATTCTTCATTTACCCGTGTAATTTAGGGAACCCCTTGCACCATATTTTGCATTATTTCAGATCGTCATAAAACGATGTTTTAAAATATATGGAGCAGAGGTTTACACTGCAGAGTTTAACTATTTCAGGAAGTAGAAAGCATTTTATAATACTGGACCGCCAAACTGCATCGTCTGTTGTAATGTGTATCAAGAGCGAATTAACATCCAATTCAGATGAACGTAATAACTAGAAGCATGTTCCTAGAACTAGAACACCGTTAACGGACATTTTGACTGTTCTTGGAATTTAACAAGCTTTAACTCTGTCGGTTGTTTAAAACGAAGTTTGATGTTTTATGCCATTTCCTAACATTAACATTTTGACCGTTACGCTATTTTTTATATTTTAATGTCGCTTTCGCATTTTTATGCAATTCTGATTGTTACAAGAATCAATTTGACAACCATTGTTAAAGGCCTTCATGCCAGCTGTCCATTATAGAAGTGCACGTGAACTACTAGCATGATGTATTGTGGCTTGAAGCCTGAGGATATGCTAGCTATTTTCCACGACATAACGGATGATGTATCGGAAGGTAATCTTTTTGAATCAAGTGAAACTGATAATGATTATCAACCTCCAGCAGAGAATTTATAATCGTCGGAAGATGCATCGTTTAGTGAAGACGCAGTTCTGAATCGCAAGTTTAATTTACGCTTGCTTTGCATATCAGATAAAATGAAAGTTAGGCATAAAAGGAATATTTATTTATTTACTTTCGTATCTATATATTATTTTTATTTACTTATATATTTTATTTATTTATAGAAACCAAATTCAGGGAACACAGTTCTAGTTGTACCACAGGAAAGGTAAAGCAAAGACATAGCCCGATTCAACGACCCATTGAACCCGACTTTTAGCACTGTGACACTGCATCCAACTTGACTGCTTCAGAAGGAGTAAGTAAAAATGGAATGCCTGCAGGTACTTCTGCAGCTTCAGGTAACGAAGTCGCTTCAACACATACAGTGATACAAAGAGGAAGAAAAGGACGCCATGAAGAAGATAAACTTCCTGCACATACGAAGATTCTTAGTGGGGATAAGAATACTGAGTTGCAGATTATTGATCCAGGGCAGCATACCGATAGAATGGGGCAAAAAATGTTATGAAAGAAAAGGGAAGTCCTAGTGCTTATGCTAGGGGGCACATGAGAGATGATAGTCATGCATGTGCCGCAAATTATTCATTAATGAATCGATTCTTCGACATATCAGGACATGTACAGAGATAGCAGCAAGAGAGTAGAAGAAGCGTGATAAAAGATCATTTGCTTTGAAAAGCTAGACGCTTTCCTGCCGTAGATTCATTCTTCAACTTGCTGACGCATTAAGAGAAGCCTACTTGCAATCTAAACAAAGTCGCATACAGATTACTCTTACCTAAGAGAATTTTAGTCCTAATCGACGAAGACAGTGTCAAATAAGTCATAACTGCAGGCAGAAAAAAACAACCACTGCCTGCCATATCTGCAAGAAACTGGTATGTGGAGAATGTACAGCAGAACTAAGGAAAGTTCTTACGTGCGTCATATGCAAAACATGAGTGAATGTTACATTACAAAAACAAAGAAACATTTCCTGTGTTTCCTTACATTTATGTCACCATTATAGGCATTATTACTCTAAAAAATGAGTTTGCGTTCAGCTGCTTTGTTAGATGTAGGAAAATTTTCATAACATACAATGCTTAGTTGTATTATTCCACTGGATCCCGTATATCGGGAAATTTGAGTTAATGTTATTAATGAATAATAATATTAATAAAATGTTCATAGAAATAACTATGTATACATGCATATATGTAATATATAAGACCTAGATACCTAACAACAATGCCTTCAAACCGAAACACATTAGTAGCGGTAACATTTGAGCTGTAAAGGGAAAAGAAGAAGTGAGCAGTCAAAAAGACTGCTACCGTAGTTAATAGTAGCTAGTGATTGCCGGGGTTATAGTGCTAGACGTTATTTACATACATGTTTATACCTGAGCGATGTGCGCACAATACGAGCTGCCTACAACAAAAAGAAATCGCTTAGAACCGAGAAAGTATACACCCTCTCACTGGAGTCACTGGCGCTATTGGAAGGCTGATATCGGCTTCGAGATATATCAGGAGCCAGGTTTTACATTAGGAATGCTAAATTATAAAGCTTTTAGTTTCACTAAACTGGATACGCAAAGGCAGTAGTGGAACAGTGTCGCCTAGAAGGACATACTAAATGATGTGAGTAATTGCTCATAAGGTCAATCTCAGACTTAAGCGATTCAGCTTAGTTTCGTAAAATGTTATGTTGGCTTGTGGAGGACTGGCAGTTCTGGATGTTTGCGTGAACTGATACAAATGCAACATCTTAAAGGACATAGTCATCCTGAAGGAACTTGTGTTGCCCATTTCAAGTTGTAGGCTAATATGGGGTTTATTGAGCGTCGCAGATCGTTTTTTCACCACAAACATGCAAGATAAACACAGGCATTCACTACCTTGCGGTCCGGAGAACTGCAAACTATGCGAGGATTTTGGGATGAAAAATCATAGTAAGAAAAATTGACGCCAAATAATGAAAAGCTTTGCAAAGCCCAAGGTTAAGGGCGTAGCTTGGCTGGAGAGCTAGTAAGTGAAAGCTATGTAATGAAACGTTATATAAGATATAATTAAAATATTATTCTGTCACTTTTCAAGGAAATAAAACACAATCTTATAATAATAATAATAATAATAATAATAATAATAATAATAATAATAATAATAATAATACACAAATGCTATAAACATGCTTACCTGGATAATTTAACTGAATATTTTCCTCATTTCTGCCAAATAGCATCTTTAATTTAGAAAAATACGACGTGAACCAGTCGCACAATTTACTTTTATAGCTAGTCTACAAAATATTCTTTCGATATTTTATTTTCAAACATCTATACTGCCTGTTACACGCCATAAATATTCGCAAGAAGTGGTTTCTAACAGTCAACTCTAAAAGGCTTTGTCCGCTGAGACTGCTAAAAATGCAAGTCTGCATAATTATGATAGGCATGATTTTACAAACGTTTTGCGTGAGTAATGAGAAACAAAAAAAAGGTATACGTTAACAGATGGTCTGCAACCCTATTTACCTCCACTACGATACTGACACTCCACAACCTGCTAACATACTTACATAATAGCAATAAACAGCGATGGTCTTTACGTTATTGTCAGCTTATTGATAGGGAAATATAAACATATACTATGGTCTCCGTCACGAACGCAGGTGCTGAATGACAGTTGCCATGCAAACATTTTTAAGACGGAGAAGGGGAGTAGTCGCAAGCAGTTGACAATTTGGCGCGAGCCGGAGGACACATTATTTCGTTTTAAACATTAGTGCACTAAATCCAACTCTGATCTTAATCTTTGTCGCCAGATTCTCCTTCAGAGTTAGAATTCTGAATGTGTCCGCATAGCGGAGTGAGCTAGGCTCGAAAATATCAAATTTCACTGTTAAGCAGCAAACATGTTCTTAAAAATACAATCCGAAAATCTCATATGCTGATAACTACGAAGCACGTGACTATTACGTCGAAGCTTTTGATACTGTACAATAGCGTTCCTAAGTGACGGAGATTCTAACGTTATATCCCAAAGCTCATTTCACCTGATCACTTTGCCATTATAGGGTAATTGCGGTATTAAGTTCATAATGCGCATATATTTTAGTGAAATCTTCTCTAATAGTTTATATATAAATACAATTATATGCTTTTACTTACAGTAAGTCAAAATAAAATGTTAACCTGGAAATATTGGGGAGCAGACAAATCCTCCCTTGCCCCACAAGTTACGCCTACGGTTAAGATCCTCCGAAACTGCGTTTGAATAGAGTCCGACGAGAAATACAGGCCATGGTGCGAGAAAGTCACGTGATTAGCTTAGTGTTAGCCAAGGCTGACGAGATAAGTTCTCATCAGCTTCGGTGCTTGTGTAACCAATCGCTTGCAGGTGTAGAGAGCAAATTCATTGCCGATATTGCTTGGAAGTTATGTTTTTTGCCATATTTAAATATTAATTGTTAGTGTATGTAGTGAATATGAAACGTGTACGTGTCTGTGTTACTGCATTGCAGTTATATAACGTAATAGTTTGGAGTAAATGTGCTAATTCATATTATAAGAGCTGATTGGCCTCAATGCTTGGAGAACACACGGAGAGTTAAGTTTTCACACACACACACACACACACACACACGCGCGCGCGCGTGTATATTATAGTTATTTATGTCAGAAATACATTAAGTACTATAATTAGTTAATAAAATATAATGTGCTGCTCCTTATAGCGACGACGTTTTCATGTTTCAGTGTGCTATAACCTGTAAGCAGAATGCCTCGCTGCTGTAGTGTGAAAGGCTGCAGCTCTAATTACAAAACACAAACCGAGGTTGTCTCCACTTTTTTACTTCCTAAGGATGACAATTTGAGAGCAATATGATTAAGGAAGATACCTTACTGTCTTCACAGGACTGAGGAATCCTATTGTGTGCATTAAATATTTTGCAGTGTCTGATATTATAAAGACTGACAAATGGGTTGTAAAGCGTGAGCTGAAAGAATTTTCAAGAAAAATCCCCAAATTGAAGGATAAAGTTTTGGTTTGCATTTTCCCAAATGTTTCCAAATATCTAGCCAATGAAAACGCGAGTGTAGAAGGCTTGCAAATGTTGGGAAGAAGTAGTTTAACAAAGGCAATTGAAGAACCTTTAATTTCTCATCAGAATTTAATCAAGACAAACACAAACAAATTATCTCGATGATGTGGTATCCTATTACCACAAACGTTTGGCTGGAAGTGAGTGGGTTTTACAATTTAGCGGTGAAGTGGTGTATTTGATTCTTATTGATGTAAATGGTGATCCACGGCCTTATATTGCAGCCTCAATAGTTACTCAATCTGACCTTGTGCATTGAGTGAATGTTATTAACAATCAGTTAGCAGTGAATAAAATTACACTGAACTTACTTTTGTTAGTCAGTGGAAGTGCTGGAAGACCTGATGAAATATACCAAGTTTAAAAGTAGTCAACTGATTAATTCTGCAATGAGCAATACCTTAATGAGGAAATTGTCAGATCTGATTAATGCCAGCAATACAGAAACTCTTGAGTTCATTATAGAACAATCGCATTTTTGGAAACAGCTGCCAGTAGTAGACATTACTATGGTCATACATTGATACTGGCTTTCTCTCTTTTTTGCATACCCCACCAGCATACATTTCTTTGTATAATGGTAATATATTGGATATACCTCACACTATATACGCCAGAAAATTCATTTCTAAACTTTCTCTCACAGAATGGAGCACCTAAGACAGTATTGGTTACCTGAAAACTAAGTTAAATTTATTGAAAGATCATGAATTTTGGTCAATTTGCATGTAGATGAGATTTAAATAAATTCTCAGTTTAGTTTTAAGGGAGGTACAGTTTTGGGGCCTAGTCATGACTATCCTTTTACTGTAGCAGAAGGAGCACGAGTGTGCATGTTGTCTGGAATCACTTCAGTGTACAAAAATGTAATCGCCATTGTTCCAGTAGTATGTCAGGTGAATAGCTGTATACTCTCCTTCTCAAATTCACTCAAGAAACAGAAAAGCTGGGCTTCAAAATAGTTGCTGTAATATCTGATAACCCTGTAAATCGGAAGGCATTTGAATACTTTTTACCAAGCTTCACTATAGAACCAGCTGTTCCTCATCCAGTAGACAGTAGTAGGAAACTGTTTTGTGTATTTGATGCTGTACATATAATTAAAGACATTACGAGCACCTGTAGTAGTAGCAGGAATAGCAGTAAATTCGTAATATACCCAAATTTTGAAGAAAATCAATCTTTTTACCAAGCTAAGTTCCAGCACTTTGATACTTTATATAAAATGCGAAAAATGTATTTTGAAATATGGACATGCTTTGTCTTATAAATCTATGCATCCTCATTTAATAGAAAAACAAAATGTAAACCTTGCGCTTGCTATTTTCAATGAAAAGAACGTAGCTGCATTACAGTCTGTGTCAAAAGATAATGGTTGTTATTTGGAATCTGAAGGCTTTTTCACATTTTTTTAAAATAATCTGTACATGGTGGAAGGTAGTGAATGTGAAAAGTGCATTTGAAGGACAGCGATTCAATGATGAGTACGGGGAATTATTCCGAGGCAGTAGAGGTCTACAGATTCAGTTTTTACACAGGCTGCATATCTGGCTATAAGCATGGAGGAGTAGAGTAGGCAGAAAAGAATCTCTTTCTTCTAGAAGATTTAATAAGTGTGGATGCGTTCATTCTAATGATACCTTATATATTTGCTTTGTACAAGGTAGATTATTTACCACTCAGTAAATTCCAAAGTGATGTGTTTGAAGTTATATTTGAATATTATAGACAGCTGTATGGAGGAAACTATCACATAAGCTATTTGCAGCTGATTTACAATGAGCAAAAGCTGAGATTTAAATATGTTGTTCTGTTAGCTACTAAAGCTGGAAATATCTCTCCCAACATTCTGTTACCTTGTGATGACGTAAAAGTTTCTGTAGATAGAACTCCTTTTACTTCCATTTTGATACTTGATTTTTCTAGAACTGCTTCCAGTTTAGAGTTATGTAGCGGGTTACATAGTAAGGCGTGAATGAGGCCGCAGAAATGTGAAACGTGTTTCATGGATGCATTATGATAAAACAATGGATGTAGAATTACCAGTTGCATCTGATTTAATTGAAGCCGTTGATAAAGGCAAGCTGAAGTTACCGACAGACAGTTCCTAGTCATGTGTATATATTGCTTGGTTTGTGTTACACTTTATTTCTGATGACGTTTTTAGATTGTAAAAATCAACTAGAAATTTTAAAGGAGCTGTGTTTGGTATGCTGCAGCGTTATTCAAATGACTGCTATTTTGTAATGGCTGTAGATGCGGAAGAAACAGGTTTGTGTTCATCCAGTATTTCGGGGAAAATGATCAATATTTGTTTCTGCGCTTGTAGAATTTTATTAAACAATTTTGTAAAACGAGAGAATGATTTACATTCTTCAAAATGTGATAATTGTAGAAAACTTAAAAAATTCAAAGCTACATGATCATGAAGGCTTCTTATGAAAATCATTTTGTGTTCAAAGGTACATCTTCATTTCTCTATACATATATAATTATGTAAACAAAGTATGCCAAATGTATTAATGTTTTGAGAACAATAACTTTATCTTTTTAATAGAGTCAACTGAAAAATTCATTGCCACAGCCGGGACTCGAACATGATTCTCCAAGCTCTCCGTGCGGTTGCTTTAACCATTGAGCTACAGTGATAACATGCTGGTGAGGCATTGAATTTCCCAATAGACTTAACTTTGGTTCCTAGACACACCACCATGGCATCTCACTCGAGATGACATTTTCAGTGGCGACTTGCAATCGCAAGTTCTTCAGGGCTGGGTGTTTATGGGGTTCAGAAGGTTTTACACGCACTATACACATATTTTACACACTTTAAAGCACTTCGGGCATATGAATAGGTATTTTGAGCTCTGGAATGGGTATTATAAACACCACTAAAGAGTTTTAGGCCCTTTTATGAATATTTTAACGCTTTGATGCCATTCTATTATATTCTGACACACATTTATTACGTTTTATATTAGTTTTAAGCTGTTTTTATGATCAATTGCTATGTTATATATGTACTTATATAGTTTTACAGTAATTTGCTTTGCAGTACAAGAATTTTATGATCATTTCCGAGTATTTTTTAACATTTGTACAGTATTTGCGAAACCTTTTTCGCTTATTTTCGGATGCTCTATAAGCATTTCGACCACTCTTGCAGTACTATTTATCTACTTTTAGAGCCACTTTCCATATATTTTATAAACCTATGTATGGCAAGCTGATAGCCTATGAGGGGAGGAAGGATAAATTGTTTATGGTTTACACTCTTTCTGAAGCATATTCAACTTACCTAACCTGAGCAAACCAACATTAACCTAACCTGATACAAACCATTCTAACCCAAACCAGACCATTACTAATCTTCTATTTTATTCAGACATCGTCTAACATAACCTCGCAAGGAACATCCTAACCTATCGTAGCCTAGTCTGACCATGACCATCCTCTAACCATATATTCTGACCTCACGAAAACTTCTAACCTAAACTGTAACATTCATTATCGCCTATTTTACCCTGACACACTCAGCTCTAACCCCGCACCTAACCAAAACGTGATGACCAAACGTAGCAAAAAACGTGACCCGACGTGACCGACAAGGTAACCAAACGTGACCAACCTAACCAGACGTGACCAAACACATGACCAACATGACTAAAACATTACCAAAAGTGATCAAACCATCCATCATAGCTTAGACAATCAGTATGCAAACCTTACATAACCTAACGTAGCCTAGATCGTCCTCTATTCATATATTCTATCCAGTTATCGTCCAACCTCATCTGCTACCATGCTAATCTGATACCAAGCATTATAACCTAAACTATATATTCCTTATCATCTATACTAAAATCGTCCACCCTAACCTAGAACCTAACATCCTAATCAGAGCCATCAAACATTAGCCAAATATGACCTTAAGGATCTTTTTAGTGAAATCCCAGACTTTTATTCTGATTTTATTATTTCAGTCTTAATTAGGTTTTACATCGATGGAGCTTTATTTCGAGATTTATTTTAGTTTGTTGCCTGATGTCTCTCCTCTCTTATCTGGGCTTGAGGCCAGTATTAGTAGTTACTCCTAGTGGCAGAGTTACCGCCTTCCACTTCCAATAATCTTATTCCTCTACCTTCTTAATCATGTTTATGCGTATATATGTAAGTGACAGTTGAGTAAACATCCATTTTCTGTAAGCAGGCTCACGGAGAAAACCAACATTTTAAGCTAAGCAACATATTCTCTTATGGAGGGCTCACAATGCAGTAATTACCATAAGTGCAGGTAGATATTCCATCATCAACCACTCTTAAGTTCTCATGAGATGATAGAGTAATTTTGTTAGTTTCAGGTGTTGAAACAATATGATGGAAAGACTAGATTATATTGACAGTTCTTATGATTTAATTGCTTTATAGGCAATCCCTATAATTATTGAGTGCAATATAGTGGTTAATAGAGCTTCGTTATTACCCTTAATCTGTTTAATTATACTTCCATTAATATTGGGCGTATATATTTTAGGTCCAAGATCCACAAAGCATTGAACACTTTATCAGTTGGCTTCATCTTTAAATCTTCCCAACACTTTTTGTTTTTAACTGAACAGCATATACGGTTTGTTGAATAAACAGAGGTGCCTAGGTAGTCAGGCATGTGTGTTTTATTCTGGTAAACATGTACTGTAGTCACGCGATGAATGAAGCAGCCAGTTTCTATACAGCAGTTTGAGGTTTCACCTTCATAATTGGGAAGTAACACATCATATTGATACTAGTACATGACGGTTTTTGAAATGCCTAGCAATTTCATGGCTATGTGTATTGGTTTTTTAAACACAATCTGCCGTGAAGCCATATGCACAGCAGCCAAGGTATCTTCATATATATTTCTATCAATGAATGTAGGTTTTGCTGTAATTTTTTCCGACCTTTTACGATCTGTGACAAGCCGTATATCCATCCGATTTGGGATGTTCTCAATTGTTTTTCCGAACATAACATTGTTCAACAGATTGTAGAGATCCTTTTCAAAATCATTTCTAGCACCTTGTCTTGGCTTGGTGTTAAATTCCACATAACGCTTTAACCATCACATTGTCGAAGTCGTAGCGCATGATAAACTTTTGTTTGCTGTAGTCTATGCGAGAGGGCCTGTTTTAATGTTCCATAAGGAACAACACAGATTCATCGAGGTTCAAGGTGAGAAATTAGCTTCTTTGTAGAAGAATTCTTTAGTTTCAGACACTCAGGCAGGAATGGTAAATGGTTATGCAGGTTGTGGAGCTCAGCAGCATATTACACATCAACTTGTAAAATATATCTGTGAGGGTCAGCTTCCTTCAAACAGTTTGGATCGATATCTTCAGGGGCAACCCGCTCAAATACACATGGAAGGGCGTGGCACATTTGCCAACCACATTGGTTATTGTCGTATTCGAATGTGATAAATTGACATGCCTTCATTGGATGAAACTCTTCATTATAAGAGTTACTACCCTCTACATACCGGTGGGAAACTTGGCACAAACCTCCCCTTATACCAGATTTCACCACGAGAAGCTGATCGTAATCCAGTAACATTTCCAGCTCAATTCCTGTATATAGAAGCACGGCGTCCCAGGTAAGTCCTGGATAGGTAAAATACTGTGCAGGATCAACCTTATGCGTTTTCGTGGTCCGGTCTCTGAATGTCCCAGAGACATCAGCTAGGAGAAGAAAATCGGAAGTTAAGCAGAGTTCGCTGTATTCAAGTAAATCTCTCACACTACACTGCCCCCATACATTCATAGAATGTTTATAGTCTTGAGTATTAATTTCTTCTTTATTTAATTTTCTGCAGAAGGCTTCTCTTGAAGACAATTATTTCCCATTCAAGACATCCATAGAAGTGAAGCAATCCGATGGAAATACGCCCTTACGAGTCTTCAAACTCAATATCTGATCTCCAAAGTGCTTCTCTGTTTCGGATAGGCTGTTAGGAATTTTACTGGCTTATCCAGGTTTGTACTCAAGGAAACGACAAGTATCCACAAACCGGAGCTTTATATTCCCCATATACTTAGAGAATGAGATTATTTTTCTTCAGAGTTCGGAATCGCTTCACCTCTTTCGCCTGTACATGCTAGCTGCTGAACGATGAAGTGCGAATCGCATATGCTCAAGTTATTCATGAAGGCAGAAACATGATTAGGCGTATTGCAGGCTAAGGGTTACTTATTATGTAGGCTCCTCGGTATTCGCCGCTTACATGATTGTGGTCGCACACTTTGTAGTTCTCTTCTGTAGATTCCTTAATACATATGTTGTTCAACAATACATTTTGTTGTACATCTGGAAGTTTTGGAGACTTAGCGGATTTGTATATACTGCCTCTTTTCTTGGCAAGGAGTTTAGATATTCCATTAACGTCTCAGCAGCATCATAAACAAGATATACATAAGAAAGAGTAGAAAGATTGCTTTCTAGATGTTCAACGCTGGATGTCGGGTTGAACGTAAACGCAAAAATCTGATGTGTTACACTCACATGAGTTTCTCTACTCGTGTACAAACTATTTTTACAAACGCTTATTCTCCATATGCTTCGTGTTAATCGAGATATCGAGATGTTAATCTTATTGCTAATTTTCTTGTAGATGCAAGGGGAATTGGTAGGCTTTAATCCATAGTCAAATATTTTAAGAGCTGATTGCTATGTGGTTCTTTTTGCATGACCAGGACAAAAAATGAATAACGAATTCCCATTTCAGAAAAAGTATAAGTATTGGAAAATTTAAGGGAATAACAAGCAAAATATCGAAAATGGTTCACTTAACAAAATAAATGTATATGACATAAATTGTGTATTTTAACGCGATCTATATTTTTTGTGTAGTAAATTTTTGTATATGTCTTATGGTTTACGAACTGTGCAAAGTCGTTTTCTATGAAGAATACTTTTGGAGACATTCCCAGAAAATTCAAGATATACATTTTATTTGTCATGAAATTATCTTAAATATATGAGATTTTAATCAAAATCATTAGAGCCATTTTTGAGAAAATTAAAATTTTCGAAAATGTTCCATGTAAAGGGTGATCTGTGGTGTGGGATTTTCTTGGAAACCTTCGTGTCGCATCTCTGGAAGATACTGAACCCAAATACCAAGTTTGGTGTTTATACGACTGTTCGTTTCTGAGTTATGCTGTTCATAGACACAGACACATGGACGTGTTTCCAAAAATGCTTTTTTTGGATTCAGGAGGTCTCAAAACATATATTTCCGATGAAATTTCGGTATCGAATTTTTGGGTGGAATACAATACTTCCCCTACTTACCGTACGTAGTAGAGAAAGTAAAAATTCATAGGGGAACGTTTCTGATATGGGATTGTATAGGAAGCTTCAGGATTAGTACCGTATGTATGATATGGCATGAGGATTACTCTCAAATTTTGGATAGATGAGATAGGATAGTTTCAGCAACCTCTTCACATTTTTGAATTGTACAATAGAGTTGGGCCTCCTAGGCACACTATACATTCAACAGTAGCATGTTGAATGCCGACAGTGGTATGTTTTTCTAGCTTCTTCAGACCGTTTCATCCATACCGATCATCAAAGTGCGTAAAGCATCGTTTGCATGTGCTCTCACTCGTCCTTCATACCTAGGTGTTTTTGGGTGTCGAAATGCTTCTCAAAATTTTTAATTAAACGTACTGGTATAACTTAGTAGCATCACCCAACAGAAAAAGGTCACAATGGTCGGATAGTTCTTTATCAACGACCTTTATAGGAAAACTTCATGCTTCTCATTCAGTCAGAACACATTTACAGACATGTTATTCTTTTTCTCAAACTTAGGGATCTGAGCCAATATCGTAGAAAAGGAAACACATGACAAATGAAACTTAAGTTCAAGGTGCTTGTATTTGCTAACACGCTGCGGTTTGTTGTGAATGAATTCTGCGATGATGGCATACATAAAACATTTCTCATCGCGGTGGTTCTGTGGCTTTATACACGGTTTCTTTGCCTCCACGGATGCTGGCAGAGGAATGTAGTTGTTACTTCGAAAGGGATTGCATTTATTAATTCTAAACCAACTCCTTCTGCGGCATGTAAGGCCCTGTTGCTGCCCTTAGACTGTGACTCTTCTATTTCAGTAGTCAATTTCTTGCATTTCAATGTAACATTGGATCTAAATCCGTTTCTAGAAACAGAGTAATATCGTGTTTTGAATGTTTTATCGGCTGCTTCTTCAACGACTCCACAAATTAGCATTAAACAAATAGATTAGTTTTCACAGATTTATGAACTCTAATCTACTTCTGAACTGCTAGAATTATCCGTTGTTTTGCTTCATTTAGGGACACATTCATGAACCTCGATGATTTACAGCGATTGGAATAATATTTCAGACGCCCTTCAAAGGCTGCTTCGTACTCTGTCATATCACATCCCTCACCTATTATTGATAACCGTTGTTATTTCGTAGGCTTAGTCTCCATTTTCTTACAAGGAGTAGTGAATGTAAGTGCCATTTCCTGACGTTCTCTCTTATAGCTATTCCAGAAGAATCTTTATAATGCTCACACTTGAAGAGCTATATGCAGCCCACTGCATGTCTTCTCTTGTGATAGTTTTGTAGAAAGTTATTTGATATTTACCACACTTGTTAGCAGGCTTTGTACCTCAAAATACTTCCTGAATATGGCGCTCTCTGTCTACAATCTGCTAAATACGACAAAATTCTTATAAATACTGATGAATATATCTTGTATCGCCTTATTTAAAGGAGCACACCTCTTCACCCTGACAACTTCCAGACACACTCGAGAACTGATTTCCTTTAGAACGAGATGGTGTACTCGGATCGAAGCAAACTGGCACAATGGTGATAAGACTTTTTCCAGAGGGGGAGAAAATACTGTTAGGCACTACCTCAGGCCCGATGGGGTTTCGGAGACTAAGAGTGCGAAACTCGCCAGTAGGTTGCCATACCAACTAAAAACGCCTCCATCGGAAGGAAAAAGGAAGAAGGAGAAAGAAAGGAATGGATAATGAAAGCGGCGGAGTCCCGCATAGCCCCCGCATTATAAGGTCGAAAGATTATTTGCTGCCGTGGGAGCGGGTGAAGTTTGAGTACTAGGATACAGCCGTGACAAAATGCCCTTACCGCAGCCTAGAGGTTTAGTGGTTACAACGAGGAAGGATTTGAAGGTGACAGTGGTATGAGGTGGTTCGGTCCGTTTTCGTTGTGGCTTTGGCTTTGAGATGTTCGGCATAGGTACCGGGGGCCATCCGTCGAGCGCTAGATGCGTCTGGTTGTCTGAATTGGAATATTATATCTGCGCTTTTTCTCTCCAGTACCCGAAGGGTCAGGTGTCTGGAATTTAATTGCTGCTGAGTGTTCTGGTTGATGGCCCGGCTTTGCTAAAGTGATGTGGATGTTCAGGCCTGAAGTTCCCTGATGGGATCCTCCAGGGCTGTCAGCTTACCGCCAAATTCAGGACCTCCGCGTGAAGGTAATGGACGGTATCGTTTAAGCCCTTTATTTCCTGGTTGGCGATGATGATGTTCGGCGCTGCAGATGATGGTGTCAGCGCTGGAGGTTGTGGAGTAGACGGCAGAGTAGTCGTTGAAGCTGGCGGCATCGGTGCTGCCTTCCTGCGGAGATGTAGGTGGTAGAGCGCCTGACCAGTGAAATGGGAGGTTCCTCCGTAGTAGCAGCGGCGGCGTTGTTCGTGCACGCAGATTTGCTGCATGTAATGGCACTTGGACTCGACTGCGCAGATATTCTCACTATACCCGTGGGCACTGTGCCACCACTTTGATTCGCGCTTCGCTATTCAGCGTGAGGACGTGTTTTGGAGGTTTCTCTGTACAGTATAACCTTTTGATTTATTGTTGTTAAGTTATTTATGAACTTTTTTTGCAACTGATTTTGAAAAGGTGCTAAAAGTGTTACAGCTTTCTCTTTAAACAGTAAGTATGTGAGTTTGAGTTAAATAAGCTTGCAAATTTAAAGGAATGAGAAGAATTTTGAGGTTAGAAGGTATTAGGGCGTGAGAGAACATAAGGCGGTGGCCTCCCGCCACTGGTTATGTGTCCTTATATGACGCGTTTGTCATCATAAAGCCGTATAGTGCACGCGGGGCCAGCGGAGTGCTTGATAACAACACGTGTACAAGTTGCTGTATTCTTTCAGCGTTTGCTGCAGCAATTTTTAGTACATTACTATTACATTTACTCATACAGTTTTAGTTGTTAATATTAAAAACTGATTATACTGTCTCAAATGAAAACCTTTAAGGGTGCAAAGAATTAACAGAAGAGGATGTGTTTGCACTGAGGAGAAGTTTAGCACGCTCGCCGGATAGAAGTACAAAAGGGAAAGGGTAAATTGTAGGAGATAAAGAAAAAGTGAAAGGAGAAAGTTTCTTTGAATCTTTAACGGAACTATATCTATCGAAAGGGAGGGAGAAGGTTTCTTTGAATGCGAAAAGTATACTTTTTTCGTTAATTACCAAGTTTCAGAAAGACATGGAAGAATTAAAATTAGAGAAAGATGGGGCTATCCCAGAAGCAAAGTATACGAAGACCTATTTGACAAAGAGGGTAATAAGCAGCACGCACCCATTAGGTGCTTTGCCCAGGTTGCCGATTTGCTGGCACGTAATGCTAGGAATATGGAATTTAAAAATCTATAAACATGAAAAGAACACCAGTTTTCATTATATCCACAGATAATTCGGACGTAATGCAAAAAATAATATTCCGCCATTTGAGAGTAGCAGAAGAAAGAATTATATAAGAATTGTGAGAACAAATGCAAAAATCTAATAATGCAAGTGGAACTGACGAAGACGCAAAAAGATTATACAAAGGAAAAGTTTGCAGAATAAAGAAATTAAGATTGAGATGTCGATGAAGAGAAATCCACTTATGATATTATACGATGTGTTGGTAGGAAGGAAGGTTTTAAGCAAACTTTTGAAGGGTATACTGAAAAAAAAAAAAGAATTTGATGAAGTCTTCCGTTTCAGGTTTAAAACAGGTCCTAGAAATGGGGCAACAGTGCACAATGTGGTTGAAGCATCACCTGAAATACCTCATTGATAATACAAAAGGAAAGGCCATATACTGGTTTTTAATGTGTAAATGTTAGTGATTTTATATCAGTAGCTAAATGTGCAAGAGGTAAAAATTTTAGACTGGTAGCGAAATTTTGCCACCAACCAAAAACATGTGGGCATTGTGGATAAACACAACATGATAAAAGGGATTGTAGTATGAAGGAACAAGCACCAGCATGCATTCCATGCATGGAAAGAAACAAACTGTGTAAGGGTAAGCAAGAATGCCCAACCCACGAAATATTTTGGGAAAGGCTTACAACAGGAGCTAATTTTGACTAAAATAGTATAATGAAGAAAAACAATAGAAGAAACACGCCAAGGAGAATAAGATGGAATCTTAAGAGGGTAATACAACATAAATTACAATTATGTAAATCAAGGGTAGGAAAAATATATAGATATTGGAACACAAACTCAACATGTTTGGAAAACGAAAAGCGCATAGAAGAAACCTAAAATATCAGTTTTAAAAACGGGTTACAACATTACGTATGAAACAACGGAAGAAAAACCAAAATTGCCACCTAAACTAAAAATAAATAGAAGAAAAGAAAATTTAGAAGCCATGCAATTTTCTGAATTAAACTTACCCTAAACTAACTATAAATAAAGAAGAGGAGGAAGAGCAACTAAATAATAATGAAGAGTTAATAAATGCTGACTTTGATGCGATTGCAGAAGATGACACTATGGAAGAGGAGGAGCAAGAACAAAAGAAAGAAGAGGAAGAAAATAATAGATATGTTGCTGAAAAATCAAAAGGAGGACATTTTGACCTGCTATGGAAAAGAAAGAAAATCAAAATAGAAGACATACAGCAGCAAAACAAACAAAAAAACGGAAGAAATGAGGATATAAATGACCGGGAAGAAGAACAAGAGTAATATGTAACATACGAAGAATAAACTTTAAATCCCAAGTTGGATGAAACATTTTCCACAGGAAACAATGCAATGAACAGACACGTGCAAGAGGATAGAGCAGCTAAGCAAGCAGGATCGGCATCGGATAGTACAATGGCCGAAGCGGACATTAGCAGTGTTTACTCGCAGCTAGGAAATACATTACAGCTTAGCAGATTGAAGGAAAAACAGACATTGTGTACTGTAATGTAGCACGCTATTGGAAGTTTACATGAAAACGGTGACTCAATTGTGTTTCGCACACCTGATACCATTGATCGTTTAGAACTGCGAATACGTAATATAAGAACTGATCCGAAGAAATGATTAAATTTACTATAGACGGTTTTCAAAAGAAAAGATGATGAACTAGATTTGGAAGAAATATACAACCATTTTGTAAAGATTTACGGTCGTATTGACTTTGATTATAATAAAAATGGCCAAAATGTTGCCTGCATATTCATCACAATGGAGCAAACTATACAAAAAAAATTCAATTCAAATTCAATAAAACCGATTTACCTAAATATTACCGACATATATTACAAACTTCTGTTGAAACCCAAAAGCTACTCCTTAAAACAAATATACATAAATCCGATACCCTAGTAATAGCCTCAATACTTTTGAACAATGCTTAAAAGCTTTACCAAAAATACACAACTAAGGCAGCTAAAAATCCACTGGTAAAAATAAAAATGCAAAAACACAAATATAACACCAATCTTACCAAGACAAAATACACGACCGGGAATCAGGCTTATCAGAGTCCAAATATTAAGTAGAGAAATTAGGGAACAAAAAAGGCCAAGGGTATAAAGTATTATTCCTTGACAAATGCTGGCTATATATTACTACGGCAGCACAGTGGTAGTCTGTGTAGAATATAATATAACGAGAATTAGAAAAGTACAAAGAAATACACAGCGCAGCCCCTTTGTAATGTCTGAGCTAAAGAAAGTAATGGAATAATTAAAAGTCGATATATTATGTATTCAGGATCCACATCCAATTAATGTTAAAATGATATATATCCCGTCATTGCCGGGGTAATAAGCTACTCGATGAACCCCATGACGGCCGTAGTCATTAATAATTCTAATCTGCAACTAGTTAAAATTACAAAAATTACTGACTTACATACTATCTGTGTGGAGATATCAAAAGAAAATTCTTCATTGTTTCTAGCAAACTATTACTTTCAGTACATTGACCCGATAGAGCCTTATAAAGGAAACTACGTAGATCTCTTTCGCAATATGAAATTATACAGTTAGCCAATGCTAACGCTAAATTGGAATAGTAGCATAATGCGATAAAGGACGAACGGGGAAAAAGATGGAAGATTTAATCTCGGAGTTAAATTTGGAAATAACAAATAGAGTGCTTTATCCAACAATAATTGGAAGGTGGTACAGGATTTAAGGTCAAGTGATCATCGATTAATATATTTTATGTGTACTTTGGAAATACTGGAACGAAGGAAGATAAGTCCAAGAAATAATAAATATAACTAAACACAAGCGGACTGGAACACATTAAAACAATTGTTTTTGTAGCGACCTATATTTTAGAGGACCTTCTATAGATGAAGACGCAGAAAATTTTACATAATTCACAAAAAAGCAATAAAAAATCAGTAGCAATCAAAAGCAAGAACTAAAAAATATACCGACAACAGCTGGACGAATGCGCTTCAAAGGTTAAGAAGAAAGATGAGAAAAGTTTACCAACTTTCGAGAATAGATGAAGAAAGACAGGACAATTTAAGCAAACATAGACAAGCTGAGGAAAAATTTAAAAACATACTAAACGAAACTGAAAACAAAACATGGTAACAATTTGTAGAAAATAGTTTGGAAAATAAGACCTGGGGAACTCCGTAAAATTGTCTCGAAAAAATTAAGGAACCTGAAGTTTCAAAAACATTATGAAAGGGGATATACTATACATGTATAAGAATTGAACATTTGAAAGGGGATATACCATACATATATAAGAATTGTACAGTAAGAATATAATTCACCAAGAAACATGTTAAAATATTCAACATCCAACATTTGTACAAAGCAAATTGTAAGAAACGGGCGAGCTAGCAAATTCCACGTAAAACAGAATTCTAAGTAGAGAACACCTTTCACCAAGCCAACGAGCAGGGAACCGGTAACGGTCAGGAGAAATAGAAAGAGACAGATAGAGAAAAGATAGAGACGGAGATATGGAACCCGCTTCACAATGCGCCAGGGTGACGCGTAAGCGCACGAATTTGGAGTAACATATTCTCATACATGTTAAGGTAACACGGTCTGAGGACCAATTAGAAACCTCGTTACGTTTTGAAACGCAGAGGTGAGCGTCACTAGGCTCAGGTATATAAGGACAAACAAGGCCTCAGTACCCACTCTCTCTTCTTTTCTATAATTTTATCGGTACGAAGAGCTACGCTCTTAGCGACAGATGCACGTGGGTGTATATGGGTGGGAGTGCGTGTGCAGATAGTTAGGCTCCTTACTTATTCAAAGTGGTGGGATTGGAATAAGGGGAAAAGCTAGCCGCCCATAAATATTTAAATTGTTAATAAGCTACACTTAGTAATGGAAATGAAGTATATTTTTAATTTGCCTCACCCACGATAACCCCGAGAACCAAGAATTAGATATATAGATAGGAAAAAGTTAGGAATGGAAAACGCAACAGCCGACGAGCATCCACAGCCGAGGAAGAACACTGCAGCAGATAGCATCAACCCAAGGATCGACGTTTCCAGACGCAACTGACCGACGATTTCCCGCTACAACTAGCGCCCAGCAACAGTTTCCCGTACAAATGACGCCAACGTGGTTTCAATAAAGGAGGCACCAACCGCGCAGTCAAGTAGTCAACGCACAGCAGCTTCGAGGAAGTCACCACCCACGCAACCAGACCTTACAGAACTTCCAGTCTACAAAGACTAACGTACCAAACTATAATTTATAAGTTATATCAGTCTCAATTGATACCTTTTAAAATTGCATGTTGCTCAGAAACAACAAAATTATAATCATGGCTGAAAAATCCAATGCTGACACCCATGTAGAGGGAGAAGCCAGTGCTCCGCCTCTGGGCCAGCATAATAATCACAGACTACCTGAGTCACATACTATTGCAACGCAAAACATACCAGATGACTCACAATTAATGTAGTAGAATCCGGACTCAGCTCTGCCAAATTAATGCAGGTGCTGCAGTCCATGCTCACATCAACATTAAGAGATGCGAATAGACAATTAAAAGAAAAATCGTAACAAATAGCCAACAATTGCAGGAAAGGTTGCAAGAAAAAATCACAGCAAATAGTCAACATGTACAGGAAATGTTAGCTTCTAGTAAACACAATTACAGGAAAGATCACAAAAATAGCCAGCATTGTCGAGAAATGTTAGAACAAATCAGTTTTGGGCAGGGAAACATTAAATCAGAGGTTTTAACATTAAAACAAGGGCTGCAAGTTAAATAAAGGTGAAATAGCCACTTTGTCCGAATTTGTCACTGCACAGGTAGACACATTAACAGCTAAGAACGAGATAATTCAAAACCAGGTTGGGCAGGTAAAAGAAACCTTATCACATAGCCAACAAGCATTAGCAGACAGGGTAGATTCACAACTCACAGAAGTTAAGAAAATGGTAACTGCGTCTCAGGTAGCCAATTCATATGAAATTAACGAACTTAGAAATGTTGTACAAACAGTGAATGCAGTGCATGACAAAAAAATTAATGAGTTAAGGAATTCTGTACAAAGATTGAAACTGGCACCTACTACAATTCCAAGTTCACCTAGTGAATGCCAAAGATCGGCGAACCCCGGCAGCACTCCATTGTTACTGGGCGAAGCCTCCAACAATCTGCATAATACATGTAATTATGATGTGCATGCTAGAATTGTATGCCACCGGTCAACCTGCTCTCATAACAACAGCACTTGTTAAATGAGTTGTCACCCCAATATTTGATGAGGTAAAAGATGATCACCCAAAAGAATTTATTAGTGAATTGGAACAATACTTTAGACTTAAAGCCACTCCCGATGAGATAAAACTAATTGTTGTGAGAAAATGCTTAAAAGGGCGTGCACTGAATTGGCTGCGTCTCACGTTGGGGGATTCTTTGTCGTACAGTGAATTAAAACAGGCTTTTCTATTACGTTACTTGGGATCAACAGAGGTTAACAAAGTAAGACTATAGCTGAACAATGGCCACTATAACCAGAATATTCACGGCAGCTTGATTGATTACGTACTCAAATTGGCACAAAAGAGTAAATAAATAGTGCCTCCACTGTCAGACACAGAAGTGATTGTTCTACTCATCAACCATTTTGACCCTCAAATAAGAAATGGTTTAATTGTTGCCCAACCGCAAACGATTTCCAAGATGCTGGAGCTCATCACAGCTTTCGATCAGAAGCCCAGCACAAGCAACACGCGGCAAACAAAGAGGAGCAACTATCCACAAGATCGCCGCCAGTCACCACCATTTTCGGGGACCGGGGCAAGAGCCCCTCAATATAACAATGAACGGCACCCGACGTCACCAAGGACAAGAAATAGATTCCAGCCACCACGATATGAGAGAAGACAGCAACCATATGAACCTGATAGACAACAGAGGCCACATGGAAGAGCAGGACACATTAACAATATCCGCTATACAGGACGGAGCCATTATCACAAAGATAACCGCAACAATGGAGACAGAAACTCGCCTGATCGAAACGTGCACCAAGGAAACCGTGACAGACGCCGGAGATGTTCCAATGGATCAGGGAGACACAGTCCGGTACCCTCACAGATTATTGAAAACAGAAACATTGGGAGAAGGTGGGGATCAAACCCGGAATTGAACAATGACCATCCAAGCACAAGCAATAATGAGAATCCGGGAAACCAAGCCCAGGTGTTTGCAGGGGCCAGGTAAACACCTTAGACACCGCTGACAGAATAAAATCGTCAAACTCAGGGCCCAAAGCTTCGATACAAAAGTGCAACAATGGCGTGGGATAGAATACTAACAAGAGATTAGAAAATAAGGAAAACAATGAATCGCCGAGAATTACAGTGGACATAGTGGATATCACTACAACAGTACTGTTAGACACTGGGGCAAATATTTCTGTGTGTTCTGAAGATTATTTTCAACAATTGTTAAACGGAAAAATTAAAATAATGTCGCTACCCATCAAAAATGTTTATTGTACTGTGGCAATATCAAAGAAGGGCAGAACAGGTAAAGCACCAAGCCAAGTTTTCCCTTAAAATAGGAAATAAAACATTTATCGTAATTTTCTTGATTGTGCAACGACTGCAACAAAGAGTGATTATTGGTGCAGATTGTTCTTATGCTTGTGGAACCACTCTCAACTTTGAGGAAAAATGTCTATCGTTGGAACAGGGAACTATTCAAGTACCGTTCGACGAAGAAAATTTAAATAAAAACAGCGGTCACACCGAGGAAGAAAGGCGACTTCAAGAGGAGGAATTTTTTGTGGAAGCAATCACGGCACAAGATGAATTTATGGTCGACATTATCAATGTGAATAAGGAATCACAAAACATTACTACAGGTGAGGATTGCGAAGAAGCACTTTATGTTCACACGCAAGCTATTAACGAAAGTTCAGAACACTTTGACCTGTATACGTTGCATGCCGACCGGCTGTCGAGGGAGAAAAAACCGGTCCAGGCCCCGCATTGAGAGGTGTTGACAGCCGACAAATACCTCGCGGCTCAGATAAGACACACCGTAGCAGTGGCAGAAGACCTGTCGGATCACCAGAGAAAACGATTATCACTTGTACTTTGGAAGAACAAGGAAGTTGTTTCATCGCAACCAGGACGTTCTTCAGCCTACACACATTCTTTTGAAATCAAACCAATTTCCCCATATACACATAAGTGCCGCAACTCACCATTTGCGATAAAGGAACAGGCTGATGATGTTATCGCAGAAATGATCAATAATGAAATAATAGAACTCTCCAACTCAAAGTATATCAATCCATGTTGTTGGATGAGAAAGCCAAATGGCAAACTACGCATGACTTAGACGCCAGAAAGTTAAATTCAGTCACACTGCTATTTCCGAACTGAAGGTATCGATCAACTACTGGCACGTGTAAAAAGCGGAAAATATTTCTCAAATATAGATCTAGTACAAGCCTTCTGGCAGATTCCGCTACAAGAAAACTTAAGGCAATTTACAGGCTTCCTTCACAAAGGAAAAATATTTTCTTTCAAAGTCGCCCCTATTGGTTTGTCAACAAGCAGCGCAGCACTTCTACCAGCAGTCCATTCCATGATTGGTGAAACCACAGCCAACTTTGTTGTAAAGTATGTGGACGATTTTTTAATTTACGACTCTGATATTGACCAACACATACGCCATACTGATTATATCTTATCCACTCTAAAGAACTATGGGATGACAATCAACATTGAGAAATGTCGCTTCTTTATCACTGATACGAACTTACTGGGATACATCATATCCAAAGACGGCATAAAACCCAACCCAGAACGAATAGAAAGCATACGCTAGAAATCCGAGCCCAGGAAATTGAAACAACTCAGATGATTCTTCAGTATCATCCAATACCAAAGCAAATTTCTAGTGAACTTCGCCAAGGAACCTGCGCCACTCAGAAAACTTTTGCAGAAAAATGTAAAATGGACCTGGAAGGAAGAATAAAAAGATGCATCCCAAAGAATAAAAGAATTGTTCGCTAAAACTGTACTATTGGAATGACCAATAGACGGTGTGCCTTTCCACATATATTCGTATGCACGCATGGGAGGTTATGGAAGTGTATAATGCCAAACAGAGAAGACAATATGCACGTAATCGCCACTGCATCAAGAGGACTGACCACAACAGAAAGAAACGCCTGTGTCAGTGAAATGGAAATTGGGCCATATACTTCTCCTTGCAGAAATTTAAGCTTTATTTACAACTGCAAGATAATAATACACACAGATCACACAAGCTTAAAATTAATCAAACAATGTAAATTAATTAGTAGCAAGATTTCACGCTACATCCATGTAATTTTGTCTTACGATGCGAATATAATACACATACCCGGGATCGTTAAAAATTTTCAGTGATGTGCCATCTCGACTCCCGCGGTGCAACTCGCTACCGGAAAGCAACAGCAGGCCTTTCCATGAGATTAAAATTCTGACCTTACAGATAGAGAGCAAACAAAGTGTCACAAAATCTCTAAGAGACATAAAGTTGTGGCAGGAGAACGATGAAGATACAAGAACACTGTTAAAAACGGCACCAGAGATAACAGGGAACCCTACAGCCACAATTGGTAAACATCAAAACCTCCTATATAAATTACATGGTGATCCACCGAGGTGGAAAACTTACATACCAAAAAGACTCCAAACAATATTGATAGCAGCATTCCACAAATCGCTCGTCCTTGCTGCATTAGAGCGTACAGCATTAAACATTTCAGAACATTTCTATGTAAAGAAACTACACCAATAGGTCAGGAAAATGATATCAGCCTGCAAACTGTGCCAATTAGCAAAACCGAACGTGAAGTTTGACACACAGATGCAGCCAGTAATCCGGGAACAGCCGAGAATGCTGATTTGCATGGACACACACGGTCCGCTACCAACTAGCAAATTTGCCACAAAATTCATTCTGGTATTTTAGACGTTTTTTCAAAGTACACGAAAATATATCCCATAAAGGACATTACAGCCAGGACATGTGCCAGAAAGTTACTCAATGATTACATTCCAGAATTTGGAATGATAATCTCCCTCTTATATGACAATGCTACGGCTCACAGGAGCCAGTTATTTAAAAAGGCGCTAAGCGACAAAGGGATAAAGTTGTACCACAGCTCTATTATCCACAAGGAAACATGTCAGAGCGCATTCTAAGGGATATTACCGATTATTTTAGAATTTTGAACCACAAACGCAACACAGGATGGTATGACCATTGCAAAAACATTGAGTTTATCATCAATAATGCTACTACAGGTTACGCGCCGGTTCTACTACAATTTGGAAGAAAACCGGAACCCATACTTAAGAACATGCCGGAAACCATACACAAGGAGCTGGAGAAAACACCGCTAGAACAATGCCGGAAAGCCCCGGAAAGAATTCGGTAAAAGGCAGACCCGAGAAAAAAATCAGCTAAAAGGCACCGGAGGAAGTGGACACCACAATTTGGAGATCTCATTCTCGTCAGGAATAAGAAGACATCGCCAGCAACCGTTTCCTGCTACAATTGGTTAGAGATAATGTATAAATGATAAGAGACTGGAAAGACACAATCAATTTGCTCTTAAATAAATTGCTAAGGACGAAGATAAACTTTCTGATACATTAGAAAACTTAATAAAAAGAATCACTATGAAAGCTGAATATATAAATGATAATGTCGTCTTACCCTGTGATAAAACGAAAATAAAACTAAGTATACAAAAATTTAAAAAGAAAAAAGCTCCTGGTCCGGATGGCTATACAAATGAACTACAATTTTGTCTGAAAGAGAAAATAACCAGTTTTTTAATTTACCTCTAAATGATGACTTAGGGCAAGGCCGATCTCCAAATTGTTGAAAGGAGGCAATGTTATTAAAAATGAAGTACACATATCCAGCATATCCTAGGTCATATGGGCCGATATGTTTACTAAATGCATTACGAGAAAGTTTTGAACATATAACCTTTAAAAGAATAAAAGAATATAGAAGAATGGTAGGAGTGGATAATAAACCATAAATCCGCAGTTAAGAACACAATTATTTTCGCTGACTAATATTTTTAATAGAAGGAAATTCAAGACAAGAATTGGAAACAAAATCTAATTACTTTTAACCACAGTGGAACAGTTGACAAAGCTTCACGTGGTACCCCAAAAATCTAATTATATAATTCTAAAAGGAAACTTGAAAACCGATCCCATAATTAAATAAAAAATTAGATAGTTAAGAATAATAAAGAACCTAAATATGTGGGGATTTGTTTAGATGAAAAGTTGTATTATAGCAATAATGTAGAATATGTTAGAACAAATTAGAAAACGTAACGTTAAAATTAAAAACACTTTTTCAATCAAACTATAATATCTCATTACATGCAATAACAATGTATCATTACCAGTTGTTGCCTCTTTATTGAGTTTGGACTGAAAAATGTATAATTAAGACATAAAGTAATAACGCAGAGGAAAATTATTTTAAGAAACACTAACGTAGTTGTACTACATGCAAGGTGGGTTTATTAGTAGCAACCGGAATTTGGCCAATTGATTTATTAGTTAAATTAACTTGCGCAATTTTTTGTCTGAATGGGAAAAGTTTTAACAAATTAGAAAAATAATGCGAAGATATAATTTGAAAATTGAAATTAAAAGAAGACTAAAATTGGATTAGAATCAGGAATAGAAAATTATAAATGAAGGAAGGACTTATGATTTATTTAGAAATATAAATAAAAGGATCAAAATAACACACCTCAAACTTACTAACGGGACAATTCATTGTTTAAACAGGATAGGGCGGTGCGGTACCTATGTGCTTAAAACTAAAAAACGTCAAAACGGTTTGTGGGAGATTTGCACTAGCGAGATGCACATGAACATGTGTTATTTGAATGTGAACGACATAAAAAACAAATATAATTAATTTTAAGAAACGCTAACTTATCAAGATCCTAGATATATTAGCACATAAAATAAGCAACCTAGCCCGGAAGAAGAAATTACATCAGCTGATGAAGCAAGGAACGCAGAAAATTAAGAGATAAGAAATAGAAGATGAACAAGAATAAGAGAAGGGATAAATGATCAAAACACTAGCAATAATCTCAACAATAATGAAAACGAAATTCAAGGGCAAGAAGATGAAGAAGAAGAGGAAGAAAATTTAGAAGAAAATGATACATAATAAATAAATAAATAGAAGAAATATTATTGGACTATAACCAGATGTTAAGAATGGCTGGAAAAAAGGAGAATAAGATTGGGAAGAGGAAGTGATGAATTATATAAGGACTATAAATTGAGAGTAGAAGAGGTAAAGAGAGGAAGAGGGAGAGAGGGATAATATAAACCACGATTTAGAAGAAAACCATAAATTTGTGTACACAAAATCAAGATTGATAATAGCTTTGGAGAGGGTCAAGGATGATGAAGTCCAGAAAATAAGGCAGAGGAGGAGCGGCGCTCAGACTGGGAAGATGCAGGAGTTTACGGCCAACAAAGACTGTGATTAGATGGATAAGGGATGTAGTGATTACGAGATATGGTGCAAGGCGGAGAAGGAAATGAACAAAATGGTGGCCAGGAGCTGAGGGATGAGTTTTATTCATATATGGAATTGTAGTGTTAGTGTTTTAAAAAGACGGGAGAACTTCCAAATAAGTGAAATTTTAGTTGAATTAGTGAAAGTTAAAATATTTAGTTTAAATTCAAAATTTAATTGAAAGTGAAGTGAGGTGTAGTGCAGAAGAAAGAAGAGAGGTTAATTAAAAGGAGTGAAAAATTGTTAATGTTAATAAGAAATTAAAAGAAATTAGATATAAATAAAATACCAAGTGGAAATAAATGAATAAGTAAATTGCATAAATAATAAAAGCACAGATAAAATTAAAGGTATAGAGAGTTTATATCATATAATAAAACTTAAATGTGAATAATAAACATGTTATATAATAATTAATATTCAAAAACTTATTAAATGAAATAGCAATATGTACATAATGAATAAACAAAGCTCCAAGATTTTTAAAATTTTAATATTATATTAAACCAGAAAGAATTCATAACCAAAGAACGGAAAGGTACTGGATACCAATACCTAGTTTAGGTTATTGCTTGTATTATAAAATTTTATTCTTAAAGTGTTTACTTTAAATTGTTTGGTAGAACGTTTGTTTTTGTTGTTGTATTTAATATGTAGTTAGTGAGTATATGCTAGGAGCCAGCTTATAGGAAACAGTGGTCACCAGTTTTATGTTAAAATTTTGGTTATAGTAGATAGTGAAATAGTGACTGAGTTTCTTTTGTAGTTTATGCTTTTGTTTTATTATTTTATTACGTTTCTTATATATCTCAGGAATCATTTGTGTATATGTATTTTTATAATTGAAATAAAGGAATGAAGAATTGGAATGCAGGCCTCGGATTAGGAAACTAGGTATCGGGTCGGAGTATTTTTAGATTTCTATTTATTTACGTGCTAGTAGGCGCAGTTTCGACTCCGAGGAGCTACCCTTCCCTGGCTGTTGTCATCGACGCGTAACTGCCTCCCTAATAAGGGAAGGCTAAACGCCAACGCCTCCAGCTAAGCGAGGCTGGCCAGATCCACATGTACCAGTGGCGTTGGACCTCTGGCAGAGTTGATCCTGGTTGCCTTCAAAGCAGAGAGCCACTGCTGCTGTGCAGCGCTGAGCACTGAACTCGCCGGCGGGTTCCGGGGAAGTCCAACTATCCCGATGCTGAAACGGCCTTGTTGTGGTGGCGGCTGTTACATGGCCATTTACAGTGCGGCATCTACCGGCTGGTGTGGCGGTGTCTGGCGGCGAAGCAGTGGCCGAGGCGCAAGTAGCCCTGGGCAGCGACAGCGCAGACGTGGCCTTCCCGGCGGGTGATGGGAGCGGCGGAGATTCCCGCAGAAGCAGGTTCGGTGAAGCGTCATTGCTATGCTTCTCCTCAGTCATCTTGAATAGTGCAAGGTACAATTTTTTGATCATTGCAGAGGTAAAATGCATTACTGCGTTCAACCCTGAGCCGTTGTGTAATGTCTAGGGAGATATGTGGGGATCGCCGCTCAATCACGGAATATACACTTAAAACACATCCACGTGTTAATACGCATTATTATGCAGGTGTATCTTTATTGGTGTCATATATTTGGGGAACCTGTTCCTGACATCAGAACAGTAAAAAGGTTCATATGAACATGGGTCTGGAAATTTATTTCAGAGTTAAAAAACAAAAATCGAAAGTTACAAAAATTGCTGGAAGTGGCTTCCTCTTGCTTCGATGCATGCAGTAAGCCTGCGTGCCATGCTCCGGCATACTCTGTTGAAAATTTCTGGTGTGTTTCGGATTTGGTCAAATCAGTTTGGATACGTCCTCTCAAAGTGCGAACATCAGGTACAGGAGTCGCATAAACCAAGGACTTCAAATGTCCCCAGACGAAGAAATTCATTGGATTCAAATTAGGCGATCGAGCAGGCCATGCAATGGGTCCTCTTCGACCAATCCATCTTTGCGGAGATCGATCATTCAAAACTTACGAACTATCATACTGAAATATGCTGGAGCACCATCGCGTAAAACCACATCCGTTGGATGATGTCCAAAGGCATATTATCAGTTAAGTGACGACACTCATTTCTGAGAAACTGGAGATAGGTTTGTCCATTGAGGCGCGGAGCGAAGAAGTAGGGATCAATAAGGTGATCATGAATGATTTCGCCCCAAACGTTGAGAGAGAACCTCTGTTGATTTTTGTCCTGTCGTACTTCATTAGGATTTTCAAATGCCCAGTTATGAGTGTTATGAAAATTGAAGATGCCGTCGCAAGTAAAACCAGACTCATCCGTGAATAAGATACAGGCTAGGAAATTGATGAACACAGCACACTGCTGTAACATGCGTTGACAGAAAGTCTTCTTGCTCAAAGTCCACCTCATTTAATCCTTGCACACGTTGAAGGTGATACGGGTACAGAAGATTTTCATGCAGAATTTTCCAGATAGTCATATGACTAACTCTTTCCCTTACAGGCATGCGTCTTGTGGTTTGTAATGGGTCTGCATCCACAACACGAAGAACTCGTTCTTCAAGCTCAATGCCTCGTACTGCTCTTGGTCTCCCAACATCCCTAGTACTCCTCTCAAATGCGCCATTCTCTCTCAAGCGTTGGTGAATTCGTGCGAATGTTCTTTCACACGGCAACGGCCTGTCAGGGTACCTTTCTGCATAAAGTTCACGTGCTCATGCTGCATTTCCGTCTGTACGGCCATACACGTAGTGCATATTCGTCTGTTCACTCATGGAATACATCTTCTTCGACCTACAACAACGAAACAGTTGATTTTCAGACCCATGTTCGTATGAACCTTTTTTACTGTTTTGATGTCAGGAACACGTCCCCCAAATATATGACACCAATAAAGACGCATCCTGTATGCGTATTCATGCATTTTAGTCGATTCCGCGTAGCAACTCGGTTAGTCTGTGAAAGATAATTTGCTGGCATGAAGTGCATGCGAGCCTGTTCTATGTTAATTGCCAGGAATTGAAAATGGCAAATGCATTGAGCAACCCTGGGTTGTTAGTTGTTTAATAATTTCCAATTAGTGCAAATGTCTAGGATGAGTATGTCTAAGATTAATATTCATTCAAGTTTAATGCATATGTCTAGGTTAGATATGTTGGCATGCATTAGTCTAATTGTAGTGAGCAATCTACTCCAATGGGTGATTTTACAAGTAGGCACTGTAGATTCTTGGCGTAGCCAATCGCCATGCTTGTCAGGTGCTCATTCTCTATTGGGAAGGACGTCAGAGTTGATATGGGTTTCCTCAGGTCGTCTGTCTTATTTTACACGTCTCACAAGATTTCCTTGGTCGTCAGCTCGTAGTCCATTTTCTTGCGTTCGTTATTGTGATCACACAGATAGGCAGCTAACCCACCTCGGCGCAGCTGCACAAGTGTGTCACACGGAGAGGCCTTCTTCTCCCGGGGACGCCTTCACTGGTTAGCACCAGATCTTCGAAGGCTGCTATTTGGACTGGATTCCCTGTAACAGTGTAAGAGGTGTGAGTAGTGAATTTTGAAGTGTGTTTATACAGTATTTATCATGACAGTCGTGCAAAGGATTGTCTAGGAATTCTCGTACTTCTTCGTTGTGTTCATTACTTAGGTTTCGGTGCAAGATAGATAGGATCTGGTGTGTTTATTTGTTTGCGTTTCATAGTTCCCTAATTCTGTATTATTGGGTTGTAATGTTTTGAAAAATGCACATAAGTATAATAAGTTAGCTTTTCAAGGAATTCTTCCATAGTGTGTGCTTTAAGTTCGTCGTCTAGCATGTCTGATGGTGCAACTCTAGGTATCCGCGCGATTAAACGTAAAAGTCTGGTCTGGAAGGTTTGTAATTTCTTTATATGTGTCGCAGCGGCGTATGCCCAAACAGACACTGCGTAGGTAACTATTGGTGTGATCAGGGTCTAACACAGTGTCAGACATTTGTGCATATTTAGCGAGCTACTTAGTTATTTGTTTCCCGGAGCAATGCTTCTATTTAAATAAAAAAAGTACGCGTGATTATCACAATGAAATGAATGGGAAAACTTCCACCGCCTGGTTTAAGGAAGCCTTGCTTTCACAACTGAGTCCATAGTCCATTATTGTAATGGACAATGCTCCTTATAATTCAGTGCAGTTAAATAAAGCACCAACAGCCAAAGACAGGAAGCAAGTCATACTGCAATGGCTGTTGGAGAATGAATCCCCCGGAGTGTCAGCAGTAATGAACAAAGAAGAGCTCTTACAAACTGTTAAATTGTACAAATTAAGCTTCTGTACATACGAGATAGACACCATCGCCGCTGCACATGGGCACACTGTGATCAGGCTTCCATCATATAACTGCCATTTCAATTCCTGTGAACTTATCTGGGCACAAGTAAAGGAGTACGTTTCATGAACACAAGACTTTCCGCATCACCGAGGTTGAACGCTTGGTGCAACAAGGAATCGAACAGGTGTCAGTGGAAAAGTCGCAGAGTGTTGTGAAACATATGTGGGAATTTCTACTTCAAGCAAAAAGAGCTGAAGGTGTTTTGGAAGAACGCGTAGAAGAATTACTTATTTCATTAAATGCCGACAGTAGTGACTCCAGTGACGCTAATGATGAAGAAATTTATATCTACGAGGAGTGCGGCGTCTTTCCGCTGGACTGTTGACATGTTAAATGTGAGTAATTTAAATCTCTTTGTTTAAGCTTTGTAAATGCTCTCCCCCATATTTTAAATATTCTAACATAGGCAATTGTTTGCGCTTTGCGAAGAGGTGACACATGTATACACACGTTTTCACAGTAGGGGCAAGAATTGGCAACACTGCCTTTCTCGGTCACAAAAAATGTCAGAGCCGGAGATAAAACGGCGGTACTATACACATCACTTCCCGAACAGCAGATTGGCCATTTGTCTGCCAAAACCTCTGTTACAAAGAAACTATAAAGGTTGACTTTCAGCATGCATCAGGCATATGTACTCGTGCCGCCTGATGATTTTTGTGGCCTGATGTTTAGGAATCAATAACAAATGCGTTTTTATGGCCAAATGGTGCAGCGGTATTTTACGGCCTATTGCTCACCCTCAATAATATCAGAAACTTGCTGTCACAGGACATTGCAATCCCGCGCAGGAGACCCTAACTCTGTTCAAGTTATGCTAACTGTCACACGTCGAGAACATGAAGCTTCGAGGTTGACTGAGCTCAGCGTCGCTCAGAGGTCCAGTTTATTTAACTGTTGACTTATGCTATAATTACAGGAAGCCTGAGTTTTAACGGAAATACTTCTTGAATTGCAGACAGTTTTGAAAATTTGCTCGAAGTTTTCCGCAGCTTCGAATGAATACTGGGCAAAATCGTATTTGTTTCGTTTTTTTCAGAAATGACACCACTTTTGCTGTTTGCTCTCTCTATTGTTGGACACTTGAAGCACTCCTTTTGGTGCTAGACGGAGCTCGCACACCATTATAGTCTAGCGAAATTTTTCTCCCTGGAAATCAGATTAGTAGGATATTACCGCGACAGTAATGTGTCTCTATATATTTTGATCCGTCAGGCTTTCAGACTTTCCACAATTCTGTTTGCCATATAAGTCTTCCACGACAATGAAGAGATAGCAAACCATGCAGATTCTATTGTTTAATCAGTCCTATAATATTGACACGTGATATTTACGTTCAACGCATTGCGTGCTTTGCTCATTAGCTGACTCACCGTTACAACACCATTCAACTTCTTCCTTGTCAGAGACACTTGGTTCAATGTTGCGACTCTAGACTTAGAGGAGAGCAGAGCAGTGGTGGTGTTTTCATTTGTTCTATCACAACGCAGATATATACGGTGCTATAGTCTCTTTCAGAGGCATTAGGAAATCCACAAACTTCCTTGGAGTAGTAGCTACTTTTCGTGGAATATCGGTGTTATTTAGTTCAGGAAGGTACTAAAGAATATTCTTCCACTAAAATCCAACCTATTGTTGAACACTTTATCCCAGTCTATCTGCTATGAGAGAGGACTTGAATAAAAGGCCTCCATACTGGAATCACAGGTCCCAGCAAATCCAAGGGATCGTGTAACGATGCGGTTTTAGTAATAGCTGTTCTTTTCGCCCACATATAGTTGTCATGCTTGGCATCAGACATACTGAATAAATTGCACCCGTGACAGCAGTGCAAGACAAAGGTCTTCACCACGCATTCTTAAAAGGCAACACTCCAAAGCATGTTACCCACTACGAGTGTTGCTTGTATGCCACTCATAATGCCCATATGTTGGAACGCAGAATTTTCATCTTCAACCCACATAAGCACCAAGTAACAAAATGGAGCTGCTGAATCTCTATATGACACCGTCATTAAGCGCTATGACAAATGACTCTTTGGGACCTCCAGAGCATTCTCTGCAGATCTCTGTCAGTTTGGTGCATTAGGATATATCTGTATGCATATGTTCTGTGTCCACTGTGAGCGCATATTTGCATGTGCGGACCCGGAGTGTAGAAAATATTATTGCACGGTTGTCAATTCATTTTCAGGTCATTCAGTGAAAGCGATGATATGATTTGTGCTGCACTAAGTGCTACTTTCAACTTATTGATGCTAGTGCATTCGCTCTGACTGCATTATGAGGCATGTACTAATATTCCTATTGTCTGCATCGAATTATTTTTTATTTATAGATGCTCTTTAACTGCTGTGTTCCTTAGCGTTCCATTCTATATTGGGCGTGAAAGACCGGTAATTTTGCCCACATTTTATCAGGCTTGAGGTTCTTTTACGTGCCGTAAATCTACGACACGGGACCACCGGCTTTACTTCCCTTCCGAAGAGGCCATGCCAAGGAGTTTTATGCCCGAAAAATCCATCGCCCTCCGCCGGGTTTGAACCCGCGACCTCGGAAACTAAAGGCTAGCATGGTAACCACTACATCACGGAGGACGACTGTATTCAATCTCCTGCATATGGTAGCAGCCAATAGGTATCGCTGATGACCTTAGCTGTTTAGTGCCCTTAACCCAAATTCTTCTCCCAACCAATAGGTATGCGCCACAACGTAGCCATATCGTGAGCTTGTGCGAGAGAGAGATAGTAGTATGCAACGTAGCAAGAATATGGTTTGGTTTTGCACGTTACTGAGGGCTATTTAGTGGAACTGTTAGGTTAAGACCTAAGTACGATTTGGCTATTCAGTAAATCTTAATATACGGTAACAGAAATTAACGTACGTGATTATTCTAGAGCGATAGTGAGAAACTCATCGTCGCTCCAACAAACGTACTACCATCGTCATTGTTACTTGACACAGAGCTTTCGTCCTCTGCCACTGTCCTTTAAATTTATTACAAATGGATCTAAAATTTATTCTCGACGTATTTATTTAATAAAATCCACTTTCTGTAGATGCTATGCTTGTTTAACACAGGCTGTCAATTGTTCTCGTGCTACATTATTAGGTTCTACGTTGTAAATTCCTCCAACGTCCATAATTTTAAATGTTTTGCATCTGAGGGCAACTTGACGCTTTACTTGATCCCACACAAGCTCATTTGAATTGTGCTGACAATGATAGGGAGGCAGTCGTATTATTTGATGTCCTCATTCATTAGTAAATTGATCGAGCTCATACATCATTTCTGTTTTTGAATTGCATCACTGTTGCAAAAATTTTGATTTTGTTTCAGTAGGCGAAAATTCATTTCCTTTTTTGTTTTAACTACTCTTCAGTTTCACTTTTTGTGTTAGAAATACTATGCAGCTATTAATAGCTGAGTGGTGACTTGCATTATAAATAGTAATTCTACTTGTTCTTCAAAGTAATTAATAATAGTCTTCATAAGGCAGTCTTTAAATGTATAAGCTGTAAGCTCATCGTGGTAATCTGATGTTTGCTTTCATCGGAATACCCTCTGGGTTTCGGTAAAAATCCCGTTTCTGCCGAACCAGTATGGCACTCAATAAGACAACTACCTTTCTCAAACAGGCAGCTTTAATTCATTGTTTTGAGGAGTTTTACCACATATACTTAAGAGTATGATTTTGATTTACCCAAGTCCCATCTAAATAAAACATTAATCTCGTATTGCCATAAACTTGAATTTCATACACTGAGCGAAGGAATTTCAATCTCGAATCTACACTATTACTCCTTTCCAAATGGAATTTTTGACCGTCATAAATTTTCGTATATATGAAGTTTCAATATTTTTAAGGTATGAGATAGAGAACCTTTGTAAGACACCAAAGATACCTCAAATTCGATACTCATAACTCTATAACATAGCTATCTCGATACTCATAGCGACCTCTGGCGACTCCAGTGACTATAATTACACACTTAAGTTATAGTGCATAAACGGCATGCAGCCACGCCGCGGTATTCTAGACTTTAGCCGTATTCTATGTGAAAGATATACAACAGCAGACCCTGACTCACATTTCTTTTTACCTCTGAACACAATATCAGAAAAACAATGGGTTGATTCAGTCCACACACTACAACAGTCAAGGCTTTAAAGTTTTTAAGGTCAAGACGTTTCCTTCCTTCGTCACTCAAATTCTTTTTAACAAAATCCATACATCCTAACAATGAGCTGCTATGTTTGCTACGTAAAACAGTACACTTTTTCTCTGTTCTTTCACTAGCACTGCCACTTCGTTTACACTGACATGTTGCAAACTTCTACAAATATATAGGCATTAACTGTCTGTTCTGTCCCTGGTTCAAATGTCCCCTGGCTTAGAGATTCACCAGGAGAAAAGAGAGAACATAACGAAGCACTTATTCATAAAGGTTAATGACATCTCTATTAACAGTTAAGTAGTTATTAAATATGTTTCGTTTCTGACAAAATGTATGTATAATAAAGCAGCTCACAAGTGCTGAAGCTAAAATTTCACCCTTTTTGTACATGTTTGCTCGTTTATTATCTTTACATCTGACATGCCTCAAAACTGTTATATCTTAGCACTAATTTCATAATTATTGAACCAGATAGTCCTGAAATATTTTTATATGTTGTGTAAAGTGTAATATTTTATTATCAGAATTATTAAAAACGTGGTAAAATAGATTTTTCAACGTTTACACTCACAGTCCAGTCACGATAGGCCTTCCTTCTGGAAGGATGAGACGATAATATGACTACATGTTCAACAGATATTACAAAACTAGAATTTTGCGTGGAAGGACAAAAAACATAATAATAAGAGCTAAGTTACACCTGAGGCATTTAGTGGTGGTTTTATTCTTAAACATTCTGCATTGCAGTTATTTTTTTAAAAAATTGTTGACATCTACTAATAAGTCAGCAGCATAATGTTCTTTCCCATAATAACGAAATACAATTTTATTTGTTTTGGAATGTCGTCCCCTGCATTAAACATCCTTTTATTTCCTTCAACTATTGCATTAGCAATACGGCGCCTAAATGTGAGATGATCCATTGGTCCCTCATTTACGCCTGTACAGATTCCAAGCATTCTGTTCAACAACATCGATTAGATGTGCTACTATAAAAGAATACAATTTTTCCTCTTATGGATATCCTATATAGAGATATATTATGATCTACAGGATCCCTTTCATCCATATGATTATTATACGCTTGGGACAGTCTAGGTTGAGGTAATGAAACTTTCTGCTTTTTCTCCCTGTAGAATCCACCTACTTGCTACTTGTCTCAATGGCAGAGCGTGGTCATAATTGGTAGCCAATGTAACGACGCTGTTGTCATTCCAATTAATATTCCTGAAACAATAAAAAATTAATTAACATGCTGATTTATTTCAGAGAGCAAAATTTTTATTCATACACGTTTAGACTTTTTCCAGAATTTTTATCTGAATAGGGCTCGAGTGTTTCTCTTTCTACTTCTTGAACTTTTTTGGTGGATACAAAATGCAGCTTTTAGGTATTCTGTTCCGGCAGATTGTCCCACAAGCTTCAATAACTCTTTTATTGAAATCAAATGACTGGGCACAGTTGTATTTACCGGAAAGCGTGCTAAAGGAGGTTGCTTTACGAACAATGTGGACTATTGTATTCGGTAATAACCACTACAAACATAGCTGCATTTCTACTTACCTATTAAATAGGAATTAGGAATAAGTAGAAATGACTTAGACAACTGTTATGTGAGACAGTATAATATGTTTCAACCAAAACATAAGTAACAAGTGTCGGATGTTATTTCTTTTCTTTACAGTTGTTTAAGTATGTACACAACGGAGATGTCACTTTCGGGGAATTAATACCTTACCCCATGCTGTTATGAGGGCTATAAAAGCCGGCCGATCAAGAGCAAAGTCAGTTACATTTAGGCTACATAGGATAGCATTACTCTGTGACGTTGACATATCTTCAACGAGGACTTGCTAGATGTTGAAGCTTTGCTAATAAGCTTCCTCGCATCTGTTCAACAGGCTTCTTTTTATTTGCAACGCGGCCTTGTTCTCTAACTTACTCTCGTTCCTTATCTATAATACTGAACAGCTTGGTTCAACAACCGCGCAGCATCCGCTATATGACATAAATTGTATGGTGGAAGGTGTGGGATGACAACGCTATAACAAGGTGATGCAATCAGGAGAGCATCTTCGACTTCGACGCAACATTATCGTAGATTTTAAAGTGTCTTAGAAATAGCTGAATCAGATCCACATTTTTCGACTTCTAGAACTTCACTGAATTTCCATTAAAGTGTGAAGCCTGCATTACTTCAACACCGATGTCTTTCAAGAAACCCAGAACGTCTATTGCTTCCTGCGGCCAAGGCCGGCGTAGCCCGTCCGCCTTTTGATGTCAAGCTTGTCAATAAGCTTTAGCTGTGGTTGTCAACTTTGGATCTCGAGAGTATAGTGGCAACCTCAGCAAACCTGCAACTGTCCTTCGCAGTGACAACTAAACTTGGACAGTCCCGAAGGACGACGAGACTTCCTTCATTTCTTTCAAGTAAGTCATCACCATTTTGTATATATCACCGTGTTAATTATAAATACTCAACATGTAAAGCCTTGCCACGTCCGTGTCCGTAGTTGATGCGGTTAAATTGTTAAAAACAAATTTTGAGGAAAATATTAAGGATTTGCAGGAACTTATAGATAATGTTGAAAAGTCATGTAGGTTTCTGTTTCGAGCAGTTAACCCTACATTTTTAAAGTTTGATCTAGCTGAAATATCTGGAGATGTTAAATTAGCATTAAATTTCAAGGAAATGTCCGTTGCAGGGGCTACCCAGGAACATGTCATAGAAAGGCTAGAAGTGCACTATGCAATCCACGTGGCCTTAAACTATTACACATATAAATTGTTTAATAATAAGCAGATTAATGAAAATTTATCTCAGTGGGAGCAAGAGTAGAGAAGAACGCATCAGATTTGATACGATACACTTTAAGGGTTAGGGATAGCTTGAACTGTGACAAGAACATGATAGGCAGGGATATAATGGAGCACTTGAGCAGAGCTTGTTTTGTACAAGGTTGATAAATAAACAAATTAAAATTGTAGTCAAGGTGCAATGCGATCAAATTCAATAAAATAACTATTAAAGCTTACAGTAGTGGAGGAGAGTGGAAAGAGAGGAGAGTGCATTGAATATATGGTAGTAGAGGTGCAACGTGTTTCGTTACTTTTCCTTCTTAAGGTAACCTGCAGGCCTGTAAAACGATTGCAATTTGATTTTAACACTTTACGTCACAACTCCAAAAGGTTCCACTCCATGTGGTAGAGCGCGGGGAGCGTTAAACCACGTAGATGAGAACTGTTGCGTAAACTCCTAAATTTTTAGCAGAGCGACATTTGGTTTCCTATAGCCTTTGCCATGTAATGGGTAAAGCTTTCTGGTTTTAAGTTTCGTCACCAAGAAATGGTGTTCCTAAAACGCCATTAGAAAAACTCGACTGATAATTATATCTGGTATCACAGCCTTACTATAATATATGCGATCAAGACGCGAGGCCAAATTTCGTCGTATACGCGTATACGTATATGGTGTACTGCAGTAGCGTTTGCCAGTTTCGAAGTATGAGAAAGGTGCAGATTCTCGGTCAATCAGTGCTGAGGGTGTGAAATAATGTCACGTTCAATTTTTAGAGTGTAGCATGCAGTTGAAATTGCCTCTAAGATTTAGTCTGTTATCTATTTTATATAAGTACAAAGGCAACACCTGACGAAGAAAGCATTAACGTTCCTGCCCCTTAGCTCTACGCGAGAGCAATTAGACATTCACCAGAAACACCTTGTTCCATCACAGTAGGCACACGTCCACTAGTGTGGATTTAGTGAAGGTGATAGGCGGTTCCTAAGCGACAAATGATGACCACACCTCTGTCATTTTCTCCCAGATTAGTCATGTGATTAAATTTTGAGCATGTAATTTCTAGGTTATCAATGCCATCCTCTTGCAGAAATTGACAATTAGTATCATTATTATATACAAATTATTTTAATATTTGTTGTTGGTTTTGGTCCCTAAGACAGTTCACATTAACTGTTGCAAATATCGTAACGACAAGCATAACACAAACAATAAATCCTACACCAAAACAGGAAATATTGTGTCAGTAGATGTTTTTCCATGATACAGATTCTAAAGAATCCGCAGTGACCAGAAAACTGATAAACAAATGGATATATTTTCATAAAAAAACTAGTCTATGTCACTGTTCGCATGCTCTCCCTGTTGAAATGGATTCGTATCCTGAAAGGTTGCACTGTTTTGTTGTGAAGGAGCAACTGTCCCGGAATCTTCCTTACCACTGTGTCACTGTAGACATACTTGGTGTTTGTAGCACACGGTGTACGAGGCAGCCTGAAAATGGTGTTCATGGTAAACTTTTTTATGCTTGGATGGCAGTTGAGGAGGGATATGTTATCCATAAGATCCAGCTGGCCGTGAGCACATGGAAGACGTGAGGTCCATTGTTAGAATGTTAGTGTCCGTCTCAATGGCCATATATGAACTGGCGATAACATGTTGTTAGATGTAGCTGAACCATTTTGTTCCGCTGCCGAATTTGACTTATTTCTCCATTCATCTCTGCGAGAGCTGCAGGCAGCGGTTCGGTGCTGACCAAAAGCATATACATTGGGAGCGAAAGAGTATCTGCCGCTGGCATGTCATCTGTTTTTGGCGAACACTAGACATACGCAATACTGGAAGAGTGGGGAAAATCCCTTAAGTGAGGTTGTTATATTTTGGTGCAAGGGTAAGAAATGTGGATGTTAAGCACAGTTTCTTTCAGGTGTTCGCTTGCTCTACAGCTAAGCAGGTTTGCATTTGACCAGGATGGAAGATGGAGATCTCATGGTTAGCAAAAAATATCGCTGTAGGGATGCCTGCTTAATATCCATTCTAATCGCAGTGACGCCATTTTTCACTGAAAACAGTAACTCCCAAATCCATATCTCCATTCGAACCTCATTCACTCTACCATGCTTTAGGAGAGCATCTATTAAAGAAGTTGTGGGCACTTCTGGCTTCAAGTTGAAACAGCAAACAGTTACACAATGTATATCAGTTACACTTATCGTTGCTTTTGTGTGTAGATTCTCCTCACTCGTAGCGGAAATTTGACGGAGACTTGTGTTGCCGTGGAATACGTTTGTATGGAATTAGTAGTGTTACCTTGACGTAAACAGTACGTTCTCAGATATCCAATTGTGTTATTTCTGCCTCATTTATCATTATATTCGACGTTGTAGATAACCAGGTATGAGCTTCTGTTACAGAAAATCAATTAGTCATCTTATCAAATGTGCCTTTGACAGAGTTTTCTCTGACATGCAAGTCCATGTTGGTTTAAGAGTATGTACTGATCACTATGAAATTAAACACACTCACACACACACTCGAAAGAGAGAAGGAAAGAAAACGTCTATTGCGGTTTACGATACGCACTTAACTGTGGTCTGTTACAGACGCTGGTGAAAATTTCGAAAAGCCGTGTAGCGTGGTACCCACCAGGCAACGACCTCACAACAAAGATCATGCCAGGAATTTGAAATGAAGTCTGTAGGTCTATACTACATCTGGGAAGGGTCCTAGAATACAGGGTCCTGTAAATTTCTGAGATACTGCAGAATGAAAACTAAGGAAGATGTTGCCTCCAAAAGATAGATGTCTTCAAAAGCTTGAGCGTGTCTTATGACAGCCACAACCTTTTTTCAAGGGAAGGTATCATATATAGGTATAATACAGAATGGTAAGACCAAGTAAAGCATCTCCGAACTGATGAAAATGACTCATAATTTTATTTAACAAATATCTTGTTGGCAGAAGCTGTTTGAGGAACCATTTCGATTGTAGTATACGGCAATAATGATCGCAAAATAGGAATAAGTAGAGATGTGGTAGTCAGTTCCTAAAATGAACTACATAAACTGGGAAAGCTTTCTAATGTGTATCTACTACATAGACACAGTTATAACCATGAAAGTTTTCTTCTGTGTGTATGCTACACAAGCACAGTTTTCAGCAGGAAGGTTTTGTTCTAGTACTTATTTACTACATAAGAACAGTTCATATGTAACTGTTCTTATGTATGTTCACAGATTTTTTTCTGTGTATGCACTACATAAGCGCAGCTCTCATTACAAGGTTTTCCTCCTGTGTATCTACTACGCAAGAACAACTGCCACAAGAAGTTTTTCTTTTAGGTATCTACAACTCGCGCATAAAAGTAGTTTTCACATGGATGGATTTCTTTTATGTATTTACTACATAAGTTCAGTTCTCAGCCAGAAAGTCTTCTTATCTCTGTGTACTGCAAAGTATATTTCTCACCAAGAAGTGCTTCCTCTGTTTATCTACTGGTTAAAAAGTTTTCACCAGAAAGAGTCTCGTCCATGTACTTGTACTTACATGATCATATTCTCATTAGCGAGATTTTACTCTAAGTATCTACTACATCAGCACAGTTTCATCCGAAAGGGTTTCTTCTCTGTATCTACGGCATACACAGAGTTCTCTCTAAGAAGGTTTTAATGTTGTAGCTACGTCAATGCACAGTCCTCACTAGGAAGGTTTTCCTCTGTGTTTCTACACCATCAGCCATTTCTCATTTAGAGATTTTTCTATACATCTACTAGATAAGCACATTTTTCATTTGGAATGTTTCCCTCTGTGTTACTACTACTTAGCACAGTTCTCAAAAGTATATTTTTTCTGTGCATCTACTACATAAGTATACTTCTCACTAGGAAGGTATTCTTTCATGTATATACTACACCAGAAATGATCACATCAGGAAGAATTCTTCTGTGCATGTACTACGTAATCTCAGTTCTCATCATAAAGACAATCTTCTGTCTGTCTACTACATTAACACAGTTCTCACCAACAAGACTATCTTCTGTGTATCCTCTGCAAAAGCACGGTGTTACTAGAAGATTTCTCTTGTATATCTGCTACATAAACAAAAGATTCATCGGGAATGTTTTTTCTGTTATGGTAACTCTATAAGCATAGTTCTCCATAGGAATGGTTGATTTTTTGTGTCTACTATATATACACAGTTCTCACTAAGAAGAGTTGTTATATGTATGAGTGTGTACTACAAAAGTACAAATCCCATCACGAAGATTTATTCTATGTAGCTACTATATAAGTACAGTTCGCATCATCAAGCATTTCTTTTCCGTAGCTATGTAAATGCACAGTTCTCACTGGAAAGCTTTTCTTCTATGTGACTACTACTCAGGGACAGTTCTAACTAGGAGAGCATTCTGACATCCAACTATTTCATAAGTATTAGGGATAGACAAAAAATAACTAAATGGTTACACTGTAACGGTTACCTTAATGTAATGCATACAGAAACAATGGAGATAGGCAGTAATTACTTGCCAATTAACGGTTACGAAAGCAGTGAATACAAAATAACCAGTTACCCAATAACGGTTATTAAAAAACGAAAACAGTCACTAGTAATTCCGTTAATTATTACTAAAGTAATTAAGACGCTTACTGAGTCTAGCTGACGTTCATTGCAGTTGCATTGGTATAGCTTATCGGGAATTAGTTACCTCAACCAGTTACGCGGTATGAATCTCTTCCGCAGGTTATTGTGGCTGCACTTTGGATCTAATATATCATCTCGATAAAAGTTCTTACTAATTATCCGCTTTGCTACATATTATATGTAACCAACTGAGGCTATCTGCATCTTTTGTGATGTTATATAATAATGTGTGTTTGGACGTTAACGTTTCTCTTCTGTAGCAACATCATCTTTCAAAATATCATTAACATGTTTTATCTAACGTCCTACCAGAATAGTTAAGCTATTATATGCTTCATTTCAGTAATGTTGGCGCTAGCAATGGTGATACATCTTCTTTTGCTATGTGTGATGTCTATATTTACGATCCCATATAGCTTAGTTTACCTGTGCAAACTGTGTACATATAAGGAATGTAAAAGCAAGTGCGAATGCATTTTGCGATTACAAACCACCGTAATAATCAAAGTGTTGATCAAAACTCGGATGACAGTAATTATTCTACGAAAACACTACAGTAATTTACACATATTACAGGATCATGCTATAAAATAGACTACATTAAAAATCCATGTACAAATAAAATAATAAGAATATAAATAGTATACTGCGTCACCGTACTACCAAATACAAATATAGAACAATTTATTCGAACTGAATAGTCAAACAACAATACTACGCACACTAAAAATCAGTACATGAATCCTCCTAAAATTTAGTGGAAAACGTTATCAAGATGGCAGATATACAAAGTAACAGCCATCATTCAGAATGAAGAGGACATACCAGAGTGGCTCACAAAAAATCAAAGCAAAAATCTCATGTGACATCCCTGTTCTGCCATACAAAATATTCCATCAGTCCAGGCAGAGGAGGTTCGACGAGAGACTTCTCGTATCCTGTCCAAGGCACCTTCACCCAAGAGTAACATCTCACCACAAGAGAGGAAGGCCATCAAAGAACTCAACAAAGATGAAAAGATTATTATTCTACCGGCAGACAAAGGCAACGCCATGGTTGTCATGGAAACGGCGGTATATAAAGATAAGATCTCAGACTTGCTATTCTCTGAAACCTTCAGGAAGCTGACGAAGGACCCAACTACACGTTTTCTCAGACGTACTAACAGCCTCATAAAAGCTTCATCTCTACCAGACAATGTAAAGAAAGAGACCTGTAAAAGCGAAGCTTTGCCGCCAAGATTATATGGGCTCCCGAAAATTCACAAGGACAATGTACCGCTACGTCCCATTGTGAGCAGCATAGGTTCGCCTACCTACCGTATCGCCAAACACCTGTCCACTCTGCTACAACCACACATCGGCACCACCGACACACACATTAGGAACTCGGACCACTTCATAGATAAACTCAGGCACATTCAACTAGAAACTGGGGACCGCTTAGTGAGCTTTGATGTTATCTCATTATTTACCAAAGTACCGATAAAAGACGCCTTAAGTCACATTCAAGAACTGTTCCCCAAGGATATTACAGAGATATTTCGTCACTGCCTTACAGCTAATTACTTTCAATGGGACAACAATTTTTATGAACAGATCGAGGGTCTCGCAATGGGCAGTCCTCTGAGCCCGGTTATTGCCAACTTTTTTATGGAAAAGTTTGAGCAGTCAGCACTCGCCAGCACTCCTCTCAAACAGAAGACCTGGTTACGTTATGTTGATGATACGTTTGTGGTGTGGAATCACGGGAAAGACAACTTAAATCAATTTCTGCTGCATCTAAACAGCCTAAATCCCAATATCCAATTTACAATGGAGAAAGAAAAAGACAATACTTTGGCCTTCTTAGATGTAAAAGCCATGAGTAGACCAAACCTCAGCCTAGAATGCAGTATATACAGGAAGCCCACCCACACAGATCAATACATAAACAAAACATCAAACCACCACCCCAGACAGAAACAAGGAGTGATAAAAACTCTCACAGAACGGCAACAAGGATCTGTAACGAAAAATATCTGAAAGAAGAACTCGAACATCTAAATTTGGCCTTCCAGGCCAATGGCTACACGCGGAAAGAAATCCGGCGCGCGCTTCATCCTAGGCGCCCTACGAAATAGAAGAATCACCGCACAACAAGCACGGCCTTCCTCCCCTACATTAAGAATGTTTCCGATCGAATAGGCAAGCTTCTGCGCTCATACGGGATTGACACGGTCTATAGACCAACACAAAAAATCAAGGACTTGCTGAGATCAGCCAAAGATAAGCGTCACCCGCATACACCTGCAGGTGTTTACCTGTAGCTGCGGCAAGGTTTACATAGACACTACTATGCGCAGCGTGGCCACGAGACTGAAAGAACACAAACGTCACAGCAGATTGGGACAAACAGAAAAATCATCCGTGGCGGAACACTCGCTATTATTCGGCCATGACAACAGCTTCAAAGAAACCGAGGTTTTATCTACAACTACAAACTACCATGCTTGACTGCAGAGGGAGGCTATTCAAATATGTAAACACAAAAACAATTTTAACCGGAAAGAAGAAGCTCTCCGTGTGCATAAAGCCTGGACACCTATCTTGGAGAAACACGTACACAAAAGTAGCAGACATAATAATACCTCGCCAAACCCACCCTCTCCCAGAGACGCGAGCCAATCACTGCACAGGACCTCACAGTAAGCCCCGCCCACCCCCACTATATAAGAGGGCCATCCTCCGGTCTCCGCATTCAGACTCCGACCACCGCAGACACTGAATCACTTCATTCTGAAGATGCCAAGCGCTGTACCTGGCGAAACGTCGGTATCTACGATGCCTTCTAGACCACGGCCTACAAGTCCGGATAGTTGTAATTCATTTATTAGTTGTGACGCTGGCCGTGAAAGCCTCAGTATGTTCAACAATAATAATAATTTGTATATTTAAATTTAGTCTACCTCATGCAAATAAGCGAGTATACAAAATGACGTGTTGATTTCCGCGGGACGATTAAATCAAATAAAGACATACGTTAAATAAGACCACAAAACATCTTAACACTTTGAATATTAAACAGAGTAAAATGAGGCTTTGTGCAAACGTTGCACGTGTTGTGAATTTCTGTGCTTGTTTCCAGGTAGTTTTTTAACGAATCCATGTTGGTGGTAATGCGGGTTGAGTTACCTGTTCCTGCTGTGCTGCTGAGGTGACTTGCCACGTCTCCGGTTCTCAGGGTGATGATCTGGGAGCTGTTGGTGATTCCTGTGATAGACGCATGTTTAAAGGTACTGAGTGTTGTGTGATTATGAGCAATTTACTAATTTTGTCGCGATTAAACTCACCGGAGCAGTCAGGAACTTAGAATCAGGTCGTGTACGATCTACAACTAGATAGTTAAATAAAAACACCCCTATCTTTTTAAACTTGTATGTAATTAATACGATTTGGAAACTCTTGTAGATGGTAGTACATACACGTGTGACTTGATGCGTTATATATTAAAGTGAGCACGCAGTTATACTTGAGCAGTGGGTACTGACGTTGCTAATGTTATCAAATAATTTAATACCATACGTCGTGAAAATTGTGACTTATACCTGAGCGTAGCTGGAGATAAAATTGTTATGCGTTCATATTAATTATTGTGTTCAACGACGATTTGCCACAAACATCTGTATAATTAATCTAGCACCATGGTTAACACGACCAGCTCCTTCTTGTGTACGCTGTGAACTAACTAAACGAAGCTACAGCGCTTGGCGTCTCCGGCTTCCTACGTTCGAAAAATATCGACATTCGAACCTTATTGGTTCTTATACTGAGGTGATTCTGGCTCATTACTATCATATGCTACCTTTCAAGTTTGGTTTAAAAGTCTCATTGGTAGGTGTTTTAACCGCCTCTTTATTGTTGGCAGTGGCGAAGCGTGAACTAATTAATTAGGTAGACACTTTCAGCTTCTTCGCCTCCTCCTGTTTCGGCCAAAGCCTTTTCCGATAAACTACCTGTTCTCCCTAGCCTGTAAGCTGGCAATACAATACAACCAAACAAGATCATTGACATGTCCACAACTGAGATGCTTTTGCTTTCGGAGAGTTTGAATACATAACGGTCCCGAGGCCGAGGGTTCAAACCCGGTGGCGGGCAATGGATTTTTTGGCGTTAAAATCCTCAGCATGGCATCTATAATACCGGGCGTAGATTCCCGTCACATATCCTACACACCCATTCAGTTCTCCCATACATAGTGGACATAGTGCGAGAAAGAATCCATGTCATGTACACGAAACTAGCTTACCATACCAACCAGATGGTGCACACCCTGGGACGCTACGACCACAGGGCTCCCAGAAGACGAAAGGGCTAGCGGTTATCCAAGGACACCTTAGGACCTCGGGCCTAAGGGCTACCACTCCTAACCATCAACCGTCAAGTTAAGCAGCATGGGGCTTGGTCACTACATGGACGAGCGGCCGCTAAGTAGTGGCTTGCCCGCCTGCTAACTTGGGTAATCCCAAACCATGTGGTCGGCTTGTATAGTTCCGCCTGCTGTGTTGCTGGCTGTTTTCACGAAGGCCCGTGCTCTATTTGGCATCTCTTTGGCGCCAACGGTGCTGATTGGCTGCGCTCGTTTTGGATCACACCACCACCGAGCTCCCATATATTGGTTGGCTGAGCGTGGTGTGCCTTCTAGTTCGTTGCCGGGGCTTACGCTGTGCTGTTTTTTTGCCATAATTGTCGGTTCTTTTAATACAGTTGTGTTCTTGGCGACCTTTTTAGAGATGCCTACTTTGACACCTGCGCTCTCCGTTCCCGATAGGTTCCTTGGGGCCTGTCGATGTGCCTCCTGCGCTTTCAACGGCTGTTTTCGCTGTGTTGTGGTGCCTTCAGCGTCCTTCCCTACCTGATGGATTGTTCTACTGCCATTGCTTCTGTCTGGGAGCTCCCTGCTTCGTCGTCTATGGCTGACGCTGCTTGCGATGCTGCAGTTGCTACTGTCAATGTTCTTGAGGATATGGATACTGAGTTGGCTTCAGCTGGTCCTTCTGGATCCTCTAATGTGCCACCTTTCCTTCTTCGCAGGTTATTCCCACTCCTCATACCTTGGCTGTCAATAAACAGATCATTGATTTGGAGAGTGAGAAACTCTATTACCAGGCTCTCCTGCAGTATGCTCGCCCTGAGGAGGAGAAGTGGCTTCACGTGTCTCAGTCCTTGGAGTTTGTTTTGCGCGGATTAAGCAGCAAGCACTGTGCCTTATCTTCAGCCTCTACTGGATGGGCTTCTCAGCGCCCCAAGTGCTCCTTTCAGCGCTGCGACAATGATGAGGAGGGCCGTGCTAAGAAAGTTTCTAAACTTCTTCTCCTTCACCTGTTGTTCCTACCCAGAACGATTTTGATGTCCTCTCTGATTCTGATGATGACGGTGCTGGTGCGGATATTCCTCCTGTTCCAGGTCCTTCTGCTCCTTCCCGACCTCCTCACCCACTTCGTTCTGGCCCACCTATTTCATCTGCTGCTTCCGCCCGGCGTCTTGCGGCATCCACTTCTGTGCTGCTTCTACTTCAGCGGCCCCTCCTCCTGCGCCTGGAGTTACTGAATCTGTCTTCCTCGTATTATTTTGCAGGAAGTTAATCGCTTAAAGGACTTCTTAAAACTCCTTCGTGGCCTCTGTGGTAACAATTCCTTCACGCTCCAGGAAACCCTTCATGGTCTGAAGATTCTCCTTAAGAAGCTGGTGCATATCCATCATGCTATGGGTGCCTTTCGGGAGGCGAATTTGATGTTCTAAACGTTCCAGCTCAAGAGTGGGCAACCACTCCGTTATATTGTGAAGGGTCTCCCTGCTGCTGTGTACCCTGATGACGTTCTGGAAACTGTTAAACATCAAGGATATGCAGCTCCTCAGTGCAAACAATTGGAATCTCGTGGGCAGTTGTTGCCTATGTTTCTGATCACCTTGGAAAGAAATGAGGCTAGTAAATATTTTCCGAATGAGCGCAATCTTACTCAAGTGGTTGCTCACATTCAGTCTTATCGTACCCAGAACCATATCACTCAGTTTTTCAATTGTCAGATGTTCGGCCACACTTTTAGGATGTGCACTCTTCCTACTCGTTGTGTATTGTGTAGCGACCTTCATATGCTTAAGGACTGTCCCCATAACGAGTATGACTCATTTACCGCTCTTCGCACTATGGTTCTCCTCACAAGGCCAGATATCGTGGTTGCCAAACTTTCAGCAGGAGCGTGATCGTCGGCAGCTCTTCCAACTCAGTATACAATTGGATACCGCCAAACGTGATCCTTCTGGCCCTTCTACTTCTTCCTCTTCCGCTGCCAGGCCAGCTCTTTCCTATTCTCTTGACCTCTGTGGCCCTGTTCCCGCCGGCCGTGCGCTTTCTTGTGATCCTCCGTATGGGTTGCACTCTGCTTTTAGTACGGATTTAAAGGATTGTTTCCCCTTTTTTACTGCTTAAACTTCCGTGATCTATTTGCTTGTCTTCCTGTATGTATTGCAAATCTTAAGTCTTGCTCTACTGTGTTTGAAAAGTTTCAGACTATTCTTGAGTGTGTTGAATAGTTCTTTTATGTTACGAATCAGCGGCCCCATCCCTCCCGATTACAATTTGTGGTCATCTGTGGAATGCCAATGATCTCCGTTCTCACCGTTATGAGTTTCATAATTATTTACGGCGCAATTGTATTGTTGTTGCCTGTGTGACGGAGACTAATCTTAATGCAGCTAACCCCATTTCTTTTCCTGATTATCACGTTTTTCGTTCTGATTGCCCTGGTCATCTCCCGGCAGTGGGACGGCTATTTTTCTCCGTCGTCAGATTTCTTCTATCCTCCCTCCTCCTCTCAGCTTGAGTGCCTAGAACACACGGTGATTCGCTTCTCCGTGAATCATTAACTCAGCTCTGTGGTTGCTGTCTAATGCCCTCCGCATACCTCACCGGATGCGATGTTGCGTGACATTCGTCGCTTGTTTAATCTTTCTTTCGGTCGGATCCTGTTGGCTGATGAATTTCACGCCAAAAATCCGGCTTGGAACCCTCGATCCACCAAATTTTCGGGCACTCGGCTCCTGAATTCTCTTTTCGGGTTTCTGCTTCCCAGGAATGTACCCTTTGGCCTTCGTTGGCTGTCCGACATCCAAACGTTCTTGATATTTTCATCTCTCATTCTGTTCCCCTTTCCCCTGAATTTACGGTTACCGATTGTTTGGGTACTGATCACTCTGCCGTTCAATTTCTTCTTCCAGCCCGCCACTCCTCCCTCCCGGACCGGCCGCGGGTTCTTCGTACCACTGATTGGCCTCTGTTTCGGTCGACTCTTCATCAGCTGATTGATCCCTCTCTCTGCTGCTCCTCAACTGTCGCGATTGATTCCGCTATTGCTATCTTTGCGGCCTACTTGAATACGGCTATCTTCCGGGCTACGTCCTCTGTTCCTCAGACCTTCCTGCACACGCTCTTTCAGGACGTCGAGTATCTTATTGCTTTTGTCGTCTACAGATGCCCTCTGACGTCAGTCCCAATTACCACTCTATCGCCGTCTTGTGAATTGGCTTCGCTGTGCCATTCGGGACACTTTGCTGCTAGTTAGGACTGCGCCTGGGAGGAGAGGATGCTCTGTACCTCGCACTAGAACGGCTCCCTCTGGTATGTGTGCACAGTTTTTTACTCCTCTTCTACTGGTTTTCCTCATTCAGAGATCCACCATTCCCGGACGGACCTGTGGCCACTTCTGAGGGTGAAGCCTGGCTTTTTGCTTCTTCTTTGGAGTGTTATTTCACTGATAATCCCACGTCCACCCCGACCATGCTCGTTTGGTTGAAGGCTGGATGCGTACCTTGCTCCAACAGCCCTCGGGTCCTTTGGACAACCGCTTCTTATCCCCTCAGGTCTCTCAGGCGATTGCCCGTCTTCACCCCATTAAGGCTGCTGGTCCTGATGTCATCTCTACAGTCGCTCTCAAGCATCTTCCTTGCCGCGCTTGGTTTTCCGTATCCTTATTTTTAATACCTGTCTTTCTTTTGGTTATCTTCCTCCGACCTGGAAATCGGCCAAGATTATCATGTTGCCTAAGCCGGGTCTCAATATTCGTGACACCTCCAATTATCGTCGTATTAGTTTATTATCTCATCCGGGTAAGCTTTTCGAAAGTCTTCTTCTTTCTCACATCCATTCTGTTGTTCCATTTAATGTTGTTCTGGTCGAGTTTCAGTTTGGTTTACGCCCACGTCATTCCAACGATCTTCAGGTATTGAAATTTGTTAACGATGTCATTACTGCCTTTAACGATGATTGCAGTACCCTTGCGCTATTCCTTGATGTTAAGGCTGCGTTTAATCACTGTTGGCTTCGTGGAATCCTCTTTAACATTCTTCATCAGATCCCAGCGCACTGTCCGTTTGGCTACTCTATAGCTTTTTGCATGATCGCACTTTCCATTTTCGGGTTGGCAAGGCCTGTTCCGCACCCCGTCGTATGCGCGCTGGTGTTCCTCAGGGTTCTATCCTGACCCCGTATATCTGCGCTTTGTTTACCAAGGAACCCATCACAGTGCCAAGTTGTCATGTGTGTCGACGTCACGGTTGTTTACCACTACCCCCAATGGTCCCACTTTATGTGAGTACGAGTTTGGCGCACCCGGGGTCCCGAGCCACCCATCTCCATTGTCACCCCTCCACCCTCGTCCGGTCGAGGTGGGTTCGTCCTCGTGATTTCTTCCTCGCCGGCCTATCTTGCGTGCGAAACGCCCACACACTTTTTGGTTTATTTACGCAGTTTTTCTTTTAATCCTCCGTGGACACAACCTGACGGATACCCGCGCACTGGGTGCGCAGATGAGTGAGTGGGTAATGGCGTTTTCCCCACCACCCGGGGTCGTCATGTAGGGTGTGTGTTCGTATCCACTGTTCAACTGCAGTCCCGCGTGTGGGGCCATTGTATGAGCTGCTGACTTCCCACGGCCATTGGATCCCTCTGTCTATGTTCTGGGAGGTGTGACCCTGGAGTGAGACTCATATTGATAGGCCACTCACCCAAGCCGGGGTAACGCCCGGAAAGTTAGAGCCCGAGGTCGGAGACGGTTGCAATGGTGGAGGATTTCTTTCGCTATGGAGCCATCTTTCTCCATTATTTCGAGCAAGCGCCAAAAAGTTTTGGTAACAGAAGTAGCACCAATGACATCTGGTTGTTACTTAATCATTCTGCGAGCAGAGGAAGGTCAAACTTTCGAGAAGGTGAACCCCTTTATTATCCAGAAGGGCATTGACTCAATTGCTGGTCCGGTTCATTCCTGCACTTGCCTTCGTAATGGTTCATTATTGGTACAAGGCAAGTCCGATGCACAAAGTAAGTCCTTGTTGCGCACCACGCTTCTCCATGGTTATCCTATCAGTGTTGAAAAGGACCGCACCTTGAATTACTGTCGAGGCGTCGTCACCCATAGCCTCGATGGTATGTCGGACGATGAACTGGTCGAATATCATTCCGACCAAAAGGTAACTGCAGTTCATCGAGTGCAGGCTAAACGCGACGGAGTGTTTGTACCCACTCGTACCCGTTTATCACTTTCGACGGCTTCGATCTGCCCACGAGTATTTCAGCAGGGTACGAACGAATTGCGGTTAGGCCCTATATTCCTAGACCTCTGCGTTGTTCCAAATACCAACGTTTTGGGCATGCGCAAGCATCTTGCAAGTGTGTCGTTCCCATCTGTGCCTCTTGTAGGCAGCGCTCATACGATGGTACCTGTTCTTCAGCCCCCGTCTGCGTTTATTGCAAAAGGTCTCATTCTGCGTCATTTTCCGACTGTCCGCGGCATTTGGAGGAGAAGGCAATGCAGGAGCTCCAGGTAAAGGAGAAACTCTCCTTAGCTGAACCCCGGAGACGTATCCATGCGCGCCAGCCTACACTCGGGTACGTTCTGATCTGTTGTTGCCTCTCCAGCACCCCGGAAGGATGCCGAAACACATACCTAGACCATGACTGCCTTGACCGCAACTGCCATCCGGCCATCCATCTCTGGCACAGTAATCAAGCTATCTAAAGCTGTACCTAAGATACTGAAGTCACAAGGCACTGATAAGAAGTCCAAGCAGAAACTCTGTAAGGAAGATTTTCTAAAAGACCCTCTGCGTGCGCGCGGTAAGAAACGTTCACCTTCTCCTCCTCGGAGGTCGCAGTCCCAGGATGCTCCTGGAACAAGTCGCGCTCAGGGGTCCCCTTCACCCATTGCCACCCAAAAGCGATTCTCGGCGTTTGAATCGGTTTCTGGCACTGAGCGCGTGGGCCCTCCCTTCGAGGAGCCTATGGAGTCTAACCAACTCCATACCAAAAGCCCGAGCCCCAAGGTTAAGCAGAAGGTTATTTTGAGACGCCGTTCTCAGTAGACAGTTGATCCCTTTTATTCATGGCTATCCTGACCTGGAATTTACGTGGTGTTGGTTCGCAAAGGGCGGAACTGCAACTTTTATTGCGTTCCCATTCACCAATGGTCGTGTGTTTGCAGAAGACCAAGCTTCGCTCTCACGATCCTTTTGATCTCCGAGGGTATACTCCGGTTCGCTACGATCTTGCACCGGATGAGGGTACTCCTGCTCATGGAGGTGTCATATTAGTGCGCAACGATGTTCATTTTCAGACTCTCACACTTACGTCCGACTTACAATCTGTTGCCATTAGGATTCAATTACCCGGCTTTTTTTCTCTCTTTGCTCCGTTTATTCGCCTCCATAGTCTCCCCTTGCTAACGCGGACATTCAAGATCTCCTGTTCGCTCTCCCAACACCGTTTTTTCTGTTGGGAGGTTTTAATGCCCATCACCCCGTGTGAGTTTCGCCAAGGGCTTGTGCAAAGGGAACGCTTCTTTCCAACCTTTTTACTCAATTCAAGCTCTCCATCCTCAATACAGGTGAGTCTGCTCTTCTTTCTGATCCTTCTGGTACATTTTCTCACTTGGACCTTGCCGTTTGCTCCATGCAGCTTGCTTGTCGTCTTCAGTGGAACGTCGTCGCTGACATTCATTCCAGCGATCATTACCCTTGCATCGTTTCTCTTCTGTCTCACCACGTCCAGCATTCCAGAGCACCTACCTAGAAATTCCATAAAGCCGACTGGAGACTGTATTCCAGCCTCGTGTGATTTGAGGACCAGCCCTTCACTGACGTTTACCAAATGGTGCAACACCTTACCCCTAGGATTCTACCTGCCGCCGAACACACAATTCCCCGTTCGTCCTCCCACCCTCAGTGTATTCCTGTTCCGTGGTGGCCCGAGGACTGTCGGGACGTCGTTTATGTCCGTAGAACTGCGCTTGGGGTGTTTCGCCGACACCCTACAATTGATAATGTGGTTACTTTTAAACAATCGCGCGCCAGGGTTCGTCGCATTATTCAGGATAGCAAGAAGACATCCTGGACTCGTTTTGTCGAGTATTTTAATCGCTTCACGCCTTCCTGTGTTGTTTGGGATAAACTTCGTGGTTCTCCGGTAAAGTGTCTCATTGTACTGTCTCTGGCCTTCAGGTTCCCAATGCCTCCTTAGTGGATCTGGCTGGCATTGCTAACACTCTGTGTGCTGCCTTTGCGGCGGTTTCCAGTTCTGAACATTATTTCGCCGGCTTTTGCACTCTCAAAGACCGGCTGGATTCCGAGACCTACAGTTTTCGGTCTCCTAATAAGGAGTGTTATAATGAACTTTTCTCAATGAAGGTGCTGGAGCACGTTCTCCATTGCTCTAGGCACTCCGCTCCTTGGCCGGACGGCATTCATGTCTTGATGTTAAAGCACCTTTCAGCCGACAGTAAACTGTTTCTCTTACAGGTCTATAACCGTATTTGGCAAGCCTGCTTTTATCCTTCCGTTTGGCGCGAAGCCACCATTGGCCCTATACTAAAGCCTGGGTAGGATCGCCAACTTCCTTGCAACTACCACCCTATCTCCCTCACCAGTTGCATTTGCAAGGTGATGGAGCGCATGATCAACGGGCAGTTGACATGGTGGCTTGAGTCTCAGAAACTTCTAGCGAACGTTCAGTGCGGATTTTGTCACCATCGCTCTGCGTCGACCATCTGGTGTCTCTGTCGACGCATATTATGAATGGATTTCTGAGAAAGTCTCAAACAGTGGCTGTGTTTTTTGACCTGGAGAAAGCTCATGACACTTGTTGGAGGGGCGTCATTTTACGTACACTTCTCGCATGGAATATCCGCGGTCGTCTTCCCATATTTCTTCGGGAGTTTATGACGGATCGCGTCTTTCGTGTACGTGTGGGCTCGGTTTTATCTAGTCGTTTTATTCAAGAGAACGTTGTACCGCAGGTCTCTGCACTCAGAGTCACACTTTTTGCGATTGCTGTCAACGCCATTGTTGAGTGTATTCGCTCTGGCATTTCATCGTTCCTTTTTGTTGACGATTTTGCCATTTATTGCAGTTCACGGCCGACCTGTCTGCACGAACGCCGTCTCCAGAGGTGTATCGACCGCCTCTTTGCCTGAAGTAACGTCAACAGCTTTACTTTCTCAGCCAAGAAATCCGTCTGTGTGAATTTCCGGCGCCGGAAGGCTTTCCCTTCGCCCTCTCTCCATCTTGGGCGGGATAGTCTTCCATTTGCAGACGAGGCAAAATTTTTGGGGTTGATCTTCAATCGAAAGCTGAGCTGGACTTCGCACATTGCGTTATTAAGAGCAAAGTGTGACAGTTCTCTTAATCTTTAACGTGTTTTAGGTGTCACATCCTGGGGAGCTGATTGGACCGTCCTTCTGCGTCTTTATCGCTCCTTGGTCCGTTCCAAGCTTGATTACAAGTGCAATGTCTATTAATCGGCACGTCCATCTGTGTTACATCGCTTGAATGCCATTCACCATCGTAGCATAAGTGTCGCTATATGGGGCCTTTCCAACTAATCCTGTACCCAGTCTGTACGCTGAAGCTGCAGAGCCTCCGCTGTCCTTCGCGCATGAGATGGTTTTGTGCAGCTATACATGTCGACTCTCAAGCTTGCATGACACCCGGCCTTCGAGATATTTTTGAGGATTCACTTGATCGGCAATATTTAGTTAGCTCCTCTGCATTACTCCTTCCAGGGGTTCGATTTCGCCAGCTTCTTCGGTATTTGGACGTTACGCCAGTGCTGACCCCTCCCAGGGGGAAACGCGGTTTCCTCCTTGGTTGCGTGCTGAGGCTCGCTGTCACCTTGGGTTAACGTCGATGCCGAAGAATGAGACTCCTTCTTTAGTCCTTAGATCCGCCTTTTTAGAACTTCAGGTGCAATTTGGGTAATGTCATTTTATATATAGTGATGGGTCTAAGACTGATGTTGGAGTAGGGTGTGCCTTTATTTTCGGTCGACATAGCTTTACTTTTAGTTTACCGTGGCAATTCTCGATTTTTACCGCCGAACGTTTTAGTGTTTATCAGTCTCTTTTACACATCCAGCGGCACGACTTACGGCACTTGTTATTTGTGCGGACACCCTTGGGTGCCCTTCAGAGTATTAACGCGCTGTACAATTACCACCACCTCGTACAGCGCATACATGATATCCTCCACTCGCTGGGTGCTTCTGGCATCAGCGTCTCCTTCGTGTGGATTCCAGGTTATGTGGGCATCTAAGGGAACGTGTATGCCGACGCCACTGCCAAAGCGGCAATTTAATTATCCAAATGTTTTACCTCTGTTGTTCCTTCCACGGATTTTTATGTTATTTTACGTCACCGTATCCTCTCACTTTGGTGCGATGAATGGACGGGCCTCCGGGGGAACATTGCGGGAGGTTAAATCTCTCCCGTTAGTCTGGGGTACCTCTTCTCGTTCTTCTCGTCGGGAAGAGGTAATTTTAGCTCGTTTACGTATCGGTAATTGCCTTTTTAGCCATAAGCACCTGCTCAGTGCTGATCCCGCAACGCTCTGTGAGCAGTGTGATGCGCCCTTAACGGTGCGTCACATCTTATCAGAGTGTCAGGTTTTAGCTCATTTGTGCGTACGTTTGTCTCTGCCTGTTGGCATGGCCAACGTTTTGACAAACGACGCGCACGCTGTAGAATGTCTTTTACGTTTTATTAGTGACAGTGGTTTTAGTCGGCGCATTTGATGCGCTGTGCGTCTTTTAGTTTTGTGATTTTCTTTTGTCTGTTTCAATGGGGGCTCTTCTCTCCAGCGGACGTATGGCACTCTTGTCGCTTTACTTGTACAGTTCCTGACTCGTCGTTTACTCTTTTATTGTTTTATTTGCCATGGTTTTAGTGTGGTGTCTTTTACAATATACTGTCTTGTTTTTAGTGTTTTAGACTAAGCGGGTTTATGTCTCGTATTTTAGTTTTTGGATTTTAAATTTTATACTCTGTAAGCGCGGTGATGACCTTAGATGTTTAGCGCCCTTAAACCCCATCTCATGCATCATCCATGTTTACCACTATTGTCGGAATCTGCGTTTGGCCAGTTGGCCCCCCATCGCTTCGTTTCCAGCTTACATAATTGGCTTGCGATGTGGAATATTGTCGCCAAATGCCATTTTATGTTGTTTTCCAAGAATCATAAGATCCCTGAGATTTCTCTCCAGTTGGCTGGGCTAGCCCTGACGTGTCGTCAACAGATACGCTACATAGGTGTGACTCTCGATCGCACCGTGTCCTAGCACCATCATATCACCAGTATTCGTGGCCAGTGTCTGGCCCGTCTTCATCTCTGTCAGCGCGTTTTCGGAAACCGGCATCTCCATCTTCGCTCCAAGCTTCTTTTATACGCCGCCTTTATCCGCTCCTTTTTAATTTATGTCTGTGTCGCTTATGCTTGCATTTCCCGCAGTAGTTGGTTAGCTATTCAACACATTCAAAGCCTTAGTCTCCGTCGGATGCTCCGGGTCCCGCTGATCACCTCCAATCACACCATTCGAGCCGAGTTACAGATACTCACCTTGGAGGAGGTCGTGCACATTCGCGGCCGCCACTTGTGGTCTAATATTCGTCCGCATTCCAATCTCCTGTTCAGAAACATAGGTACCACTGAGCCTCGTCATTGGAAACACCGGCGTATGCTACAGTTTTAGTTCATAGTTTTCCGTCTTTCCGGTTTCTTTTGCAGTAATTATTCTCCGGTCGGCATTATGCATGTGAGTGTTACTGTGTACTTATTTTCTTTGTAATGTGACCTTTCTACTCCATTTTACTGCCTTTTTGCAGGACATTCACAATTTTCTTTGGTTGAATGCTACCCTGTTTAATTATGCTCTTGTAGTAATTAGCATGTGTGGTTCTTTGGGGCAGTTAGCCGCGCTTGTGTGGGCTCCTATATATTGCTTTGCATGATTGTATGGTTTTTTTTGTAACCAGATGTTAAATTTGCCTTTAAGGCTGCATTGATTGCAGCAGCCATAGGGCTATGTTTCTCAATAAATGGAATATCCGGCATATCTGGGTAATCCTGAAGCTATTATCCCAATCCCATCGTGCTTCGCTGCCAACCAGCCTGTTTTGCTTGGCGGCCACGCAAGCGGCCGCCCAAGTTAAGCAGTATTGGTCCTGGTGTCCACTTGGATGCCTGACTGCCCAAGTGGCTCGATGAGACCCAGCCAATTTCAACGCAGGAAGCTAATCTCTGCACATTGGTCACACACATAAAAGCTTGCGAAAATGTGTATTAATCTTCTTTATGGCACAGGTAAAGCCGCGTTTGCGGCTGAGTATCCCAAAGTATCTGGCGATTAATATTCCGTCCAGGTAAACTTGGGCGACCTGCTCTCGATTGCTGGATTGCTCAGCATGGCTTCCTTAGGAAGGGAAGTAAAGCCGGTGGTCCCGTGTCGTATATTTACGCCACCTAAAATAACTTCAAGCCTGATAAAGAGGCCTCTGAGCAAAATTTCCAGTCTTTCACGCCCAATATTTAAAGGGACGCATAACAGTTAAAGAGCGGTCATAAATAAAGTTTAATTTAATATAATGTATAACGGTACTCCACTTTGTAAGTGCAGTTTAAAAAAGAGCTGCTATCCAAAAACTCCCGTTTTCGACACGTCCTCGTATACTTCTAGATTTGGATACACAGAGACCATGGATCAAAGTTAATTTGTTTTTGGCTCAGTTACGGAAGCATAGTTGTCAATGATATTCAAACGTATTCAAATTATTTGTCTACAGAATTGTTATTAGCCAGTTTTTATATCTTTTGAATATTCATATATCATAATATATAAGAGTTTTGCAAACATTACCGCGCTTCACTGTATTTATGAAATGTCGATTAATGAAAAATCCCACGAAATTTTGAAAATAATTCCTACTCCTCTAAGATAAGGTCCACGTATAGATCATTGTATCGTAGATGATGCGTTCATATTATTAATAGTTAGAGATTAATTTGTAATAACTTAAAGTAACAGCCACAACTATGTTTTCTTTTATTATACCAGAGAGTGTAAAACTTAGAAATGTGCAGCGTTCAGTCTAATAATTTTATCACGATTTTAACGGTTAAGAATGGGATAGAACCCTATGCTTATAAATTATGTCATCAGGTATTAAATACGCAAAGTGTGACAGCAAGGCTGTATAGTTGCTTAAAAATACAAAAAGAAAAAAGTTTATTCTACATTCTTGTTGAATAGTTAACCATATAATAAAACAAACCACTCCTTCAAATCATCTAATACTCAATTGAGATTTTACTGAAACATTTGTAGTCTCATCAGCTTAGACGGAAACAAATTCAGCAAATTCGATTTCTCCTCGAATACGTTCCTGAACAGCGTGAGTCACAGCCTGAATTAAATCATTTCGTATGCCACTAGGGGTACCCTTGAAAACATTCTCTGACGCCAGATGATCTCTCATAAGAGATTCTGCCGAAGCCAGTAAATCAAGAGTAGCCAAGTAGTTCCCTTTATTAAATGAATTTTGGCTTTCTCTATGGCCCCTAACTGGCAATTCTTGTATGATCAAAGAGCAAACAACAGCTACTAATATGCCTACAATTTGCCTGATTCTTGACACTGTTTCATTGTGTCTAATACCTTGTAACATCTGTCCCTCTGAAACAGCATGATCTATGCGACTTCGTCCTAGCATGTGAAACTTTTCCCCACATTTCATGTGGTTCTCTGATGCCGCGAGTTTCTAGGCTTTCTTTTCAATTTTTTTTTATAATATTCACGCCAATTTTGCGCCAAGGCTGTCTCCCCCTAACGCCAAATATCATGCTATAAAATAGAGAAGTTTTTGAACACTTCCTTCCCTAGTTCCACAAAATCACTGTTTTTTATTGTACCAAATTTTTTGAAATGTTTGCACACATTTTCCATCCTACTGAGACAAAGTTACGTCAGGGCGTTTCTGCAGCTTCTTTATTGCAATTCTTTATTCTAGCGAAAGTGATGAAATGCCACTGTTAAGCAGGTACAGAACTGCATTGAAGTCGGGACTATTAGGTTTAAATTCACCAGCCATTGTCCTGGGAAACACAACTGGTTGACACACAAACACACGTGACAAGCACACTTCGCACTTATTAATATTCTCTTTGACGAACTGAACATACTAAAGCACCAAAGCTTACTAGCACAGCAGCCCACTTTCCCGTTAAAAAATGTTGTGTTTTTGTTCCTTCACCAACGTTGGCGGCAAAAACGGCTTGTTCTTTTATAGCTTAATTTACAGTTTGTTAATTGTATGTAAGCTTATGACGCTTCGTATTTACGCTGTGGCGTATTATTTTGTATAACACATGCTTTAAAATTTAGTCACTTGTTCAAAATAATTGCTAAAATGTGCTTTATAGGTAGCCAATTAGAACGCCTCGCTCCAGCAGAATACAAGCACCACAGCCAATCACAATAAAGGGAGATGAAAGCTAATTTGTCTACTGGGCGGGGAATTCTGGCTATAGTACAACACGGTTTTACAGTTACCGCGGTCAGAGGACGTGTCTGTTTCCCTCATTCACAAACCCTGATGAAATACACAGATGGGCGAACGTCTACCCCAGTAGGCCTTACTTTTATGTTTGTATGAGAGTGGTGCAAATTCCCAGAGACAGTCTAAGACTTGGTAAGTGGGGAAAATAATGAAGCTGTATAATTTGAAAAGTAATTATGGACATAATAGTGCAAAGGAATGAAATATACTTTCATTCACAAAATGTCTTCGGTAGGCGCTGTCTACCCTGTCTCCCCTGATTGTTGGTACTATCGTGTCTTTCTTGCATGAAACTGTCTTTCTGATTAATGGCTGTTAGCTTTCTCTTTTCGTCGTTGGAACTTTAACAAACCACTATCTATCCCCGTAAAATGTAAAAACTGCTCATATATGTCTTCACATTGTTTGTGTTGTCACATAGTAATAACAATATGAATCTGATATTCATACCCTTAGTGCATTATATGTATAATCGCCCTGCCACAATACACAGAATAGCTATCTAGTATAACACCTACAGTTGTAGATAACATACGTGAGAAACATAATAAATGTATATATGCTGGAACTATTACTATAGGGGAGCTGTTATACTGTCTCAAGTTACAATACGGAATTATCAATACTTGCGCACATTTTCAATGAACATGCCATACACTGCATTGTGCATCTTCTTCCATGCGTTTTGACCAAACTTAAGAGTCTCTCTGGCTCGCTTCTCGGCGTTAAGGTCAATGTAAACCTTAAGCCATTCAGCTTGGTCATACAACACCAACCGATGAATATGTCTCAAAGACAGCCCCAAATCCACTTTTACAGTTGATTTTTCTAAGAAATGCTCTATAGGATCTCTTTTAGGCTTCTCCGATAATAGAATTGTTCCTGCTAATCGGCTGTCTGAATCAGATTTCCTAGTGAACATATTTAAAGTGAGGATCATACGAATCGAGTGCAATATTGCAACCCGGTCCATCATCGACGGTAAAAGCGCCCACTGGATCCACGAGTTTTTCCTTTCTGTTCCACCAGAATATCGTTTTTCGCGAAGGCCTTCGAATCCTATATACCTTCAATATCCTATCTGTCCTTTGCATCGATTATGTGTAATATATTACATCTGGTGTGCTAGCATAAATGAACTCTATATTCTGCAGTGGATGGCCGAGGTTTGGGCTCCAACAATAACAAATCTCAGACTTTATCTCAATAGCGAATGTTATCACTACCATTATATGAACTTGAATTTTGAAACTCAGGATTTACATCCCTGTATGAGATGTATTCAAAGTTCCGGAATTCTTATTACGCTAAGGATAATTAGCCTGTATTGAATAGGAAGCATTTTCGTGACCGATAATTATCATAGATTCCTCCCGTTAACCCGAAAGGATTGTAAATGGAGCTGTCAACATTAGACTTGAAATTCAAACAAGCGCTAATATACCACTCCAAACATCTTTGGTATGTTTAATCATTCATGACAACGTATTTACCTATAGAACTCTGGCCCCTGTTATGGAATCGTTGATTTATTGAAGTCAAACACTGTAAAATATGTATGTTGAATATAAGGAAATGTAAGGTGTTTTCTGCATAAATACAATGCATATACAAATATTCATACTTCTTATTTATCATATAGTACAAACACTCTCCTACTCCAGCTCCTTGTTCTTACATATGTCAGTTCGTTTACAATGGATATGTTACGTAAATGATAATTAGTATATGACAATAGTCTTTTTAGACTCCCTATTTCATCCATACATAGCACTATTTAACCCTCTTTTAGACTAATGTTCAAAAGTCTAAATATCTCATTTTCCATAATGGCTGTAATGTTATATGCGAAGAAAATATTTCCACAATATTCGATGCTATGATACTTTTTCGTTTCAGGTAGGTTTCGAATACAGGGAGACTATTTTTCATTACCTCCCAGTCTAACAACGGCGTGTACACCAATTTCTCAATGCCCGTTTTAATGTACATCACTGGAATACCATGTAACAGTCCCACATTAACTGCACGAATTTTGGAGATGCACACGTTTTGGAGCGCGCTTTTGAACCTCTTTCTCGAGAATGTTTCCGTCCGGATGAATGACGGTCTTGCACATTTGATCTTCCAAAAGTCTCAGCTTCCTAAGATGCTAAGCAAAGTGTTTTTCTTCTTGAAGGATCTAGAAATTACACATATTGAATCAGTTAGTTATGACGTTTAGTTGCTGGTTTCCTGAAATAAAATAAGCATGCTTAGATGACAGGGAAGGAAGACTCAATTTTTCATAATTGCGGAATAGGAACTCACCTTAATGTTTTCTTCGGGAAACGCTTGGGTGCCTGTAATGAGTTCTCCTCAGTCAGATGATTCTCTAGTCGCCGTGCATCATTATTTATAGGATTGATATTCTTCTCTGCTTTGGGAAGATATTCTCCAGTCGTGTCATTGTTTGTTGAATCCATATAATCTTTAGTCACTAGTGTGCTTGGCGTTGTCATTTTCCCACTGGAAACGTGATGATTGTATACATTATTTATAGAATTTACGTCGTTATTCTTAATTCATATTCCGTCATTTTTTCATTAGTACTTACTTTCTCTTTATTCCGTGATACACGCTGTAATGCTCATTGCATGTGAAGTAACATGCCATGCAATCGTGCTCCGACGGGTTCATGCATAATAGTATATGCATATAGTCATTGCAGAACTCTGAACAACATTGCGCCGAATGTCCTCTATCATCACCAGGACCTTGTCCTTCGAAGATGGTTCTCTGGAAAGAAGAAAATTTTCAGACTGTCTATTGTATATATGATTATGGTTACGTATACTCGTCAAAAGGAATTCAATACTTACGTATTTATTTTGTGGTAGATTGTACAGTTCTCTACACATACTTCCCTCGAACACGTGTGATTGTGGTATGATGGATTGCTGCATACTATCGAATGGATATGTCCATTACAGCACTCTCTATGGTAATATGTATAAAGATGGGCTTCATCGGCACATTCACACCAGAAGTCGCTCATTCGTGACATTGCATTGTCATTGGCCATTGATATCTCTCCGAAAGCCTCCATTTCGTCCTGTAAATGCAATGGGAAGGCTAGCTTCTTATACACAGGGTGGACCATTTAAGTTGAGACTGTACAACATCTCCAAAACTAAGCGCTCTAGAAAGGAATGTGTTGCATGAAAGTTGCTTGATATTATGGCGGAAAGTAGATGCCATTAGTCGTGTTTTGTTTGGAGAACGTTATAATGGTCATTTTGGGATAAGTTTCATTTCTTTAGATGGAAACCTACAATTAGGGTATACTTAAGTTGACCCTAAAAGTCCATCACAACGTCCTCCAAATAAAACGCGACTAATGCCATTTACTTTCATCCATAATATCAAGCAACTTTTATTCAAGAAGTTTCTTTCTACAATGCTTGGTTTTGGAGATATCGTACAGACTCAACTTAAATCGTCCACTCTGTATACAGTCTAACTCTTAACATCGGTTCCGGCTTTCTCTTTGAATGTGGGAATGTCTTTGGGTGCAGGTTTTATTTGATTGGTATGAGATCAGGGAAAAGCCTATTGCCTGGAGAGAATGTATCTCTAACAATATATTGCCTTCGTGCCTCCTATTTCTCTCCTGTACATGGCATCCTAGTACGTTTCTATTGCTAACAGAGCTTCTATTCTCAAACTTTCTTTGAACAGTCTGTGGTGGTCTCTTTAATAGGCATTCCCATTCATCATTTTATATGTTATAAATATGAAGGGATTGATCAGAAGATTGATTGATAAATAGGAGTTAATGAAATATAAAGGTCCATTAACCATTACTGAGATACTCCTTGAAATTGAATTGAATTTCCAGATACATTATCGCTTATCTTTTGAGGTGGTAAGTCACCTTTTATTTCTTTCTTGAAATGTATTTTAATACTTATAGCATCAGAAGCTTACGTGTTATAATCAATTTTTTAATATACGACTATATTTTAGCCTTCTGTAACTCATTTGTACATGTAAAGGGAATCTATTCACCCACCCTCCCTCCAACCAACCACCCACCCACCCATTCCTCCCTCCCTCCCTCCATCCATCCATCCATCCATCCATCCATTCATCCATCCATCCATCCAATGTACCGATCACGTGAAAATTTCATTTCTTGAGCGTGAATTTGATACATCTATTATTCTTGTTTTCTGTTCATATTATGTTTAGTTATTATACATATAGACTAATTTCTATCGACGGAAGTCCGTTTAACCTGACCCTTTGCTAATTCACGTGTTATTTTGCCAGAGTGGAGCTTTTCGCATTGTTCATATTTCTTATTCTTGGTGCGTTCTGTATCACGCATGTGTTATGTCTATTTACTCGCGTTTGTAACAATAGTTTGTAGGAAGCAATGTGATTTGAGTGTTTCTTTGCTTGATAAATATTCTATATGGAATGTGCTCTGTTAGATATTCCTGGTGTTTAAAAATATTTATCGTCTTGTTTAATGTATAGCTTCATATTCTTTAAATGTCCTATGCATATCGCTTATTTGCCCAAGGTAGTATGAATTTCTAACTAATTATTAGTACCTTTTATTATTATTGACATGTGCAGAATTGGTTTAAGTTAATATTTTTGGTTCCTGTAGAGGTGTTTCTGCACATGTCACATTTCCTCGCTGATATGCTGCTTCTTCTACGCAATTAGTTATTATGTATCTGGCTATTTACGGTTAAGTTTCCCTAATTTTGTTTTGTGTAGCGTATAAAACAGCACATATTCAGAATTTATGAAGTTAAAATTTGTGGCTTCTCTAATAAATTTTCTGCACGTGTCTTGTTTCCTTGCTGATATCAGCATCATATACTCTTTTAGGAATGTTATGGTATCGTGATTAAGCAATCCAGACAGTCAGTGGATGTAATATTTTAATATTTCATCCTATGATACTTATTGTTTATATAAAGAAACGTTTTATTTATGTTTAGCTGGCGTGTGTCATTCGGTTACATATGTCTCGTCAACACTGGAAAATCGGGTAGTTCTATTTTTAATAACCAGCAAGTACACGACGCAGATCGTGTGAAAATCTGACCATTACCGGCCGAAAAGGTACTACCTCCGGTAATAGATGAACCTGTTAATACCAATCACTTGGAGGTACACAGGAATGCCTTATAGACATTTGACAGCCATATGCTATTGAGGTCGTTATCATATTTCTGCCGTTTCCAACGTCATTGTGTATTGCATGGTTAGATTACACTAACCTGACCTGCTGGCTCGTATTTATTGTCTTGCCAGACCTGACAATTTGCTGGTTTGCGTGTTAATTTAACAGACTTGGGGATTTCGCATTGTTTCATAGTAATTCAGATTGCTTATTGTTGATCTCTTCGCGTTCTATAGCTGTTTACTCAACGTTATATAAATAGTTTGTAGAAAGCCGTGTGAAAGTAAGATCTATGATTTTTACGCCTGCTCTCTTTAATATTCCGAGTGCTTAAAAAATTTATCGCCCTATTTAATGCATGTCTTTATTTTCTTTAAACGTCCTGCGAGAATTACCACGTTATTTTGTATACGCGTTTATTTGCATTAAGTACTCTAAATTTTATCAGAATTATATTATTAGTATTGTTGTTGCTGTGCGCGCGAGCGTGTGTGTGTGCGTGTGTGTTCGTCCATGAACATTGTTTCTCAAAGACGCCAATTCCATTTATTATCATACTCGATGTATATTCAAATTCTGTCAAGGATGCCACACCAGATATTTCCTTAGATTTTCTGTGAGCCACCCTCGGATGTTCTATTCATTCTTAATGATGTTTGTATACCTTTACATATCTACCATTTTGATAACGTTTTGCACTAAACTTGGGAGGGTTCATGTGCTGATTTTTATTGTGAATAGTATTGTTGCTGGACTATTCAGGTTAGGATAAATTGTTCTATATTTGTATTTGGCAGCAGGGTGGTGCGATATACTTTGTATATTTTATTCTTTGTATACGACCTTTATAATGTATTGTACTTTTATAGCATGATCCTTTAATACATATAAACTACTGAAGCATTCTGGTAGCATATTTACTCTCAGCTGTGTCTGGAGGGTTATTTCATATTTGATTGAAATAAGGTAAAGGAGAAAACTATAGCCGGGAGAGAAACTGCCTCTAACCATATATAGCCTTCGTGCCTCCTTACGTACACTGCCGTTTGTGAAAATTGCAACACCAAGAAAGAGTTTCCCGAATAACTCCAAACTTGGTGGAAGTGTAGAAGAGTGTGCAACCAATAAATGATTAGGTTTGCAGAGAGATGGGGTACACATAGGCCGAGCAGAGCCCTCTCGTGTCGGACGGACAAGATCAGTGTTGCGCTCAGTGTAGTCAGTGCAGAGCTGTCAAACAAGGTGGAAACAATAAAGTGATTGCCAGTATGCCTCGGCGACGTCAAAGGGAGTCATATCGGCATGTGAGTGAGTTCGAACGGGGTAGAATAATTGATCTCCAGGAAACGGGTTTGTCATACCGTGACATTTGGCTCGTACAGGGCATGATGCTACGACAGTGATGCGCGTGTGGAAGCAGTGGATAGATAAAGTTCGTACACAGCGAGCGGGTACTGGACCACGGAAGAGCACAGAATGACCGTCATCTTGTCCGCATGACCACAACGGACCGTACAGCTTCATCCACAGCGTTGGCTCGACGCTGGAGCACTGCAACAAAGGTTCGTCGCCGTCTGCTGCAGGTTGGACTGGTTGCACGCATGCCATTACGTCGGCTTCCATTGTCAAGAAATCACAAGCTCCTCCGACTGCAATGGGCACGTGAACACCGTCACCGGTTACTGAGTGGTAAAATGTAGTCTTTTCGGACAAGTCCCGCTTCAACGGTCCTACAGTGATGGCCGCATACGTGTCCGGCCTAACCGTGGTGAGCGCAACCTGGAGGGCTGCATTGTTGAGCGGCATAGCGGACAAACATCACGTGTGATGGTTTGGGGTGCTATCGGTTACAACAACCGATCTCGCCTCCTATAAATTGAGGGCACTTTGTACAGCAATGGTACCTAATGGTGTTTGTAGAGCCTGAGGTACTCCCCCTGCTTCAGGCATCTCCACAGGCCATATTTCAACAGGACAATGCCCGCTCACATATTGCGAGGAATGTACAAGCCTTCTTCGAAGAGCGATGGGTACCATACTTTCCTGGCCTGCACGTTCGCCTAAAATGTAGCCCATCGATCATGCCTGGTATATGGTTGGTCGGCACCTGGTGTGTCACTGTCCTCCATTAAGCAGTGTCACGGATTTGTGGGCTCAATGCAAACTGCGTGGAGGAATATCCCCCAGGAAATTATTCAGAACCTTTTCTATGCAATGCCACGGCGTATAGCAGCTATAATTGCAGCGCATGGAGACCACACCAAATACTGAATATTAGGGCTCAAAGGTCTTGTATAGATTTGAAAAGTTATCATTTGTTACTTGTCATGTACCTAACCTGTGGTATTAAATTCATTGAAGTGGTGCGCTTCCTTCTTGGTGTTGCAATTTTTACAAACGACAGTGTATATAAGCATGTCAGGTTGCAATATATATATATATATATATATATATATATATATATACTATCTTCCTTAAACCTCCAAATACATAAAATGTGGGTTCTAACGTCGCATAGCACAACATGAAACCCTTACAACATCGCATCTAAATTGTATTGTTTTCTAAGAGGACCGTGCTTTTGATCATTGCCTGCATGCATCGCCGAATTTTTTTTGATCAGTGAACTCCACCTTTCTGACAAATAGACTAAACTCCGAGGATACACCATCCATCGTAATGACAGAAATAGGCGCGGAGGAGGAACGGCCAGAATAATTAAACAAAACATAGCTCATGACCTAGCACCGCAACCACAATTCAGAAGACTTGAAGCAACTAGCATTTATGTAACCTTAAATAATAACCGAGTACTAGTAACAGCGGCATATGCTCCAGCAGGTATATTAAACGTAACGACATAAACGCACTCATGTAATTAAACAACAGAGTAATAATAGCAGGTGACTTAAATGCGAAACACGAAATTTAGGACTGCAACAGACCAACCTCGAAAGTAAGGTCTACTAAACCTAGAAAATAACACTGGTTACATAATTTACGCTATAATTGAACACACGTACAATTCCTTTAAGAAATCAACGGCCAGAAATTCTGGAAATTGCACTGATGCGCACCTCATCTCGCAGAATTAACTTATAAGTAAAGAATGAACTGGCCTCCAACCATATACCGCTATTAATAACTTCAGAGGGCCCAGCAGCCCAAGACCAACCAGTATAACGACGCAACTACAAGGCTGACTGGAAAAGTTTGCAAAAACCGTAAACGAAAACCTACTCACAAGTTAACCTAGCACAGGCGTAAACATGATTGCGACAGTAAGACAACTTGAACAAGCAATCAAAACCGCAACCATCGCAGCGGCACTGTTAAGCAAACCGAGACAAACCCAGTATAAACTGTCACAAGATATTCACATGATAGCTGAAAAAAGAAATCGAACTAGACGAAAATGGCATAAATCGCAGCACATAGCGGATCCAGAATGCTTCAGATACTTAAACGTGCTAGTAAGGAACGACGAACTGTATCTCCCAACAATGGCTGTATACACTAGAAAACCTCGACTACGGGTGAGACTCGATGTGGAGAATAGCTGGCTGCCTAACACGCGACCAAAAACAAATTCCACTTCTACACCGCAATCAAAAAATCGCCTCAACGGACCAATAAAAACCAGATACACTAGCAGACGCACTGCAACAAATACCGAATCCCACACCGTCCTGTCTGCATTTCACGGCTGAAATGGAAACGGAAACTGAAAGCTACAAGGCATAGGTAACCTACAAGCAAATGTAGAAAACTGATCCAAGCGAAATTAAATGGCTAATTAGAATTCTCCTGAGGGGAAAGTCCCCAGAGTCAGACAGGATCCCAACAGCTGTCTTTATGCATTTTCCAGAGGATGCCGTCAAACTTCTGTCTGAAATCTTCAACTATGTGCCAACTAGCGGGCACTATCCGGACAGAAGGAAACTGGCCACTGTGGTTCACTTCGCAAAAAAGCGACAAACCCTGTCCAACACACACAGCTACAGAACAATTAGTCTATTGAGTACACTAGGAAACTGTTACAGAGAGTAATGCTTATTCGCCGAAACACCCAGTTAATTAAGCAAAATATCAAAATTTCGGAACAGTTTGGATTCCGAGACAAATATTCAACAACCCTACAATTAATAAGAGCAAATGAAAGCATCACATACGGCTTCAACATAAACAAATAAACAGGTGTAATTTTGCTGGACGTCGAACGAGCATTCGACTGAGTATGGAACCTTGATCTAAAGAAGAAGCTCAAAATGATAGACATACACGACTCGCTAATCACACTAATAGCAGACTATCTTAATAACAGAAAATTTCAATCGAGAGTTAACTATTACCTCTCAACCGAGTGTCTGATCAAAGCAGGAGTGTTGCAATACAGCCTACTTGGGCCGGCACTATTTAAGATATATGAAAACGACATCCCAATTACCGTAAACAGAAACCTACACATATATGCACACGATACAGCAGTAATGAGACAATCATCAAAAACAGAATTCATACACACAAGATTACAAAGCGCCCTAAACAATCTGCAGCAATAGCTTACAAAATGGAGTATTAAAGTTAATGGGCCAAAAATACAAGCGATAATATTCACCAAGCATAACAATCACAGATTTCCCAAATATCACTTACCACCACTTACCATATTTGGTGAAAACATAGGGTGGAAACACACGGTAACCTGGCTTAGGATCAGTTTATCGTGTCTAGAGACTAACGTGGAAATTCACATATTACAAATGCGGGAAAAACAGTGTCCAGCTAGGCAAGTTCTACCCAGTCATCAACATGGATTGCCAATTAAAGTTCAAACTGGGACTCACGCTGTACAAATCAGCGATACGATCAATCTTCACCTGTTTCACCAGTATGGAATATGGCACCGAGGCATACCTAAAAAGATTACAAATGTACAAAAATAAAATATTGCATATGATAGCCAAAGTACCTCACGTAGCACCATCCAATTTGCTGCACGATGCGCTCGAGATGCACACAGTAGAAGAATTCTTTAGGAAACTAAGACCAATACATTAAAAAAGCTGCACTCTTAACACAACCCACTAATAAAAGCGTTGGGGAACTACGACACTGAAACAAACACATCAGACTCTTGTCTCAATTTGACCGAAAATTATCCCAAGACCACACAGAAGTAATATAATACTTCCTCGACAATCTTCTGCAACGTTGACAAGGGCACTGACACAAGAGCACTAACTAGAATATCCAAAAATTAATCGTTTCTCTTCTCTTACCTTTTTTCAGACCAAGCCCGTCGCAGAGGCTTCAAGCCATCAACCGCTACTGAGGCGGCACCGGAGAAAGGGCCTCTCACCGTGATCGGAGTGGGCAGCGAACGGCGAAACGTGTATTATGGAGTCAGTCACACAGACGATATAGGCAACTACACGGACAACGAGCCTAACGATGGACAGAGAGCCTAATATACTCAGAAAGACGGGCGCCTGTGCAACATTGACAAGTGGGCTCACCTGCGAAGAACGTCACAGGATCAACACCACGTAACAATACATTACCACTACACATTATCGTCACATTATTAATACATATAAGCTCTTACCTTAATAGAATAATTGTTCACTAACTCTAAAGCCTAAGTTAGGTTATAAATATCATTACTTAGCAGGCAGTCCCTGCACACACTTATTAGTAATTGGAAAGTAAGCAATTAAATATTCACAACAATAATGCATAAACTGCTACTGGTATTGTTCAGGTTTCATGGACAATCCCAGCAATTAACCAGCGATGTGATCGCATGCAATTAATGCCATCAACCTAACTATACACAGAATAACCGGGGTGCTATGCGGGACCCGGCAAATGCATAACACATAATTACACAGCAATGCACGACTAAGCCGTGGAGCTGTCTTTAGTGGGTATTCCAGGATTGAGCGGCGAGCCCCGCGTATCCCCAGTCATTGCACACCGACGGGGGATCGAATGCAGTAATGCATTTTCTCCCGAGGGTAAAACGAATCCTTTTAGTGGGTATTCCGCAGTTAAGCGGTGAGCCCCAGATATCCCCCCGCCATTTCCCGCCGGCTAGGAAACGAATGCAGTAATGTGTTTTCCCTCCATGGAAAGAAAAGGCTCTAAAGGAGACACGCAGGACTTTTGCCACTTTTCGGAATGGCTAAGAAGGAGCAACGTCGCCTCGCTGAACCTACTTCTGCAGGAGCCTCCGCTGCTCTCCCGGCATGCACCGGGAGACCAGCCTCTACGCCGTCACAGCCCGGGCCAGTGTTTCGCCGTCAGTCACCGCCGCTTCCCTGGGACTGCAGCTGCAGTTGCCGCCACAGCAGCCGTCGGATGCTGCAATCCCAGTGGACGTGCATTGGCCGCCACCACAACACGGCTGCTTCGGCATTGTAACTGCTGGAGTGCCCGGAGAATTGTCGTCGCGTTTTGTTGCTCGGCTCAGCGCAGCAGCAATGGCCCTATGCTTTGAAGGCCACTAGGATAAACTCTGCCCGGGAACCGTCGCCGGGGGTACGTGTGAAGCTGACCAACTTCGCCGACCTGGAGGCTGCCTTGGGGTCTAGACTTGCATTATTAGGGAGGCGGTTGCGCGTCGATGCCAGCTGACAGGAGAGGGGGGCTTCATGCCGTAGCTGTGTGCCTACGGGCACAGTGAGTCTAACTGTGCAGCCGAGTGGTGGCGCTTCATGCAGCTCATCTGTGTGCCAACAGCACGATCTTCGCCACCGACGTCGTTATTGTGCCACATGTAGGAACCCTCCCATTTCAACGGCCAGGCGCCCTGTTCCTCACAGGAAGGCACGGCCGGCTCCAGCACGCACTGCAACGCCAAAACCATCATCTCCAGTGCCGAGCATGAACACCGTCAACCATGAAATACAGGGCCTAGGTGACTCCGTCCAGGACCTCCACACAGAGCTCCTCAATCTGGTGGCGAAGCTGACAGCCCTGGAGGGCCTCATCAGGAAACTGGAGACCTGGAAAGTTATATCAGCAAAACCAAGCCATCAACCAGGGTTCCCAGCAGCAACTCTAGACCATTGACCTGACAATTCGGGTACTGGACAACAGCATCGCAGACATCAGATCACAACTCACTCAACCAGCCACATCCTGCGGCCTGTGTAGTCGTACTGGTAGCGCAAGATCGACTATGCACTAGAGAAAGTTCAACGCTTCGTGCAGAAATGCAAGGAACACAACAAGCAGCAACGCCAACACCAAGATTCCTAACACTATACGTCACCGAAATTTCCCTTCTACTATCATCTCCTAGCCTCTGGGCTATATCCAGGTTCCATGGCGATAGATCAGTCCTTAACCCTCAATCGTTCTCGGGCATAGGCGGCAGCACAGCATCCTCCACGTACTAACGCGAGTGTTATGCTGGACCACTCAACCTTCACCATCTACTCCTTCCTTCTCCTTCTTCCCTACCCTTTCGGTGGAGGTGTTTTAGTGGGCATGGTCGACTATTCACAAGTTCCACAATTCCAGACCTGACTCCCTTTGGGGCTGAAGTTCCTAACAGCATTATTTCATCTACTCGAAGAAATTCTAGAGCTTTATGATCTAGCTGGCTAAGAAGAAGGAGCAACGATGTTTCACTGAACCTGTCTCTGCAGGAGCCTCTGCGCCCTTGCCGCCCGGAACTCTTGCACGTAGGCCAGTACTTCGCTGCCATCCGCAGTAGCTTCGCCGCGACTGCAGTCGCAGTTGCCGCCACATCTGCCGGCTGAAGATGCACAACCGGTGTCGTGCATCAGCCGCAACCTCAACACGCTACTTCAGCATTGTAATAGCTGGAGTGCCCAGGGACCTGCAAGCGCGCTTTGTGCTCGGCACTACACATCAGCAATGGCCCTCTGTGCTAAATGCCACTAGAATCGCCTCTGCCCGGGGATCGACGCCCTGGTGCCCGTGGTGCTGGACAGCCGGAAGCCGAACTAGAGGCTGCCTACGCGTTTAGCCTTTCCTTATTAGGGAAGCAGTTACGCGTCGAGGCTAGCCGTTAGGAAAGTGTAGCTCCTAGTCGCCACTGCTGTGCCTATGGGCACACCGAGATTCCATGCTCAGCCTAGCCGAAGTGCCACTACTGTGGTGCTTCAAGCAACACATCTGCGTGCTAACAGCACGATTTTCGTAGCCACTACCGCTGCTGCGCCACGTGTGCAAGAACGTCCTACTTCACCGACTAGGCTCTCTGCTGCCTGCATCCACGGAGGAAGGCACTGCTTAAGCCGCCAGCTCCATCGACCACTTCGTGTACGCACCAGGACAATTCACCAACACCCTCGAAGGGAGCTGCGTCACGGGGCGCCATTCGGAAACTATGCGGAGATATTTAACTTCGGTGCTCATTTAGCCAACCTGGAAGAAGCTTCAGCTCCTGCAAGCAATCATCACCGCTGCCAACTATTTCCACTAGACCGTCACAGCCGAACTGTCGGATAGATTGGGCGCCATCGCCAGTCGCTTGCAGGTCCTGGAGGACAGCGCCAAAGCACATCAATGGACACAGCAGATGGACCACAACAACCATCCACTGGAACTTTAACAGCGGAAAACATTCACTATGCCACCAGAACACTAGCGCACGCTATGGAACTGCAGCGGCTTCAACAAAGCCCATAGAAGACGACGTCTCTAACACCACAACAAAGACTTTCCTAATCACCACTTTCTAACCTCCTCTGCATATGTATCTCCTTCAAACCTCTAGGCTACGGGCAGGGCAATTTGTCATTGCTGTGATGTGGAACTCTACCTTACACCACTCCTGTTCATTAGACGGCAGCTCAGAAAAGAAAACTGAGTTTTACTTATGGGCGCTCTTTAACTACCATGGTTCTTAGCGTCCAATTTTATATTCGGCGAGAGAGATCGAACACTTCTTCAGAGACCTCTTTATCAGTTTGAGTTTGCTTTACGTGCAGTAAAACTACGACAAGGGACCACTGGCTCCACTTCCCTTCCACAGAAGCCATGCTAAGGATTTTTACGCCCGAAATGTCCATCGCACTCCGCCGGGTTTGAACCCACAACCTCGAGAACAAGAGACTAATATGTTGTCCTCAGTGGTGTAATGCTAACCATTCTAGCCTCTAGTTCCCGAGGTTGCGGGTTTAAACCAAGCGGAGGGAATGTATTTTTTCGGACCGAAATATCCGTAGCATGTTCTCCTTCGAAAGGGAAGTAAAGCCGGCGGTCCCGCATCGTAGATTTCCGGCATGTAAAAGAACCTCACGACTGATAAAGAGGTCTCTGAGAACAATTACCGGTCCTTCACGTCCAATATAGAATGGGACGCTAAGAACCACTGCAGTTAAGGATCGTCCATAAGTTAAACTCAATTTCATTTTTTAGAGAGTAGTATGTTATCCCTAGACCATGGAACACGACTAGGCAGCTCAATATCTTTCGTTTGAGTAACGCGGGTGCTATGTGGGACCGCGCTACCATTTCCAGGTTTCCTTTATTATCCTTCGTCCTACTGTGGTAGAGATGTTAGTGTGTATGGCCATACACAGGCGAGTCTCACATTTGCAGTCCCGACTGCCATTGGCGCTGAAGTGCCTAACAGCATTTTCTCCTCCACTAGAAAAAAGAAAAACAATCTAAATCGAAGTGCAGTTCTATCTGGACCTCATAGACGTCAAGATCAGAGCAGCCCGGCTAACCTAGAGCAGGCGCAAAGAAGGGATACTAGCCAGCGAAGGAAGTGCCCGACCAGCCTACAGTAGGGACGAAAAAGGGATTCAAACCAGTTTTCGCGTGACAGCGCAGAGCTTTACCGCGACACTACTCGGAAGTCGCCTGGTCCAGGCAACCACGGTCTGCCGTTAGACGCTAACAAGCAGCCCGGCTGTTTTCTTCAAGATTTACCATTTTTCAATGTCGGTCTCTAACGGAACAACAGAAGAAAGAAGGGGAGAATCGCAGTCCCGAAGCCGACAAGGAAGGACCTCTGAAGAGAATCAGCGAGCCCAACCTAGTGAGCCCGAGCCAGCGGCCAAAGAAGCAGTCCGCAGAAGGTGCTATCGCTGGATCGGCCCGTTATTGCTAACCCGTGTAATAGGGTAGAAAAACACGTTCGCTTCTAACAGACTTTTGACTGGAACCATAAGGCACCTTTGGATAAGACATCAGTTTTTCGAGCTTTGTAGCGTCCTCTAGCTGTTCCTTCTCTCCAGTTATACCATTTTTTCCGGTTTCAATAGGTTTTAAGCACCGTTTGGTAGATTTAAGCTTTTTACCTACTTTCTCTTTTCTCAGTGCTTATTTTGTTGTGCATACCCAGATCCTTCCAGGAACAAACGTAAGCTCAAGAAGCACTCTCCATCGGAGGTGCAAGTCACGAGGCAGGCGGTTGTTAAGACTTAGCTACGCTTCGGCCCATCCTCTTCTTCCTGTCGTACGGCCCCTCCATCTGCTTCTTCTACTCCTGCTCCACCTTCCGCAATTCCTTCCTCTGTCCCTTCCATTCTCCCTCCTACCCTTTGCCCCGTAAATCTGCAGACATGGATAGCAACTCTACTGTGACCCCGTGCCTTTCCGTCAAAACCTCTCCTCCTTCCGTGATTGCCTTTGAAACCCTTCTTCCTTCTTTCTGCTCATCCTCTTCCTCTTCCATCCTCCGCTGTGTCTCTAACTCCACTCCAACTCCCTCCCTGTCTCCTTTATATCCTGCGCACTCCTTTCCTTTCCCTGGCCTGTCTCAAACTCCTGATTACCCCCTTCCTCTCTCACTCCTATCCATGTTTCCTCGTCCCAAATCCTGACAAACCCCAGAAAGACCTCCTCCCGCCTTCCTCTCTCACTCCTATCCATGTTTCCTCGTCCCAAATCCTGACAAACCCCAGAAAGACCTCCTCCCGCCTTCCTCTCTCCTACTCGAAAGCCCTGACTGCCATACTGCAGGAACCCATCTACGTGTGTAAGGGTGCTCCAGATCTTTCCAGAACTTCGACGACTTCAGGACGCTAGCCGACTTCGACAGAGACGACAACCACGAGGAACACTCTTTGTTGAAAGCCCCGATTTGTAGGGACCTTATAATCCGCACCAGAACGGTAGAGAATTGCGAGTCCTTGGTAAGTTCCTGCGAGGAAAGATTGTGAGATTCCAGCTAACCTTCCGACCCGAGAACCAGACACATACCGGGCCCTCATTAAACATTTGTTTTATAACGGATCCGAGGCGGCTGTTCAAGCCCTGTTGGTGTCTCTGGGACTCTCAGTGGAGAAGGTGAAGTATCTTCGGAGGTTCAATAGGACCTATAATCCTCTGCCGATGTACTTGGTGGAGGTCAACACGGGGAGGACCTAAAACGGCTGAGAAAACTCGACAGGGTGTTGCACTTTAGGGTTAAGGTGGAACCTTACAGGCAACCGCTCATCCGGGCTCAGCGCAACCGATTTCAGAACCTGGGGCACCCGGTAGCAAGCTGAACGGCCAGAGCGGTTATGGGCTGCAAGTGTATGGTGCTCCATGAGTCTGGCATCTACAGCGTCCTCCCCTGAGAGGATGTCCGCACTCTGCCGGATAACGGGCCATTGGTCTCATTATCTGGTCTGCATGGAGTACCAGCGGCAGTTTGTACTGATGCGCGAACTCCAGGTTGGTGCTAGGCATTGTGAGGGCTGTGCGACTGTAGCCTATGTGTGGGTGTCTGGTGCGCCGCCGAGGCCAGGAGCTGACATCGAGCTCCGTCTGGTATCCGTGGGACCGTGGTGGCTGCTTCGGTTACTGTAAATGAGGCAGAAGTTCCTGGGGCGTAGCCGGTAGCCGGTAAACGCCGGGTCCAGGAGCTCAAGAGGCCACGCCAAAGGGACCTCTATAGGCAGAACCATTGCACGGGAATGCTGTTACAGGAAGTCGTCCACACCTGCGAGATGATACTGATGATATCTTTGGAGCGACCGTCGGAAGCGCCTTTAATCCTGTCCAACTACGCCGACTTCCTCCATCTGTTAACAAATCCAGACTTCTTCGTTGAACCTTAGACAGACACCTAACATCATGGACTGGAACGCCAGACGTATTAGACAACGGAAAACAGAGCTTACAGAATTTTTAAACACGTTGCTCTTATAATGAAAACTCACCTTAGTCAAACAGGTAGGCTAAACATTCAAGGGTACTTAGCATATGGAATGGGCAGGGGCATACGGGAAGGAGGTACAGCCCTCTTAATTAAGCACGATAAAGTACATAATCCAGTCCAGATTCTCCAATCCAACAGAATTGAGGCCTTAGGAGCCTACATAATCGTAAACCAAGAATTAGTGTAGGTCGTAGCGGCGTACAATACCCCAGGCTCCCTAGAGACAGCAGACTTGATGGAAATCCTACGATTAAACACCCGTATAATATTGGCGGGCGACCTTAATGCAGAACACCAAATATGGAACTGAAACAACACGAATGCAGCGGGCAGCACGCTCTTGAGATAAAAAGAACTCGACTACGTTTTACACACGCCAAAAGAACCCGCAATCGACCGCTTTTCACGGAAACCAAGACCCGAAATCCTTTATATTGCAATAACTAGACACATAACACAAAGAATACATCTTTGCGTTAAAAACGAACTTTCCTCAGATCACCTACTCTTGTTGTTTACTTTAGTGGAACCTCTAGAAGAAGTTCCAAAAATCCCCAGTCACAACTACAATAAAGCTGACTAGGATCTATTCGAGGGAGCATTGACGGAACATCTCGCGTCAGCAAAAATGCCACACAGGATGAGTTAATATACGCGGTACTACAACTGGAACACGTAATTAAATTTGCCATTAACTCAGACGTGCCAATACATCGCCCGAAACAAATTAGTCCAGGACTCCCAGCTGACGTAAAAGCACATATAGAGAACCTAATCTCGCCAATCGAAAATGGCAAAAATCGAGACACATTTTGGATTTAGAGCTGTTCTAAATCTCAATGCACAGGCCAGGAAAAACGGGCAACTTCATGGCACATTTGTGGCAAAATACTCTAGATATTCTGGACAGCGTAACTAACACGTTCTTGCACATCGTGCGGTGCTTAACTAAAGATAATGTACAGATATCACCCTTACATCACAACTGCAGAATTGCCACAATGGAGTAGGAAAAGGCCAGTATCTTAGCTGATGCATTAGAGTAGACGCTAACCTCAAACTGTAACCCATCCTGCGCCCGTTTTAGCAAAGAAACGGAAAGAGAAACAGAAAACCTAGATGCCATAATGACACAAAATCAAATACGAATAACTTGCCCATCAGAAATAAAATGACTGAGAAGGAATCTGCCCCCAAGAAAAGGCTCAGGCCCGGACAAAATACCCAACATAGTGCTAAGAAATCTACCGAATGAAGCACTCAAGCTCCTATTAAAAACCCTCAACCATGCCTTAACGCACGGCTACATCCAAGAAGATGGAAAATGGCGCATGTACCTCATTTTCTAAAACAAGATCGAAACAGCATAAAGATCAGGCCGCGCCAAACAACTACAGGCCAGTCAGCCTCCTAAAGACTTTAGGTAACCTATTAGAAAAAGCAATACATAAACTGCTCAATACATTTATTACAATGCACAATCTATTCATACCGGAGCAATTTTGCTTTAGGGCGAAGCACTTGGCAACTCCCCAACTACTGAGAGCAGAAGAGAGCATTATTCATGGCTTTAATATAAGGAAATTCACCGGATCATTTACTCCTACATATTGAACGGGCTTTTGACGGAGTACGACATGCGGTTCTACTCAAGAAACTGAAGTCTCTCAACGTATTGATTACCGTGATAAAGTTAATCGCGAATTACCTGAAAGATGGACAGTTTCAATCATTTGTGAACACTGATTTCTCCACCCCACGAACATTTAAAGCAGGTGTACTCCAAGGAAGCATTCTGGGGCTGACACTGTTTAACATATACATAAATGATAATACCTTGAACACCAAGCGATACATATATGAAAATGACACAACAATGACACAATTGGGAAAACGCAACTAATACACGCCAGACTCCAGAATGCACTCACTGCGCTAAAGCACTGCCTCAATAACTGAAGAATAAAGGCAAATGCTCCCAGAAGCCAAGCAATTATCTTCACTAAAAGAATAATCATCGTCATGCCAGACATAGCCTGCGACCGTTAATGCTCTTGGGACAAAAAATCAACTGGATAGATACAGTAATATGCTTAAGAGTTAAAATGGACCGATGTCTAACATGGAAGAAACAATGTATCACGTTAGGAATAAGAACAATGCCCAACCAAGCAGGCTATACATCTAATAAACCTACACAATGGCTAAATATGCACTTAGGGCTGACTCTGTATAAGACACTGATAAGACCCATACTAACCTACGCAGCGCCTGCTTGCGGATACGCCACTGCAACACATATTAAGAAATTACAAAACCTTTCGAAACAAAATATGACGTTTAGTTGCGCAAATTCCCAGAATTGTACCATAAGACATACTACACGTTGAACTTAAAATACTATAGAAGCATTCCTTAGCAAGCTAATCTAGGGTACTTATTTAAGCTCCCAAAACACCGCAACCCATTAATACAAACATTGGGAAACTATGTAACGCAAGCAAATGAACACAAAGGACCACTATCTATCTTTCACCAAAGATTAAGGAATGAGCAAAACGAAGAAGTACGAGAATTCCTAGAAAACCGTTTGAAGTATTAACACGACACAGACTGTATGAGGAAATCAGAAATTGCACTTATCACATAACCTCTCCACTGCTACAGTTAATTCCAGCCCAAACATCACCCATGTGCTGACCAGCAATGGTGGCCCAGAAGACCTCCCCGTGTGACACAATCGTGCAGCTGCGCCGACATGTATTAGCTCCTTATCTGCGTGGTTACAATGGCGAACAGCAAGACAAGCACAAAGTGCTGACTACCAAGGAACTCTTGTGAGGCAACTAGAATAGCCAGACTACCCGAGAGCATTCAGTCCTATAGAAGAAAAGTTTGACATCCTTCCCGTTAGGGAATAAACAACTGACTAGGCTGACGATTGGATCCGCCAAGTAACTTCCTTATATATCTAAATAAGCAGCGCACTATATTAGAGTAGTCACTATTGTACTGAACTAAGGCATGCTAACGTAGCAAACTCGACATAAATATTTTCATGCACGAATAGTACAATTATAAACAGTAATGGTAGACATTTACACTAATTGCAACCACATAAAACGACTAACTATCCAAGATTGTTCAGGGCAGCTGACATGTGCAATTCCTGGTAGGTAACATAAAAGTATTCACGTGCACTGCATGCCAGCTATTTATCTTTCACTGAGTAACCGGTGAACTGCATGGATCAAATATACTAACGTGTATTAACACGTGGATGGGTTTTTAGTGGCTATTCAACGACTGAGCGTGGAGCCCCACATATCCTCCCAGCCAGTACACAGCGGCTGGGAGTCGAATGCAGGAATGCACGTTTCCCCTACACGACAAAAAAACAGGACATAGTCGGCTGAAGGAGCTACTCCCATCTCCAAGCACGAATCTCCCCTTAGACGTGACTGACAGGACAACGCGACACACCAGCCCAGGCAAACAAGACAGCAATTTGACAGACGATATTGACAATACAATCTTCGCATGGGTATGCTTAGGATTAACGAACAGACCCTCGGACCGGCGGAGAAACCATAGACCCTTCAATATTACAGCCAATTCTTCCGACTACTCTAGATTCTGACAGCTTAAATGGAGTTAATCAAATAGCCAGACTAATAATTTGGAATGCAGACGGATGGAGACAGCGAAAACAGATTATTAGACTACTTGGCCAAACACGATGTACAAATAGATTTACTTACAGAAATACACCTTAGCCTGCGGGACAGACTATATCTTCCGGGTTAGTTCTTATACCGCAACGACCGTGACAGGCGTGGCGGCGGCACAGCTATTGCCTTTCTTAGAGACATTGCCCACAATCAAATTCAACTCCCGCCGCTCCAAAGACTCGAATCGAACGCGATAGCTACCTCCATACACGAAAATCACTTGATATTCATTTCGACATACAACTCCCGGGTGACATAATCATAGCCGAAATTGATTTACTCTTACAACTAAATCATCGCGTAATAGTAGCATGAGGCCTCAATGCAATAAACCCACTTTGGATTTACACGCACGCGAATACTGCCGGACAGACACTGCTACATCAAGAAAGCGTATCCGACTATATAATTCACGCTCCCACTGAACCAATTTTCATCCGCTAACAGGTAAATCAGGCGGCGTACGTAATTAATATCCTCATAGAAAGACAAACGCTTGCGTCTCACTAAAAGTGCATAACGATCTATCATCGGACCATCTGCCGGTATTGATAAACCGAGAAGGCCCCCTTCAAACAGCACCAACTAAGCCTGGGCGCAACTACAGCAAAGCCAACTGGGACCTCTTTGCTGAAAAAGTGAACCCACTAATTTCGAAAATACAGGCAAAATCAATTCAGGACATCGACAATGCCATGGAGAAGATCGAAAAATCAATACAATACGCCGCATGGTGGCAGTCCCCCTACAGCGGCAAAGAAGGACCAACACGCGCCTTCCAGCGGAGATATAACACCTAACAGCAACGTAACAGAGCAAGAAGACAATGCCAACACACAAGAACTGCAGCCACATAATATCACCTCCAAACTTTAAAACAGCAACTTCTCGAGCAAACTGCTACCATTATCTCAGAGCAGTGGAACAACACACTGCAGGCCCTAGACCCTCAAAACAAGACAGTATGGCGTATAGCTAAAAGTCCCACTAGGGAGAGGATTTCCATTCCTCCTCTTCACGTTGGACAGTGTATTGCCACAACTGACGAAGAAAAGGCAAAAGCACTAGCAGATGCACTACAAAACACACTAGTTCCAAGTCGTCCTCCGTGGACTAGCGGTACCGTGCTAGCCTCTAGTTCCCAAGGTCGCGGGTTCAAACCCGGCGGAGTGCCATGGTTTTCTCGGGCATAAAAATCCTTGGCATGGCTTCCTTTGGAAGGAAAGTAAAGCTGGTGGTCGCGTGTCGTAGATTTACTGTAAAAATAACCTCAAGCGTGTTAAAGAGGCCTCTAAGAAAAATTACCGGTCTTTCACCGCCAATATAGAATGGGACGCCAAGGACCATAGGTAGTTAAAGAGCGTTCATAAATAAAACTCAATTTTACTAGTTATAAACTTTACACTTGCTTTGCTCCCATTTGTGAACGAAACCGAAAGATTCATCGAAAACATATACGACTGGAAAACCCACGATAAATTACGTAAAACGCACCCTTCCTACACTCTCTATACACCATGAGCATGTCGGCTTTTTCTGCATTAGTAAACCCCATCTTTCACTCACGACTTACTGCTTGAACTGTCACAAACTAACGGACCAGAAAGTCGCAATGCAATCAATGAAGAGAAAACACAATGCAAACAAACATAACAACATCGTACCTAGCAACTAAGCAGATTGAATGGGATAAACAATTCTCGTGGTGGAAACTTTTCAAAATACGATTTCTCGTAAACCACTTGCACTAGAATCCTGCAATAAAGACCATTGACGTTCTAATGTACCCTACATTTATTCTGTTCATCTAACTAGGCATTGTTCCATTTAAAAATTGTATGTTTGCTAAAAAAATTCACTTTCTCAGTATTATTAAAATATTTTATAGACTAAATGTACGAGCCCCTAACTACCAATCAATGCTGTGAAAACTGCACATCAATAGCACTTTCCATTTCCGAAATATTTGCGGTGGAAGTTTTAGGTGTTTCACCCTGTATACACATATGCAGCGCCAGCCTGGGGCTACGCAGGAAAAACGCATATTCACCGTATCGATACCTTTAAAACAGGGTACTCAGAATAATAACACAAGCCCCGTTACTAGCACCATCAATATTATGGTACGATGATCTATACATGCATATGATAGAAGAATTCATTAAGAAACTTGCCTTTTATGTGTATAGTAAACTTTCTGTGCACCACAACACGCAAATAACTGCACTTGGCCAATACAAAACGACGATAGACTAATAAAATATATATTTCACTGTGTGATAGAAGTCTTTTCAGCCCAGACTACGACGACAAAGTTAGAGATATACTCGAAAACCTAATACAATAATCTGCATTGTTTATTTTCCTATTTTTGTTCAAAGATGCAGCACGTGATAGACATCCACTCCACAGCTGCCCTCGAAGTCCTTGTGCTACCCAGCCAAGGCGGCCCCGGTGAATGATGACCAGTGCCACTCCCCCGGGATTGGCACTGGTTCGCACCTGCAAAATCAGGCAGGCAGCAAGCCGAGTGTGTCTAGGCGACTATGCATGACATTGTATTGGAAATTGGGAACACACCGACGACGCCATCCTGCCGTACATGCAAGTACAGATACGGCTCCCATTACGGAGACCACGCGAGCAGCATTCACCATCGTTCCTGTACTCAGGACTCATTTATGGCTGCGCCTGGGAATTCATCCTTTGGCGCGCTCGCATGCATGGCATCCCAGCAACACACGTTGCGGGGCTAGCCCGGTGCTTATGCGGGACCCGACTATCCCACACACTAATACATACCACACTTCCTGCAAGTTAGACTTATTACCAGTACAAGGGAGGCGATGAATTTTGCACGGTACCGCATGCCAAACGATGGCTACCGGGAGGGGCTAAGGTGGGTCCGTCCTTTGCACCCTTCTGGTGGCAACTAAAGAAATAGAACAGTCATACTACAAATATGGGGAAAGGCCAATGTCCTATTCGACAGGCTCTACCCGGTCATCAACATTATACTACTATGCGGAGTATACTACAATAATGACGCAATCGTTCAAACCCCAATTAATACACACCCGTCTTCAGAATGCCCGCAGAGTAACGGAGAACTGGCTCATAAACTGGCGGATCAAAGTAAATGCCCCAAAGGGTTAAGCAATAATTTTCACAAAGCGGCAAATCACAGATTCACAGAAGAACAGTTTACAACCGCTCACTCTGTTCGGTGAGAACTTATGCTAGGCCGCGAATGTACCGTAGCTAGAGCTTAAAATGGAACAAGGTCTGACATGGAAAGCCCACATAAACCAAGTCGGGGGAAAGCAAACGCCCAACTGGGCAAGCTATATCCGCTAATAAATTTATACAATCAAATAAACCTCCAGTTAGGTCTCAAGCTATACAACAAATAAGCCCCATTCAACCTATGCGGTGCCTGTGTGGAGATACGCCGCAAAAACACACCTCAAGAGAATAAAAAATTTCTAAAATATTCTTACGCTAACATCTGAAAATGTCAATAAGAGCAGCTGACGGCTTACTACACATCACAACCCTTTAGTACATGATTTAGACAACTACACCACTGATGCGAACAAACACAAACGTCCTGTTGCTATATTTGACGGAACATTATTTAGTAACGCGACAGAGCCTAACATCCAATAATTCGTAGACAATCTCTAAGATCCCCCTAATTGACTAAGAATAGGACAAATCTCCTTTCACGACCTTCTCAATTTTACAGATTTTCAGTCTATGCAGGAGCGTTCGAAGAGCTTGCGCTACCCACCAAGGTGGCTCTGGGAGAAGAAGGCCTTCCCGTGTGACACAGTCCTGCAGTTGCGCCGAGAGGTGTTGGCTGCTTATCCGTGTGGTCCAGCGACGAAGGACAACCAATAAGGGACCACGACTAGACGAGCAAGTTAGCCTTGCCAACAACAGTTTGGACGTCCCGGGAAATACTTCGCGAAATACATGACGTTCTTCCCAAAAAGAGTAGGAAAGCTATAAGACCTTCAGAAGACGATTGGTTAACGCCAAGAACAGTTTCTTTACTTAACGGTATTTACCTTACGAAGCAAATGTAACCATAGGCTAAGGCAAGAAACATAACATAGTTATCAAATTATGACTTTCATTAGCTGTAAGAACATAACACTGACAACCACTGTATTATCCAAACATTTGCATTTATTACAAGCATAGTATAGGTCTAACCACCCGGGATTAATCAGGGCGTTAGTCATGTGTTATTGTGGGCAATCAACAGACGACGCGCTCGCATGCAATGCATGCCATCATCACATCTTTGAATGACTAACCGGGTGCAATGTGGGACCTGAATAATATGCACGAATATGGAAATAACTAACACGCACAAACAAGTGGACACGTTTTTTGTGGGTATTCCGCAACTGAGCGCGAGCCACACATATCCCCACAGCCATTGCACACAGGCTGGAAGTAGAATGCATTAATGCATTTTTCCCACCACGGAAAAAAGCGGTTCTATAGTGCACACTCTAACTCACATTCCCCATTTAAATAGAATTGAGGCCATAGGATTCTATATAACGTAAAACCAATTTGCGGTTTGGTGGTGGCGTCGTATAACCCAAGGACCCATTAGATAAGGAAGACATAGATGTAGTCCTACAATTAAACAACCCTATAACTTTGGTGGGCGATCTGAATGTAAAGCATCCAATTTGAAACTACAACAACACGAATGCAGCAGGCAGCGAGATCCTGAGACATGAAAACAACTTAGATTACGTTATACACACCGAAGGACCTCACATGTGTCCCTTTTCCTCGGAATCAAAGACCCCAAACCTGGACGTTGCAATAACCAGGCACATAACACAGATAATACATCTCCTCGTTCAAAATGGCCTGTCCTCAGCCCAACTATCCTTCTTATTAACTTATAAGGACCTCTAGAAGAGGTACCACAAGTCCCCAGGCACAATACAGTAAAGCTAACTGGCACTTAGTCGAACGCACATTGACGGAACACCTCAAGTCAGCGAACCTAGCGAAACAGGCTGAGCTAAATGATCCGGCAGCAAGCTGAAACAGACAGTTAACTTTGCTATTAATACGGGCGTGTTGATACATCGTGTGAAACAATTCAGCTCTAAGCTCCCTGCTCACATAAAAGCACTCACAGCTATACGCAACAGGGGCAGGCGAAAATGGAAAAAAATCCAGATACATACTGGACTTGGAACGGTTCCAAAACCTCAACGCACATGTAAGGGAAAGGATGGACAACTTTATGACACAATAGTGGCAAAACACCCTAGATAATTTGAATAGCGAAACTAACATGGTCTGGCGCATCGCGGGGTACCTAACTAAAGACAAGGTACAGACACCACCTTTACATCACCATGGAAGAATTACAACGACGGTCCAAAAAAATAAAAATGCCTTAGGCGATGCATTAGAGCAGACACTAACCTCAAACAAAAACACCTTCTGCGCGATATTTAATAAAGAAACGGAAAGAGTAACTGAAAATCTACATGCCATAATAACTCCTAACGAAACACAAAAAACATGCCCATCAGAAATAAAATCGCTGATAAGGCATCTGCGCCAAAAGGTCTCCAAGACCGGACAAAATACCAAACATAGTACCAAAGAATCTACAGAATGGAGAGCTTAAACTCCTATCAGCACTCTCTAACTACGTCTTAATGCAGGGCTATTTCCCACAAAGATTACAATGGATTTGCTTCTTACTTATAATAATATATTTATTTGGTTTCAACTGCTCATGTACTTCACTTACTCAAACAACACATAGCTCAATCCTGCCAAACTATTACAGATCAAACCGGCCTGCTAAATACTCTAGGCAAACTATTAGAAGAATTAATACATAGGATATTCAACAAGTTTATTACAAAGCACAATCTACTCATACCAGCAAAATTCGAATTTAGGGCAAAACACTCGACCACTCTCTGACCGCTTAGAGCAACAGAGAGTCATGGCTTTAACGTAAGCAAATATACTAGAACTTTACTCCTCTACATTGAACGGGCTTTTGACAGAGTATGACACTCGGGCGTGTTTAAGAAACTGAGGAGCCTCAACGTACCGGAGACGATGATAAAGATAATCGCGAACTGCCTGAAGGATCTAAAGTTTCAAGCATTTGTGAACACCAGTCTCTCAATCCCATGACCGATCAAGGAGGGAATCTCCCATAGAGGTATTCTGGGGCCGACAGTGTTTAGCATATACATAAATGACATGCCAAATACATTAATCACAACACAATACATATATACAGATGACACAACAATAATGACACATTCGGGGAAAAGGCATCCAATAAAGTTGACACTGCAGACTGCCAATGGCTACGTTGGAGCACTGGCTCACAAACTGGAGAATAAACGGAAATGCCTTCAAAAGCCAAGAATATTCTTCACCAAGCGAATAAAGCATCGTCATCCCAGACAGAGCCTGCGGCCATTACTTTTCTTGGACAGGAAATCAAGTGGATCGACACGATAACATGGCTAGTAGTTAAAATTGACCATGTTCTAAAACGGAAGAAGCACATTTATCAAGTTAGGAACAAGACTAGTGCCCAAATAGGCAGACTTTATCCTCTGATAAACCTAAACGATGAGCTAAATGTTTACAAAGGGATGACACTGTAAAAGACACTCATCAGACCCATTCTTACCCACGCAGCTGCTGTTTGGATATACACCGCTGCGACACATATTAAGAAATTACATGCCTTCCAGTATGGAATTCCATGTGTTATTGCGCAGATTGCTAGAATTGCATCATCAGACAAGCTACACAATGAACTAAGAATGCATACTATACTGGAATTCCTTAAAAAGCTAAAATGAGTTGTAACATGGTAACAAAACGTTTCCAGACCCATGTCCAGATAGCATAATTTATTCATCTACGTGTGAAGAATGTGTTCTGCAATTTGTGCCGTACATTTTTGTTACACCCAATATAAACAACATTCCTAAAACGTAAACACAAGCTTTCACATACATGCTGACGACCCAGCAGTAATGGCACAATCAGGAAAAACGGTGTTCATACACAGAGGATTGCAAGGGGCCCTCAATAATCTAGAGGAATGGCTTACAGAATGGCGCATTATTGTTAATGCACCAAAAAATACAGGCGATAATATGCACCAAATGTAAGAATCACAGATTTCCAAACTAGGTACCGCCACTTACCACATTTGGTGAAAATATGGGTGGAAGAAACACAGTAACCTGCCCAGGACCCAAAATGGATCAGGGACTAACATAGAAAAAGCAATATTACAAACACGGGGAAAGACAATGCCCAATTAGACAGCCTCTACACAATCATTAACATGGACTTCGTATTAAAACTCAAAATGGGTTTTATAAAACGCTGATACGTCCAATAATCACCTATACTGCACCATTATGGGGATATGCTGCCACAACATACAAAAAAGATTACAAATATTCCAAAATAAAATATGGTGCATGAAATCCAAAGTATTTACGTAGCTCCATCTGGTTTACTACATGACGAACTTAAGATGCACACAGTGGAAGAATTCTTTAAAACCCTAACACACTATACATATAAGAAACTACACTCTCATCACAGGTCACTAATAAAAGGGTTAGGGAACTACAACATAGAAATAAACACAACAGACCCCTGTCACTACTCGAACGAACGTTATCCCAAGACCACAAAAAAGAATACAACCCTTCTTCGACAATATCTTACAACTCCGACAAAGACACTGACAGAGAAACTGAAACGGACCACTTCCCACAAAATCGCAACAAATTGAGTTCTATTTATGGACGCTCTTTAACTGCTGTGGCCCTTAGCGTCCTATTTTATATTGGGTTTGAAACAACGGTAGTTATGCTCATAGGTCTCTTTATCAGGCTTGAGGTTCTTTTACGTGCCGTAAATCTACGACACGGGACCACCGGCTTCACTTCCTAAGGATTTTCACGCTCGAAAAATCCATCGTCCTCAGCCGGGTTTAAACCCGCAACCCCGGGAGCTAGAGGCTAGCATGGTAACCACTACACCATGGAGGACAACAGCAACGTTAATATTTTCTCTTCTCTTGCCTTTTCAGAATTAGCCTGTCGCAGAGCCCTCAAGCCCTCAGCCACCGCTGAGGCGATTCGGGAGTTCGGGCCTTCCAATCGATGTGGGCAGTGAACGGTGGGCCGTTGTATTATAGAGTCGGTCACACAGATGACGTTGGCAACTACCCAGACAACGTGCCGACGAAGGACAGAGAGCCGCATGAAACTAGAGCGACGGGCGCCTGTGCGCCATCAACGAGCAGGGCTCTCCCGTGAATACAAGCACAGAAGTAACACCTCACGATGTCATTAATACAGCAACACATAAGCTATAACATTATTAGAATATACAACGAAAACAAGCAGACAAATGGTTCTCTAATTATAAAGCATAAGATCGACTATAAATGCATTGGCAAGCAGGCACTCCCAGCACTAACTAAAATCAATTTGAAAGTAAGCAATTAAATATCTACTAGCAATAATGCATCGTCTCTCCTTGCTGTTGTTTAGGTATTATGGACAATTACTGCATTTAACGAATGACACAATCGCATGCAATGCATACCGGCAAACTAGCTACACACATACTAACCGGTGTGCTATGTGGGACCCGGCAAACATGATATCAGGAGATTACACAGAACTACACGACGCAGGCTACACAGCAAGCTCATTGTGATCTATGTCAGAAATCGACACTTTGTCTCCAATGCAAACGATATAACTTCAACTCCACTTTCAGTCAGAGCGGAAGTATCCCAGGGAAGCCTATTTGGACCAACCCTCTTCAACATATACATAAAGGACATTACCAAAACATCCCGTACAAGTCTTTACCTCTACATGGACAATACTTTCATCACTGCACAATCAGGCAGCATCAACTCGTCCGGACCAGACTTCAAAACAACTTAATTGCTCTACAACCCAAGCTGAAAATATGGCGCGTTAAGGCCAACAGCTGGAAATCGCAAGCAATTATTTTTACCAAAAGACGCTTCCATAGACACTCCACTCACGCGCTGGTTCCACTGTAACTTTTCAAGGTAAACATACGTGGTCCAACCAACTGCTATCCTTTCGAGTCACGATGGACCAGGGCCTTACCTGGAAGGCTCACATTTCCGCCACAAAGCAAAATGCCCGTACCAACTCCACAATTTATATCCAACCATAAACGTGATCATCGGCCGCAGCCCAAAACTTGGACTCACTGGTCTATAGAACTTCGACCTATATTTACTTACGCATCCTCAATTTGAGGATGGGCTACCCCAACCGACATCAAAACTCTGACAACTTTCCAAAACAGTCTCCTACGCATTGTAGCTAAAGTGTCTGAAACCGCCCAGGCAGCCAAACCTCACGAAGAACTCAAAATACACACGTTCGAGGAATTTATCCTAAAGCATGCTTCCTAACTCTACGATAAGATACCACAAAATCATAACCCCCTTGTCCAAAGCTTAGACTTCTACAACATAGTCAGCCTCAAATATAAACGCTCACTACACTTGTACAAGAAAACCCTCTGCAAAACCACCTCACCCATAGACGTTGCAGTATACCACTACAAGTTATTCAATCCACCGCAACTAATAACTTTTCAGATCCAGCTGCATTCTACGCCTAAAAATCCAACGCATACCAGTCGATCATACACTCCACAGTTTTCCTCGAAATCCTTACGCTATCGCCGCAGTTTCTATAGGAACGTAACTCGGCAGGTAAAAGATTTAAGCAAAATATTCTATTTCCGGAACAGTTTCGATTGCGAGCCAGAAATTGAAAAACACTACCATTAATCAAGAGCAACTGAAAGCATCACCTAAGTTTCAATATAAATAAATCAACAGGCTCACTTTAGTTCGACGTCAAACGCGCATTCGACGGTGTATGGCACGCTGAGGAAACTCTAAATACTAAAAGTATACGATTCACTAAGAAACTAACAGGAAGCTACCTAAGCAACCGAAAATTTCCTTCCAGAGTAAAGAATCACCTATTAGTCGGGCGCCCAATCAAAGCAGGTGTGCCGCAAGGTAGTTTACTTAAGACACACACAAACACATCCACACACACACACACACATATATATATATATATATATATATATATATATATATATACGTATATCCATGATATTCCAGAAACCGTAAACACAAACTTATACACTTGTGTTGACGATGCAGCAATAATGGCACAATCAGGCAAAACTGAATTCATAAGCAGAAGGTTACAAAGCACCTTCAATAAGTTAGAGGAATGGCTTACAAAATGGCGCATTAGGATTAATGTACCAAAGGCACATGCAATAATATTCACCAAACGTAAGAATCCCAGATTTCCAAAACACCACTAACGCCAATTACTGTATTTGGTTAAAATATAGTCTGGAGAGACGCGGAAACCTGGCTAGGACTCAAAATGGATCAAGGACTAACATGGAAAGACGACATTTTACAAACACGGGAAAAAGTCAATGCTTCCAATATGGCAGACTCTACCTAAACATCAACTTGGACTCCCAATTAAACCTCAAAATGGGATTCACGTTGTACAAGCACCGATACGCCGATCATCACCAAAGCTGCACCGTTATGGGGATATGCCGCCAAAACATAGATCAAAATATTACAAATGTTCTAAAATAAATAAGGCGCATGATATCCAAGGTATATTATGAAGCTCCATCTGGTTTACTACATGACGAGTTTAAGATGCACACAGTGGAAGAGTTCATTAAGAAACTCACACATGATACGTACAAAAAAAACACACTCTCATTACCGCCCAGTAACAAAAGCGTTAGGGAACCACCATACAGAAACAAGTACAACACACTCCTGCTACTTTTGGAGCGAATGTTGTCCCAAGACTACACAGAAGAAAAACACCTGCTTTACAATCTCCTACAACTCTGACAAGGACACTGACACGGACTACTTCCCACAAAATCCAAGCATTAATATTTTCTATTCCCTTGCATTTTCAGGCCTAGCCCGTCGCAGCGAGCTCAAGCTCTCAGCCATTACCGAGGTGGCCCTGGAGAAAGGGATTATGCATTATGGAGTCGGTCACACAGATGACGTCGACAAATACACGGACAGAGCGCCTGAGGGAGAACAGAGAACGGGATCTACGTAGAGGATCTGTGCACTACCGATGAGCGGTGATCATTAGTAAATAGCAGCATAGGATGTAACACCACACGATTTTATTAATAATTTAACACATAAGTTCGGATCTTGGTAGAATATACGAAGCAAACAAGTATAAAGGTAGTTCATGATCCTAGAGCATTAGATAGACTACAAATCTCATAACAAGCAGAAACTCCATGCACAAGTTAACCAACTATTACAAAGTAAGCAATTAAACATCCACTAGCAATAACGCTTGAACTCTTCCTGGTGTTGTTCAAGTTTAATGCACAATCTTATCAACCAGCCATTGACGCGCTCGCATGCAGTGCATTCCAAAATCCTAACTACACACATACTCACCGAGGGTGCTATGTGGGACTCGAAAAGTGCATAATTCTCGAGATTACACAGCAATACGCCACTAAAACGTGGAGGGAATACCCTCTAGTGGGTATAACACGATAAAGCTGCAAGCTCCACATACCCGCCAGTCATTACACACCGGCAGGGGATCCAATGCAATAATAAATTTTTCCACCGAAGGTAAAAAAGCTAGCAGAGCCTTTTGGAGGAAGAAAATCGGCAGGAAGAAACAGCGCCGAGTCGCCGATCCTTCGCCAGAAGAATGCTCCTAGGTGCCCGGCAGCTGCCGAGGACGCCGCACAACCGCTGACACCTGTAGCCACCCTGATCCCAGCCGAAATGGACTCGCCGGTGACACCCCGGTATTTGCCGGGAGGTTGGCCTCTTCTCCTCCCTTACACGGACCTCCTTTAGCTTAGGGCACTGCTTCGGTGCGAGTGTCGCAGCATGAGCTGTTACACCAGCATGGACTCAAATCCTCCCTTGGACACCCAAGCATCACCGGCGTCTCAGCCGAAGCAACCTGCGCCTTCTAATCCCCACGGGAGGCATAGTGCTTTTATATATGGTGTACCGCTGGACGTTTCCCACACGCATCCTCTTCAGCGAAGCGCAACAACGGGAGAGCCACCCGAATCACCGCACGAGGAGGACCGTCAATGCTTGTACGACAGGACCTCGCCGATCCTGGCGACTACCAAGCGACCTCAGGGCACGCGTGCCCTTTTTAGGGCGGAGTCTAAGCACTGAAGCCAGTAAGATGGATAGCCAGGTACCTTGTCGCCGCTGGTGCACTTTTGGACACAACACTTCCCATGTGCAGCTTAACCGAGGTGCCACTATTTTCCCCCCAATCTCACAGCCGACTTCACCAAACACGACATGAGGAACCGCTGCCGATCTGCGCCACATGCCATAGCTTCGACTGCTTCACGGATTAGGCGCAGTGCTCCCTCTATCCGCGTAGCCGACATCAGACTGCAGCCTCTCAGCGCCTTCAGCTCCATCACAGGCGACAACAAAGTCACTACCGCTTCCACTCTCCGCTGACAATAACACTTTGCATGATGTGGTCCAGAATAAGTACAAAGAGGCTCTTGACCATCAGCAGCCGCATCACCTTCCTGAAAAACTTGCAAATATCACCGTCGCCGTCAACACTGCACACTCTGGCTAACGTCTCGTCCGCCTTGCCGACATCGAAGCCAGGCTGCAGGACCTCCACGCCATCATCTCCACCTACTCAACTGCTCTTCAGAGCGTCTCATTCAGCTGCCTCAACAGACTGAAAATCGCTGACAACTCCATTCGCAGCCTAGTGGAAAGTGTCATTAACCACAACACACACCACCGCCAGCTCCGACCTACACTTTTTCGGAGTATTCAAGGCGCACGTTGACTGGCTTTTTGACTTATCCAAGGCCCTCCTGATAACCACGGCACACTGTACTCAGCAGTAAGGGGACTTGAAGACCGGCCAGGAGTAACTACGAAATCTCAGGATTGCACAAGGCAGAACCCTCTCCTATAAGCAAAATTACAAATAAAGAAATGTTTGAAAATCCATCCTCGCTTCACTCCACGTGGTTGCAGCCATGGCCCTGTTAAGGCTATGGATATCATCCGGACATTCCCCTTCACCCACTGCCAGCCTAAATGCTGGCAACTACTTTTTTCGCGCTACCGGGAGTGCTCAGTAGAACCTCAATACTATCGCTTCTCCGATCTACTCTTCTTCACTTCGCAACTTCTTAATCTCGAACTTCCTTCCCAAAAAGCTAGCAGAGGCCCTCGATTCTCTACTAACCAGCCGCTGTTTCAGTCAGCACCTACTTTCAAGCCATTTTCAACCAGACAGTAGGATAAAACTGCAAAGCCCAGTGAACAGTACCATGCGATCACAAGGTCCCCTCGGGGTTTGCCGTCTGCCGCTTGGACTTTTTCGTGCCCTTTGCCGGCCTCTTTCTCTCTAACTGTCCTTATTCTTTCTTCTGGACCATTAGATTTTAAGAATCACCATCCTTAGCGAACCCCCTTAAAAACCGTTTAGCCTTCACAATGCTCCCGGATCTGCGGGCCTTCTGGGTTTCAGGTGCGGAAATTCGAAATGGTTGTGGCCCTCTTTCCTTCAGATATGGCGGCTCCGGGTAAAGTCGTGGCCAGAAATCACATGGATGGGATCGACACCGCCGTATCTGATACTCCCCATGAACTAACCTCCTACTCTTCGATCTCATTCGCTCCACCCTCTATCCCTTCTGTATCTTTTTCCTTTGCTTACGACTCCCTGGCCATTCTCGTACCTCTCTTTTTGATCCGCCCCGACACAGTCCCATTCTGTGCCTACCACGCTTCCACGTACTTCCCTCACAGCAACGTTTGCCTTCTAGCAATCCTCTCCTGCTTCCCCAACCTTGGTGCTACAGCCCAACCCTTGTCATCCTCTGCTTCCTTTTCTACCACTGCCCTCCTCCAAACCATCAACCAGCCAAATCCCATCCTTCCATGCCCTATACCTTGGGGTGAGTGATTTACGTCTACAGGGGCAAGCTAGTCTTGGAACCCTGGTGACGGATTTCGATGCCCCGTGTAGTCCGCCCGAGCATCTCGTATCGATTGCGCCTCTATCGGGGGACTCGATGGGCTCACTACCCCGTCGAGGGACTACAGAAGTCTGCGTAGGTTATTTTATGAGTGGAACGTATTGTACTCTCACACGAAGGGACTTAAGGACCTGTTCTGTAGACTGGTCACGAAGTTACCTCGGTCTGAACGGGGAAGGGGATGCATTCCTCGGGGAAATATGGAGCGCTGGAATGCGTGCGAAGAAGCCTGCTCAGCAGAGCCGCTTCTCTACCGGGCGCCCGTTACTCTCTATATACCTGGTGGAAGCCTTATCATAGGAGGACTGAGCCCTTCTGCTTAACCTGAGACTCCTATGAAACGGCGAATGACGTTAGAGGCTTCCCACCCATTCACAACCGTTTGGCAAATGCCAACGCCTTGGACATTTAGAGCGCGATTGCATCGGTTCCCAGTAGGTGTTATCCTAGTTACTTGCCTCATGATTTCCGTACCTGATACATTCCTCCGGTGGAGGGGAAAAATGAGCGCTTTTCTCTGGTGTGGGACACGGGGCGAGTTGGAAGGTCTGCCTGGAATACAGGCTCCAATCGGACCGGCTCAGAGCTGGTGATGTAGCAAGGCGCGCACGTCAAGAAGCGGTGTCAGCAGCCTAGCTACATGCGCCTCCCCTCCAAGGGCACATCAACCACTCACACAAAGGCCACCGCAAAGGCAGGATCAACCTACCTAACGGCTAGACGCTAGATCGGGTGCCCCATGCACGAGCGCTGGTGATCCTACCCCTGCTCCCTCCGCAGCTCCTGTGCATGAACGTCTCCTCCCCAAAATTAACATCAATCCAGCTGTCCCTCAAACTCTTCTCCCACCCCAACTTAACCCCAGTCCTTATCTCCAAATCCATCTCCCAGCCGTATCCACTGCCCAACTCCAGCATTCCCTTGTGTTCCTGGAGATGTCATGAATGCATGCCCGGAGTGAAGCGATTAAAATTCTCAGGCAACTACTTACCCAGTCACACCTCACGCTTGAACTGCTGTCAACCTGCTCTGGCTTCCTCGCCATACTTACTGATCCCTAGGCAATCCTGTATGACCCATAATGGCTACTCCTGAGATAAATATCAAGTCATAGAATGGAAATGGTGTCTTCAAACGAAAAGCAGATATCTTGGACTTCTCTAATGCCCACAGCATTGCTGTTATTCTCATACATGAAACCCGTATAGCTCCAGTGACCAGATACAATGTACCCGGCTACAAAATTTACGGGCCAGACTGCAACGGGATTGCTGGAGGCATAGCCATCATCGTCATTATCATCATCAAACACACCATTTATTACTAACTTGTCTCTCTGCCTGCCTCAGCAGAATGGAGGCAACTGGGAGATACTTCGCCATAAATCGATTTCTTTCGTTTGTAGTCTCAGTCTATAATTCACCAGGTTATCTCATCACATCTAACCTTGATGCTGTATTAGCACTCAGTCATATCAATGTCTTAGCTGGAGACCTAAATTCCAAACATGAAACCTGGAACCCTCCAAGCTAACACCCTGTACGTCACTCTCTTCTGAGGCACTAAAATACGTCCAACTATGTGATACAGTTACCGAGCGAATATCCATTCATTCCAAATCACCCAAATTAAACTTCAGAGATCCTCGGCATAGCATTTACTCGCGGCCTTAAGCATCGCCATGCCTTCAGATCACCTCTCAGTATTCCTTGCTATTGATGGATCCTTGGATCCCAAAGTATTCTCCCAGGCGAAATTACAACAAGACCAATTGGCAAATATAGTAAAATGCCCTAACTACTGAAATCAAACGTACCCATCACAACCATCGAAGATCTAAATCAGACATTGGGAACACTTGCAACCCACTTAGAATTTGCAATCATAACTGCCGTAAATCTTTAGACGCACTCCAACTATACTACATATCTGCCGCCGGACATCAAAGCGCTCGCCACCGAAAGAAAGCACGCTCGCCACCGAGAAAAAGCGTGCCCGATGAAAATGGCCTAAATGAGCCACGCATCCCAAGGACCTTGAGGAACTCCAACGCGTGCAACACCTCCTGCGCAGAAGAAACACCGAGTACATATCTAATCAATCATCTGACACGCTTGCCACCAATGACGGAAACCATGCCTCAGTGTGTCGCATTTCCAAGTACTTGCTCCGCGAGAAACCCACAATACTGCCACTGAGCATGAACTAGCATATTGCCTCCTCCTACCAACAGTAGACCGAAATACTGGCCGACGCCTTGGAAGAGGCCCTAATTCCGAACGTGTCACCATCAGACGACCAATTTACCCGAGACACCGAAAAACTCACTCGGGTTCTACACACTATGCGTACTCAACAAAATTCGGGAAATCAGCACCTTTGAGATCCAAATGTCTAATACGCCACCTACCTACAAGAAAAGTCCCGGGACCGAATAACAATCCGAACATAGTACTAAAAACTTCCACACCCGTCATTCGAAGGGCTAACACAAGATTTCTATTCTCAGTTGAGAACGGCTACTTCCCCAACTCCTGGAAAACTGCCAAAATTGTCCACTTTACCAAAATGGAAAAGAATCTCACCAATCCCAATTATCGCCCAATCAGTCTTCTGAACAGTCTCAGCAAACTCTAAGCAAACGCGTCCCTCATCAGACACAACATATTTATAAATGTAGGTATTAGCACCAAACACTCCCTCACCCTCCAACTGCTCAGGAAGATCAAGGGAGTCACTTATGGCTTTAATTCCAAAAGATTCTACTGGCGCAGTCCTACTGGACGTTGAAGGAGCCTTTCACAGTGTCTGGCACGAGGGCCTACTGCGAAAATTACTAAATTTCCACGTGCCAAACACACTTATCAAACTTATCGCCAACCATCTCAGAAAGCATCAGTACATCTCCTCAGTGGGTAACACTTCATCTATTGCGCAGCAATAAGGGCGGAAGTACCCTAGGCACGCCCGCTTGTACCTACCCTTTTCAACATCTATATTAACGATATCCCAAAAAGCGCCAAACGCCAACCTCTATCTCTGTGCAGAAATCTCCATAACAGCACATTCGGAAACATCTTACTTATTCGAACCAAGCTCCAACACGACCTGGACGCAGTACAACCCTGGCTTTAAAAATGTCGCACTATCGTTAACGTCCGAAAATCACAGACCACCATATTCACCAAAAGATGTCTTCACCGACAGCCTACTCATGCACTTCAAGCCCTACCTCTCTTTATGGAAAACATCCAATATTCAACGAAGGTTCGATTTCTCGGCGTCATCATAGACCTGGGCTCACATGGAAAGTCCACGTTACTGAAACACGCCACAGGCCACAGGCATTTCTACGAAACTTGTAACCACACATATACCCCTACAGCGCCCTCAGACAAGGTGTTGGACTCACCCTCTACTAAACCTTAATCAGTCCCATACTCACGTACGACTCACTAGTATAGGGGTATGCTGCCCCAACGCACATCAAATCTCTTATCACGTAAGTGAACAAGATACTTCGAATCATTGCCAAAGTTCCCGGGTTCTTATCTGTAGAAAAACTACACACTAAACTCAAAATGCATACCCTTGAGGAATTCATCAAAAGCTTGTCTCCGACCTCCATGTTAACACCGCGTCAAACTACAACTGACTTTTTCAGTCATTAGGTACATACCAAACAAACAACCTCAAATGTAGTCGACCCCTGAAATTGTTTCACAGATCCTTTACTGCCTCTATGTCACCCTGGATGTGGCATCCATATTTTCCAATTACTCAATCCACTCTGATTTAAAACGTTCTCTGGATTCAGACGTCACTCCATTCCACAACTGCTCACAAAGTCGTTGCGCTACTCATCCAACGCGACCTTGGGGAATAGAGTCCCCCGCGAGTGGCACGGATCCGCTCCTGCACCATCAGGTAGGCAGCCAACGACATACACACTCTAGACGACCAGAATGTCATAGGCTCCGAGACTTGGAACTCATCAACGACGCCATAGGACTCAACACGCAAATCCAGCTATATCACACACCTGAAACAACCAGAACTCCGGAAGTCACTTACAATAGACCAGTTATCCTACACACAAGGTAACGACCAACTAGTGATATGGCACACCAGCACACCATCCTCCACAATGTCATTACGATGCTGCATACTGCATACACCGTACAGTTGTCAGACAATCCTACCCTAGATTTTGCAGCTTCCTGCAAAATACAGCAAGATACTCCCAGCTAGGTATCACAAATTCTAGTACGCTCCCAGGTCAGTATGTTCGTTCTCACATGCACTAACACCACCCCTAACCACATCAAAGATCAGCTAACTGCACTTCCTGTGTCCTGTTCAGACTTCCGTATGTTCAGTACCAGACATTTTCGCAGACGCCTATTTGCGTTGCGCACAGGCTAGCAACGTCCGACTGTCACTAACCACCACTAAAAATAATCTGAAACAGTTCTCTTAAAGTTAGTTTCGAGAAGAGAGAGTTTAGACAGATGCTGAAGAAAAAGCTTCGAGGACGCACCACACTTACATTGGGGACAGCAACTACCATTACCAGCTCAGCTCAGTAACTGAAGCCACTACCGCAGATGCAGCACCCGTCGGCCCCTCTCCATCTGCTGATATCAACACATGTTCCTGCCGGCCCCATAGGCGCGGCAGCCGCTCACCCGACCACACCTGAGCATCTACCGCCGCGTGAAGCCTGTCGCCCGAAAACTCTCGGCGCCACCGGGGCACAATGCCGGCGCAAATAGCGCCCTTCCGTCGCACCCACCGCAGCCTTCAAGCCTCCACCCGGCACCAGCCGGTATCCCCGCAGACGCCACTGCTGCTTTGCTGGACATATCCGCCAACAGACACGGGCGCTTCAGCGCTTTCGCCTTCGGTGAACACCGCTGTCTGCTTTCACGAATTCTCTTGGAGCAAGAATAATTTTTTTAATTGACGATTATCCTTAACCGACACGAGCCTACTCCACCCTTGCGCCTTGTCTTCCGGGACAGAGCGTACTACATTGTAGCCTTGACCGCGGGCAAGGACTTCCTTGAACGTGTTATCTGAATCATGGCCAGCCGGACGAAATGGGCAGCACCGTGCCGAAGATGTTAACTATACGGCCATTCGGCGGAACGTTCTACAGCACCGCCGCCGTACCACTATTGCGGCGCACATGCTGCCACGTCTACCTGTTCCACGATGACGTTTCGCATCGAGGAAGTTTCTGCGCCACCTGCTGCCGGACAGACCATTGCGCTCCATCCCCGGGCTTCCACCGCTGCAAGAGATCCATCGCCGACGCCGAGGCCTCAACCGACTACGCCAGTCCAGGTGCATCTCCGTGAGGCCGCTTCACAACATCGCACCATCTCCGCCCTCGAAGCCATCGCGACCCAGCTTGTCTCGCTTAAAGAGGCACTCAGACTGTGCGCTGCGAATCGCCTCGCCGCAATAGAAGCAAAGCAGCGAACTACCTCAAAAAGTCTCTCTAGCGCCCCAAGCAATTTGCCAAGCTCTAACACACCATCCAAGAGAGGCAGCTGAAGAAAACCCGGAATTCATCGCTTCCATTAACGGGGCTTCGCCGGATGAATTTCGACACTTGCATGATACCTCACATACCACCACCCTACAATAGTGAAGACTGACCTGAACGGCTGAATACCCTGGAGGCCTCATTTGCTCAAATTCTGGAACCATGCACATGCCAATATCCTAGCTCAACTGTACCAACTACAGGCCATCCACGGAAATTCGATGAAGGTTACATCCTCATCAGGAACTTCATTGAGCAACAAGATCTGCCGGGTCCTCCCACTACTGGACACCGATGATTCATCCTCGTTTTCACCTTCATCATCTTCACCAAGCCACGGAATACCAGTAGAAGCCATTCAACATTACGTCTATACCCTGAGTGGCAGCAAAGTCTTCGGTCATTGCTGCATCCGTTTAATAACACTGCAGCAGCTCCTTTTCATTAGAAGGCCTTTTTATACATTACGAAGGTGACACAGATACTTACGTGAAACTGCGCAAACATAGCACCCTAATCGCAGCGCATGTTCATGTAAATAAAGCATCCTGCAGCAGTCACATCCCTCCCTGGCGTAGTAAACCGTTCCTTTATATCCAAATCTCTGTCTATACCCTTTAAAACGAAGAATCTGAAACACACTTTGATACGGTAATTTGTATCACAAATTACTTAAAGGTAAATAATTATTTTAATATGAATATGTATTTTTATGTGACATTGATTTCAGAGGTTTATTAATTGTAAATATTATTGGTAAATAATAATATACGGCTCTACTGAAACTGTTAACAATAACACAATACTGCAGCAAAGGAATGAGTTGTTTATCGTTACCGGGAACCAGGAAGTTACGTAATATTTCCCGCCTTTTCGGTAAAAGCTTCTAGAATTTTCCCTAAAAGTAATATGTATTAGTGGTTTTCATTGGATAGTAAAATAGACGCTAATGTTGGCGCGTTTTATAAGCCAATAGCATTTCATTTATAATCTTTAGGTGTATCTTGAGGCAAGCCTATAAATAGCCAGTCTCGAAGTCGGTCGCCTCGCAGTTATACAAAATTCTCCGTACACTCCACGTCGATTCCGCAGTTAAACAAATTTCTTAGTACACTACACGTCGCCCCGCAGTTCAACAAGATTCTTAGTACACTACACGTCGACCCCCAGTTCAACGGAATTCTCAGTACACTACATGTCGCCAATCAGTCCTTCATTTCGTCATAAGTTACACGCAGCAGAATTACGAGAATCTAAAACATTATACAGTTAAAAACACACAAAGTCGAAGTACGTGATTTAAAAGTGAGAAGTTATTACAACCAGTTTCAGTTTGACGAGTATCTATATCTATATGTAAATGTGTTAGTGAACGTGTTCGACAATAAAAGTTATAAAACCAATTTCTTCGTCAATATAATTTCTGGACAAAAGATTCCTTTCCGATTCACACCCTGCATGAGAAACATATTCGACCCAAAGAGCTAGCTGGATGATATTTAAAGTGAATTATTTCAAAACTGATGCAAATTGCTACGCCAGAGGGAACTACAAACAGAACAAATGAACCAACCAACGTATGACGTCACACAAGATGGCTTCGCGTGAAGCAAACATTTATTTGCAACATACAATTTGTTATCTCGCAAATTGGCGCCCAACGTGGGGCAGTTAAAGTTATGTAAACAAACATTTATTTGCAATATATGTTATACTCGCAAATTGGCGCCCAACGTGGGGCTAATTATAAGATCTTCAAGATATAATAATTTACGTAAAACAGAATACGTAAGCATTTGTTCACTCAAAAATTGGCTTCCACAACGTGGTGCTATAAACACGTAAAATTGCTATTACAAATTGGCTCCCATACGTGGGGCAGTTAAAGTTATGTAAACAAACATTTATTTGCAATATATGTTATACTCACAACTTTACTTCGAGAGTTGGAAGCTACACCTACACATCCTGGGAAAGAAGCCTGCTAGATCGGGCCTCCTAACTTTGCAGCGTCATGTCTTAACCGGGAAGCAAATTAGGAGAAGAAGACGCCGCAGTCCGAAACTGGCCCGGCCTCACCCTCTCTGTGGAGCAGGCCGGCCATTCACCACCGCTCAGCCAGTACAGCAGCGCGGTAATCTGCGGCGATTCTGCCAGCACGTATTTTGTCTACAGCTACCCAGCAACAGTGGTCTTCCTCAATGAAGGTTACCCGCATCACGTCACCCAGAGGACTCACGCCTTATTTAGATTGGAACTGTCCAGTAGCAGTGATCTGGAGGTACATTGGCTTCGGACCTGACTTTATTAGATCGGCGCCTTCGAGGTGAGGCTAGCCGTCAGGAACGACCAGCTCAATGGCGATGCTGCTGTGCTTTCAGGCACACTGCCAACGCCTGCTCTTCTTCGCTGATTTGTCACTAGTGTGGTGCCACGCCCTCACAGCAGAGTGCATTGGGAATTATCTTCGCCGTCGCCGTCAATTCTGTGACACCTGTGGTGGTACTTTGCACTTCACCGGCCAGCCCGAGCGTCACCTCTACCCGAGGAGCAGGCAAACTAATCAGCAGACTACAGCGCATCAGCCATGGAAGGAATACCACCACAGGCAGTCTCAACAGAGGAGGCGATGCGGGAAGCCATACAAGACTTACATGCGGAGGTACTGAACATGTGTGCCCGCTTATCTGCCATGGAGGAGACGCTTGCTGCCATCATTAACGTGAAGCTATAAGTTCTGCAAGCACCGATCACCGCCGCCAAGTATCACCACCAGACAGTCACCACCCAGCTTCCAGCTCGACTAGACACCATCGCCACCCGCGTGAATTCTTTGGAGTTCAACGCAAGATCACATCACCAGACATAACCTCCAGATCACCACACCAGTCCACCAACACAACAACATACAACCTTCACCATTCCACCGGAACATCAGCTCAATCTAGAGAAGTGCCGCGCCTTCAACGAGGCTCAGGGAAGAAGACGCCACTGACACCACAGCAAACGCATCCTTGCCTAACCTTTACTCAATTATCACCTTCTATCTCATTCATAATTAACACGTTCCAATCTCTTGGCTGCAGCCAAGGAAATCTGCAATGGCTGTAGCCTAGGACCTACCTTCACCCACTCCCGTCCATAGCGCTGCAGCACAGCACCTTTCACCTCTCTCTCTCTCTCCCTCGGCAGCAGGCCAGCTATTCACCGACGCTCAGCCAGTACAGCCGCCGCCTCACAGCAGCTGCATCAGCGCGGTAATTTTCAGTGTTCCATGGGACCTGCCAGCACTTTTGTTGTAGTAGCTGCGCAGTAACAGCGTTCTTCAGCAGTGAAGGCCATCGGCATCACATCACCCCGGGACCCGCGCCCCTAGTGCGTCTGGAACTGGATAGCAGCGCCGCTTTGGAGGCTGCCTTGGCTTCGGGCCTGACCTTATTAGGTCGGCGCCATCGGGTCAGGGATAGCCTATGAGAACCAGCTCCTTGCCGACGCTGCTGTGCTTTTGGGTACAGCGCCGACGTCTGCTCCTCTTCGCCGAGGAGCTACAATTATGGTGCAAGCGCCCAGAGTGCACTGGACATGATCTGCGCCTTCGCCGCCGTTTCTGTGCCACTTGCAGTGGTGCTTTAAGCTTCATCTGTCAGGAACCGTGTCCTCTCAGGAAAAATACGCAGCCATAGCAATCTATTAGCCGTTGGACATGACAGCAGCATCGAGAGTCTCAACTGGGGTGGCGAAGCAGGATGCCATACAGGACATCCATGCGGAGGTACTGAACATGTGTGCCCTTTTAGCCGCCATGGAAGAAGCACTCGCCGCCATCATCAACGAGAAGCTACAAGACTTCCAGGCAATAATCACCCCCGCCAACCATCACCACTAGACCTTCGCCGCCGAGCTGCCAGCATGACTGGGCATCATCGCCAGCCGCCTACTGACCTGGGAATTCAACAACAGATCCATTCACTAAACACAACCAGCAGATCACTATAGTTCACTAGCACAAGAGCATGTCCCATTCATCATATCACCGGCACATGAGCGCCTACTAGAAGAGTGTCGAGGCTTCAGCGAAGCTCAGAAAAGACAACGCCACTAACACCACAACATAGTCACCCTCGCCCTTCCTTAATTATCACTTTCTAACCGTTAGCCTGCAGTCAGGGCAATTTGTCATGGTTGTTGCCTAGAACCTTACGTACACCCGCTCCCGCCCATAGGCGGCAGCACAACAACCTTCGTATACTAACGCGAGTGCTATGTGGTATCGCGTCACTTCCACCTTTGATTCCTTTCTTTTTCCTTCTTCCTCTTTTCTCTTTCCTTCCGGCGGAGAAGTTTTTAGTGGGTATAGCCACATATTGGTGAGTCTCGCACTCTCAGTCTCCGAATTCCCATCGGGGCTGGGGTTAGCATGTAAGTGTGTTTTTCTGCTCCACTGGAAAAAAACTATCTGAAATACGTGAGCTTTTATTAAATTCATTCAAACAATTCTCACAGCCTCTCTGTGGTAGAGATTCTGAATGAACCAATTTAAATGTTCCATTTAGAGGGAACTTTCTTGATGTTTTCCGCCTCAGGCTATGTTAACTAATTTCAGAGATACAAGGCTTTATTCCTCCCTGGCATCGATGGAAGGCCTGTTGTACGCGTATCCCTGCATCAGTCCATCGTCATCTTCTATCGGATGTTACTTAGATATATGTCCCAGGTTTTGTTTCACTGTTCTACTACTGTAACTCTGAAAGTTACTCTTTTAGCCTTCATAGGGACTCGGACCAATGACAGTCGTGGTCTAACTGTTCTGGGTTTTGTTCCATTGTTCTATGGCTGTAACTATGAAAGTTACGTTTTCAGCCTTTATAGGGGCGCAAACCTATGACCGTCGCGGTCGTACAGCATCCTTATGGTCCTTATGGTACAGCTTAACAGGATATCTTCCGCGAGTATTATTTTTTAAATTTTTTCCGCCTTCATACCTTCAGTTCGTTCTGCTTTATCTACTAGTTTCCCATAGCTCTTATAAGGCAAGCTTTCTTCTGTGTATCTAATTCAGTAAGTACAGTTCTCACCAGAAAGGTTTTCTTTCATTTATCTGCTACATAAGTACAGTTCTCGCCAGAAAGATTTTATAGCATACTCCAATTTTTAACGAGAGTTCATTTTTTTGACGTTTTAATATAAATTAATTGTATGGTGCAGTTATTATGCTGGCTCATTAAATAACATGTGCTGCAATTTATGGTAAAGTAGCTCATTCATTATTTATGCCAGAAACCGTTCGGCATCTATTATGGTTGGGAGAAAGTGTGCTCCTAAGGCTTTGCGCTATATGACTTTCCTAATTGCAATCATCCGGCAATGTGGTTTTGAGTACAATAGAACCTGAATAATTAATACCTAATAGGTGCTGTGAGAATTATTGATGTATTCTAATGAGTGGAAGTTTACAAACCCGGTCCGACTCTCATTAAATTGGTAGGATATTTTTGTGGCTTACTTAAGCCAAGGCGCTTTATTTCCTTTAAGCAGTTTTGTACCGAGACTCGAACCCTTTGAAGGCCCAATAATAGTAACTTTTATTCATCTATGGGCAATTAATTGACGCCTCTTTAAAAACATCCGCTGAAATACTTTCAGAGGCTTGACCATAGTCTTATAGCCTTTCCCTTGATCCTATTAACAGTTTAGAAGAACTTGTTCCCGAGTTTTTTCTGACTGAGCGAAAATATATGTCTTATTAATTGAAGCACACACACACGCACCTACTCATGTTCCGATTTAACTCAACTTTTCTAGCCTAAATTGCGTGGAAAACACATCTTCACAATGCTAAAGTAAGAATGTTTGATGCACTTTTTCTTGGAATCTGTAATGCAATTGGAAGTTTTTATATATTCATAAAATATATTTGATTCCCTCTTGAGCCCTAAAACAAAACATACTTTATAAAAAAGGTTAGAAAATCTGTATACTTTAAAATAAATTATTCGGTATAGTGACAGCTAAAAATTTTAAATAATATAAAACAGTTTTAAAGCTATATTTAGGTTAATACTGTTTAAATGGGCATGTCTTTTAACCGTTTAGAATTCCAAGTATACGTTAATTTAAATAATTCTTAAAAATGACTAGAAAAATTATGGTAGAGCTATCTTATCTATATTGCTCTAAAGCAAAATCTTTAAGCTTAATTTTAGGAAGAACGGGAGAGAGGATTTTTCTTCAGTACATACAATTATCGTGAGTTCTCTTAAAGATACATAAACTTGGCTTTTAAGCTTGTAAAGAGAATTCTACAGAAGTACATAGGTTTTTCTGGCGAGTATTGGTTAAGCATTCGACAACCACTAGGGGAGCGCATCTCTCAATTTGCTGGTAAAAACCGAATGTGAAGGAAACAGCACGCTAGGGAAATAAAGAAACAGCGAACTGCTACATCGAGGGGCATAACAACCATTGTGATATTACCAGGACAGACTTCAACCTATTATATTCAGCAACTTCATACTCAGTTGTGTTATTCTCAGAAATTATCCAGGGATTTGAAGCTTGGTCTGAAAAGTAGGTGCAGTATTTCTATAGAATCTAAGTTAGGTTTATGGAAGTTTCTTCTATAACCTTAGCGGTAACGGATTTAATTACGACAGATTCTAAGAGGGCATTTAAAAGGGTAGATATAATATGCATTCAGTTAACAAACCCCTTCCAATAAATTTCTGAGTGGATGGAATAGCGAGAAGGAAGCACTTCCGCACATACAGTACAAAAAGCACGCGTTATCTCAGGAGAACCGGAATAGAATCGTTTGCTTTAGGCAATTCTAGAGGCTTTTGGAATCAGAGGACAACAGGAAATTGCGAATACTTACGTTTCTGAAACTACAATTTCGTTTTGCAGAAAAGCATTTTCTCAAGAACTGAAAGGTAGAAAGCTGAGGAAGAAATAGTTCTGCACATAAAATATTACACGAGGAAATTGGTCAAAAGTATAAAAGCCAGTTATGGAGTACTCTGAAATAGAAACTTAATGCAGCCGTATCCCTACAATCTCAGAAGGGCGGGTGTATTGTAACACAGGCAACTAATATAAAGGTATTTATTGTAGAATTGTGTAAGAAATAAGAATAACATTTAGGGAGAAATCCGTTGTGGATGAATAATGATAAGTGTGTGTGTAAATTCAACTGTAAATGCAAACATGGTTCAGTTCATGGACGCTTTTATTTGGGAGAGTAAAGTATTGCGTTGTGTCGCTTTGGGTAGTATCAGCGGGATAGTGTTATAGACAGGAAAATGCGGTTAATGCGTTGTTTATATTCTTTGAATTATGACGATAATTCATTGCAGCTTTATCCTTCCTAATAGAACATTTTTTTCTGGATGTTATGTCCTATGACATAATGTTACCAAATTCCGAAGTTTTTCTGCTTTCAAGTGACAAAACTATCCCTAGAGTTGTCCGATCACGTTCAGTTTCGCGATACCTAATTGATATTGAAGAACTGCGGTTTCTCATACTCATATATATATATATATATATATATTATTTAGTGGTCAGTTTAAGCATAACTGTGATTCAGCACCACAAACTTAGGCATATATTCAGTATCTTAATACCATTTCACAAGACAAATGCACAAATAATGGTTGGTTCACGCATCTGGCTATTACCTACTAATGACATATCCACTGAGTTCACCACTGTGCAGGTTACTCATCATTTCATTATTACTGAACTCCCTTTCCCTACTAATCATGGAGCCAGACAGTTCCTATAGTCCACTTTACTCAACATAATGTTATAATTACTAAACTCCCTATCCCTACAAATGATGCAACCACACAGTTCCCCATAGCCAAGGGAACTCAACATAATATTATACTTACTAAAGATCTGTTCGTACTAATTATGGAGCACAAAGATTTCTATAGCCCAGATTACTCAACATAATGTGATGCTTACTGAGCTCTCTGCAACTACTAATGTTGAAACCACCCAGCTTCCTATAGCTCCGGTTGCTCAAAATACTGTTATAATTACTTAACTCCCTGTCCCTACTAGTGATAAAACCACACAATGCCCTATGGTCCAGGTTACTTAAGATAAGGTTATAATTTCGCAGTTCCCTTTGTCTACTAATGATGGGAGGCACACTAATGATGGAAGTATAGTCCTGGTTACTCAACATACTGTTAGACATATGTCACCCTCCCTCAATTCTAATGATGAAACCAAATACTTTCCTATAATCTAAGTTACTCGGGATACTGTTAGACATACTAAAAGCTCCTCCTACTTTTAATAGTGGAGTCACATGCCTTCCTATACCCCAGGTTACACAACACGTTCTTATACTTACTAAACACTTGCCCCTCCTTCAAATGATAGAACCACATACTTTTACACTGAGCAATGTGTATGTATTGTTTTTGCTGGTAAATTACATTGTAGAAGGGGCTTTGCAGATAGACCACAAAGGAAGAGTCAACAAAATCAACTCACTGAGAAGTAATCCTCCCTATTTAACAACATTAAATATCTATATAGTTCGCAAAGATAAAAATGCAATAGTTTCAAAAGCAGTTACAGTGTACAATTTACCTTTATGCTTCTTGCTGAACAATGGAGTGAAATGCCCTTTGGTATATAAGCGTTAGATCTATGACCACTTCATACCCACTTCATACACAGCAATGGTATTAGGGTAAGCCGGGAGGCGAACACCAAAACGTCAAACGACCAGACATGACAAAAGATTTATTTGCCCTAAAAGTGTCTACATGTTATAGCAACGAACTCACCAAGCCTATTCTGTCGACACACACACAGGTGAAGAACTGGAGAACAAGTCACCTTGCGAGACAGCTAAAGTTGCTAGCTAACGTTTTTACGGGACAAAGACGCCACCTACCAAAGCAAAACAAAGAGGAACAGGCAGCACTCCGATCCCGCACAAAGCCTTTGCCTGATATTAGCGCGAAACACGGATTACAACAAAAAATGCTACAGTTTCTTATAGCCCGGATTACTCAACATAATATTATACTTACTAAACTCCCCTATCCTTCTAATACTTTCCTATAATTAAACTAAACTGAGTTTTATGTATGGACGCTTTTTAACTGCTATGGTCCTTAGCCTGCCATTCTATTATGGGCATGAAATACCACTAATTTTGCTCAGGTGCCTCTTTATCAGACTTGAAATTCTTTTACGTGCCACAAATCCACGACACGGTACAACCGGCTTTACTTCCCTTCCGAATGAAGCAGTGCTAAGGAGAAAAAATCCATCGCCCTCCACCGGGTTTGAACCCGCGACCTTGGGAACTACACCACGGAGGACGATTACTTAATTTCCTATAGCCTAGATTACTCAACATAATGCTGCACCTCCTAAACTCTCCCATATCCTCCTAATGATGGAACCACATATTTTCCTGTAGCCCAGAATACTCAACATAATGTTACACTTATTAAACCCTCCCCCTCCTTCTAATGATGGATCCACAAACTTTCCTATAGCCTAGATCACTCAACATAATGTTATATTTACTAAACCCTGCCCCTCCTTCTAATGATGGAACCATATATTTTCCTACAGCCCAGATTATTCAACATAATGTCATACTTAGTAAGCCCTCCCCCTCGTTCTAATGATGGAACCACATACGTTCCTATAGACCAGATTACTCAACTTAAAGCTATACCTACTAAACCCTGCCCCTCGTTCTAATGATAGAACCACATACTTTCCTATAGCCCAGATTACTCATCATAATGTTATAGTTATTAAACCCTCCCCTGTTTCTGATGATGGAATCACATACCTTCCTATAGTCCAGATAACTCAACATAATGTTATACACACTAAACCCTCCGCCATTTCTGATGATGGAACCACATACTTTCCTATAGCTCAGAATCCTCAACATAATATTATACATATTAAACCCTCCCATCCTTCTGATGATGGAACCACATACTTTTCTACAGCCCAGATTACTCAACATAATGTTATACTTATTAAACCCTCCCCTGTTTCTGATGATGGAATCACATACCTTCCTATAGTCCAGATAACTCAACGTAATGTTATACACACTAAACCCTCCGCCATTTCTGATGATGGAACCACTTACTTTCCTATAGCCCAGATTACTCAACATAACGTTATACCTACTAAATCCTGCCCCTCCTTCTAATGTTGGAACCACATACTTTCCTATAGCCCAGATTACTGAACATAATGTTATACTTAATAAATCCTGCCTCTCCTTCTAATGATGGAACCACGTGCTTTCCTGTAGCCTAGGTTACTCAACATAATGTTATATTTATGCTCTTCCCCTTCTTTTAATGTTGGGGTCACATACCTTCCTATGGCCCAGGTTACTCAATACACTGTTACACTTGCTAAATTCCCCCTGCTAATAATAGTAACACATAACTCCTTGTAGCGCTAGCTACTCAACATAATGTTACACTTACTAAACCCCCACTATCGTCTATTGAGTATCTTCTCGTACATATTTCAGTGCTTAAATCCTGCGTAATTTTATACTTAGGTGTTTTGATATAACTGTGTACTATTACATAAAACAACCTGTTAAGAAGCTTGACATTCAGATCAATACTACTCTCAGTACTGCTTTCTACAGAAGATGTCCTATGTGGACGGAGACAGTTGGCCGTATTCCGGTATCACTGTGATAGTTATGTCTTAATCAGACTCCAGGAACTGATCACCCTAAAATCTGCACCACATTTGCCTGTAGTTGTCTGGTCTAAGACAAGGGGTTCAAGGTGAAATTAAAATTTAATCATCTTGCTCTCGGTATATTCCGGCATAGTATTTGTTTCCTTATAAACAAGTCTATAATTTTATTTTATCCGAACTTAACTACAGTAATCTGTATTAACTAGCTCTCATTTAATTTTTGACGGACTGACTGGGACAGGATACACTTCATTGGAAAATAATGACTGGAAATTATACTGCATAGCAGTATCAAGTTATAATAATCGCATAATGTATAGGGTCTGCTGCTTTGTAAGCCAAAAATAATTTACGGACTTCATGACAAGAAGGGAGTCAAGAGAGAAAGGAGGCTGCACAATGCTGTTATATTACTACTGTAGAAACAGAATGAAAGATGGGACTAAAAGGAGGTTCAGACAAGAGCTCAGTGGGGGTACGTGGTAAAGATGTACTAAAGTATGCCACATGACATCTACTATAATATATCACTCAGCCCTCTCGACGACCTTGCCTTCAGGCGCTACTCTCACCTAATACATCATTTATTATAAATTACGACCGTTAAAGGAAAACACACGGGCCGCTGTCGCCTGTTGGAAAGGAAGAAATTGTATGGCGTGTGTTGATAACACACTGTGCACGAAAGTATCTCCTCTATCTGTCTGTATCTCTATCCTCCCTCTCTCTCATACACACATACACACGAACACGGCTCCCTTTGCATGCACACAAGAAAATACACACCCTCACACGCAAAGACAAGTACGCATACAATCGTAGAAACACAACAGGCCATAGTTGCATGTACACTCTCACAATTACCTATACCTGACACTCACTGGCAAAAATGCACAGTATGATCACCCACATGGCTCAATTGTGTGCACAATCGGATACATACACGGTCACACGCATAGCCTCATGCGTACAATTTCATCGCTTAACACACGTTTCACATATACATGCATACTCGCATACATACTCGCTCATGCGCATAAAAAACACATAGACTATCTTTATACACAGAGTTTACGCATGCATATAAGCTCACACGCATAGACACACATATAGGTACAGACGGTTCCAAATGTTTCCGTGCCACGTGTGGGGAGGAAAGCAGGGCGTCTTATCGAGAGGTTATGCCAGGTGCCTTAACCTATACCTGCTCTACAAGGTTAGGATATGTAATAGTGCTAAAGAAAATATCATTCTAACACGTTTCCCTTAGACTTGGCTGTAAGAAAGTAATAACTGTGAAAAGAAAACAGCAATAACATTACAGCACAGCGACATAAGCAGCATATAAACCAATTTTTAGGAATTAGAAGCATGGTATTACTGTGTAACAAGCAACTGATAAAACAAAATGGTTTGGTTTGCAATATTTACTACCTTCTATACCCGTTATAAACTAACATATGCTCTTTATTTATCATAATATCCTTATAAGGTATGTTTTTTTCGTGCCCTTTACCTTAGTTCTGACAACAATTTAGGCCAGAAATTATTTCAAGCTACAGTCTAAGTTACACTTTTCCCTATTTTGTTTCACGCAAGACACCGTAACGACAAACAGCCGCTTATCTATATCACAACTCTACATGTTACTGTCTCTACTACTTACCTATAATAAGTAGAGGAGAAATTGTATTCCACCCAAAAATTCAACGTGATTCATTGGAAATATACGTTTTGAGAACCCCTGAATTCAAAGAAAGCGTCTTTATTTTCTCTACTACGTAGCTACAGGAGGTAGAGAAGGTATTGTATTCCATCCAAAAATTCAACAACGAGATTAACCGGAAATACGCGTTTTGAGACCCCCTGAAACCAAAACTACGCACTTGTAAGTAGAGGCAGTATTGTATTCCACCCAAAATCAATAACGAGATTCACCGGAAATACATGTTTTGAGACTTCCTGAAACCAAAGGAAGCATTTGTACTTTCTCTACTACGCACTTGCAGTGAGTAGAGGAAGTATTTTATTCCACCCAAAAATTCAATAACGAGTATCACCGGAAATACGCGTTTTGAGGCTCCGTGAAAGCAAAGAAAGCACTTTTATTTTCTCAACTATGTAGTTACAGTAAGTAGAGCAAGTATGGTATTCCAGCCAAAAATTCAATAACGAGATTAACTGGAAATTCACATTTTGAGATTCTCTGAAACCAAGGAAAGCATTTTTACTTTTTCTACTATGTAGTTACATTAAGTAGAACAAGTATTGTATTCCACCCAAAAATTAAAAAACGAGATTCACCAGAAATATAGTTTTGGGTCTCATTGAAATTAATGAAAGCATTTTTCTTTCTCTCTACGTAGTTACAGTAAGTAGAGCGAGTATGGTATTCCACCCAAAACTTCAATAATGAGATTCATCGGAAATACACGTTCTGAGACCCCCTGAATCCTCCCCTAGGAGCCACAGGACCTTGTAGTTGGTGGGAAGGCTTCCGTGTACCAGTGATTTACTAAGCTGTGCTGGTAGAGGTACTCATGCCAGAGAGGTTCGTAATGAGGTACCAGACTAAGAAGTGGCTCAACAGAAAATCCAACCCAAAGGGTCTCCCAGTTGGAGAACCTTGAGGGACTCCCAGCTGGAGGACCTTCCAGGGGCTCTGGTCCACCCAATCCAAGGTGGGAATGCATCGTGCCGAGGGATGAATGGCACTGGGGTGGTAAAAAATGCAGTGTCGTGAACGATCTCTTCAGGGCACCAGGCGACACCCTGAAGTAATTAGCCTTCCCAATATATACAGGGCTCTGTATTGGGTGACTTTTATTTCCCTGGTACTCGTGGGACCAATATAAACCAAAATAAAATAAATAACACCAAGGCGGGTGAGAGAGACTCTCCAGTTGAGAGAAATCTCTCAAAGAAAAGTCAAGTGACAGAGACTCTCCAGCAGAGAGAAATCTGTCACTAGATAAACAAATGGGTGCAAGAGCATCTGGAATTAATAGAATGCACCTGGACACTAAGAAGTTGTCAGGGGCAGCTAGAAGAAGAATAAAAAAAGCTAAGAAAATAAGTGAGGGCACAGGCAATGTAAACCCACAGAGTAAAGGGGTGGAGGTCCGTACTGATCCAGGGACTTCTAAAAGAACCAGGACAAGTGTGGATGCTCCTCCTTCGGATAAAGCCAAACCTGTTAAGAGGCCTAGGGGCACTGAACCTGGTGTCACTTACAGGGAAGCTTTGGCCGCTTTCAAGATGGCAATTGTGGAAGAGTCCTATCCTGAGAGAAAGCTGATTGGGGAGGACATTCGACACATTCAGGCTGAGATTCTGAGGAAGATAGATGAGGCGCCAACCAGTGAATCTCTACCTAAACTCAGGTCCTTTTCTCTACAGGATGGGGCTCTGATATACTATTGTGATGATGAGCAGTCATGTAACTGGCTCCAAAAACATATTCAGGGAGCTAAAATCAAGGAGAGATTAGTTCTCAAAGTAGTAGATCCAAAAGATCTACCTAAGCCAGTCAAGGTGGCCCTTAAGACTCGGGACATTACAACTGATGATCCTAAGGTGCTGCTAAGACGCATTCAAAGATTAAACCAGTAGCTGAATATAGAGCACTGGAAAATCATTGATAAGCAGGCAGACTCCTCTGGTCAACGCCTAATCCTAATGGTGGACCAAGAGTCTGCTACGAAGATAAAGGAGCTTGGCATGTCGGCCTATACCGGGGTAGACAGGGCCCTTTTTAAGATCCTGTCTGACCCGGAGGGGAAGGCAGTAGCAGACAAAGCGAAGAAGGCAGGCAGCGATGGCGGAGACAGTCCGGAGACGATGATAGGGGACTCTGGAGGATCCGCATCGGGTACTGCTTAAGGTAAGTGTTGTGGGTTAATGCAATTATGAAAATAGTTCAAATTAACTTGCAGCACTGTAAGGCAGCTTCAGCCATTCTCAGTAAGAGACTTGTTGAAGACAATGTTGATATTGCTCTCATACAGGAACCTTGGCTCTTCAGAGGTTCAATTAGAGGGATCAGTTGTACTAAGGGCACTATATATAGACCTAGTAATAATAATCCAAGATCATGTATTTATGCTAAGAATTGGATAAACGCATTGCTTCTTACTGAGCACTGTTCTAGGGATGTAACTACAATCCAAACAATAGTGGAGGAGGCAGGAGAGAGAAGAGTTTTAATACTCTCTTCCGTCTACCTCCCTTACGAAGACTCTGATCCACCATCGATAGCAGTGAGGGACCTTGTGACCCACTGCGGAGAGAATGGAAAGGAGTTAATTCTGGGGGTTGATGCCAATGCACACCACACACTGTGGGGGAGCACTGATATCAATCACAGAGGAGAAAAGTTAATGGAGTACTTGGTGAGTACAAACCTTAATATTCTAAATCGAGGTAATGAACCAACCTTTGTAACTTTGCGAAGGGAGGAAGTCATTGACATAACGATAGGGACTAATATTATTGAGAACCTAATTTCAAGTTGGCGTGTATCATCGGAGATCACTCTCTCTGATCATAGATGCATACGCTTCAATATTAAAGCACAAGTCACTCTACCAGTGATTTACAGAAATTCGAGGAAAACTGACTGGGACGGTTATAGACGAGATCTATCAGCATTGACATCGGGTATCTCAAGGAACATTCGTTCGATATTGGATGTGGAGTTTGCCGTTGATGAAATACAACGGTCAATTCTCCTATCCTATTATCAAAATTGTCAGCCTAAGGTAGCTTACTCGCCAAGGCTTGTGCCTTGGTGGACTAAAGAGTTAAGCAGACTTAGGAAGAAAGAAAGGAAATTATTTAGACTTGCAAAAAGAACTGGTGATTGGGATTCATATAGACAAGCCCTCACCAATTATAACAAAGAAATACGTAAAGCCAAAAGGATTTCGTGGAGGGAGTACTGCCAGGGGATGGAGAATGTTCCCAGCAGTGCAAGATTCATGAAACATATGGCAAAGGGTGTAAAAAAATTGTGAGCACTATTAAACTGCCTGATGGCACGTACACACAGTCTGGTTCTGAGACGCTCCTGCAACTTGCGAGGGCTCACTTTCCAGACTTTAAGGTAGACAATGACAGCAATTCTGTGAAGGGGCAACCAAATCTGGACCATCTTTCTTTGGACAGAGAGGATTGGAACCTAATCAGGAGCGTAGTCAATGTCACTAAAATACGATGGGCTGTCAAGTCGTTCGGACCATATAAATCGGCAGGCCCAGATTTAATCATCCCTGCATTTCTACAATATGGTATTGATTCAGTTCAATCCCTACTTTGTGGTATTTTTAGAGTTTGTCTAGTTTATGGATATATACCCATGGCTTGGAGACAAACAAAGGTGGTGTTTATACCTAAACCAGGGCGTCCTAGTTACGCCCAGGCTAAGGCATATCGCCCTATAAGTCTCTCCTCTTTTATGCTTAAAATTCTGGAGAAGTTAGTATATAGGCACATTAGGGATAAGGTTTTAATGGTACATCCATTAAACAAATACGAATTTGCCTATCAAATAGAGAAATCAACGGAAGTAGCACTTCATCAAGTAGTCTCGACTATTGAGAAGGCGCTTAATACCAGAGAAATAGCCATTGGAGCTTTTCTTGATATTAAAGGTGCGTTTGACACGACATCATGTGATGTAGTGTCGAACGCCCTTCATGGACACGATGTACCTTCACTTCTTTGTGAGTGGATACGTTTTGTCTTACAACATAGGAAGATAACCATGAATCTATGTGGGGAGACGCTGGATGTGTCCACGGAGAGGGGCTGCCCGCAGGGGGGGTGTTTTATCACCCCTGCTATGAAACCTTGTAGTGGACACACTTCTTTGCGCACTCAATAGTGATGGTTACTTCACAGTAGGTTTTGCAGATGATATTGCAATAATCATAAGAGGTAAATTTCCTCACACAGTTTCTCAAGTGCTACAAATGGCGCTTGAGAAAGTGGAAGCTTGGTGCAAGATGAATAATCTAACTGTTAATCCAAGCAAAACAGTAGTGGTACCCTTCACCAGGAGAAGGGGGCCTGATTTAACCAGACTCTCTCTCTTTGGTGAGGTAGTGCCCTATTCAACACAAGTTAAATATCTTGGGCTTGTTTTAGACAAGAAATTAACTTGGAAACATCATATGGAATTATGTATTACCAAAGCCTACAGAGTCTTTTGGACATGTAGAGGTATGCTTGGCAAGACATGGGGTCTGAAACCTAGCATAGTGTATTGGATATACACTGCTATGGTGAGACCTATATTCTCTTATGCCGCACTGATGTGGTGGCCTAGAGTTAATTTAAAGGTGTGCAGAAAGGAACTCTGTAAATTACAGAGGACTTTCTGCATTTCAATTATGGGAGCCTTCAAAACTACTCCAACTGCGGCTATGGAGATGCTGATTGGGCTCACACCTCTCCACTTATGGATGAAGGCAGAAGCCATGATCGCGTATCACCGTATTTGTCGCCAAACCAAAGTGTCTAACACTGGACATATTAATCATCTCAAGCTTCCTTGGGATAAGAATGTACAACAGATACTCAACATGGGGACTGACATTCTTGAAACAAGATTCAAGTTTGATTTGAAATTTACGGTATCCTATCCACAGCGGAGTGAATGGGAAAGACTGGTAAAACCTCATAATAACAAAGGCCCAATCTGGTATACTGATGGTTCTAGAACCAAATCGGGAACGGGGGCTGGGCTTTACGGTAACAGTATCAAGATTTCTTATAGTCTTGGTACCTTAGCTACAGTTTTCCGGGCTGAGGTTTATGCAATCCTAGCCAGTGTCATGGAAAGCATTAAAAGGAGATATAAGAATAGAAGTGTTCTTATCCTCTCAGACAGTCAAGCTGCTCTTAAAGCACTTGAATCACCATCAATAAAATCAAAGTTTGTCTCAGAATGCCGGGAATCCTTAATGGCACTGGCTGAACACAATAAGGTTCAACTTATGTGGGTGCCAGGACATATAGGTATACCAGGCAATGAGAAAGCAGATGAAGCAGCCAAGATTGGCAGTGAAATCCCATTTTTTGGTCCGGAGCCTGTACTGGGAGTGTCCTACAGACCAGTGAAACAGGCTATTAAGTGCTGGGCTCAAGCAGAACACAAGAACTACTGGAACTCCATTGAGGGTTGCAGACATTCCAAGTTGTTCATTACAGACCTGGATAACAGCCGGGCAAAATACTTGCGCGTTCTTAGTAGAAGAAGACTTGCATGGGCAACAGGATTCATTACAGGACACTGTGCCCTAAAGTTTAATCTATACAGAATGGGATTCTTTAACAACCCTATCTGTAGTAGATGTCTAGAAGGAGATGAGACTGTTACTCATCTACTATGTGATTGCCCTGCTCTTGCGAGTCAAAGAGCAAGTATTTTTGGCAGTCACTTTCCAAAGATAGATGAACTATCGAAAGCCTCAGTTAGCAGTCTGGTTAAGTTCATATCGAGCAACAGACTACCTAACTGATGAAAGGGGGGATGCGCAATAGATCTTAAGGTCGCAGTGCTTGGGCATAAAACCCACCCCTTCTCAAACTAGAAACTAGAGAAACTAGACCCCCTGAATCCAAAGAAAGCATTTTTACTTGCTCTATTACGTAGCTACAGGGGGTAGAGAAAGTACACTGTCTTAAAACCGGAGAAACCATAAGAGCGCCAATAAACCTGATCCTGTCCCGGGAGCATGCTCTTGCCACAGTTCAAGTGAATACAATTACATTGATTTCATACGATGATAAAAGAGTTATTGAGGATGGAATAACTACATATGCGTATGCACATTATCGTATTACAAACATGCTTAAAAAATGTAAGCCGAAGATGAAGATTTTCTTGTGAGTCTACAGTCATAGAAAATGAAGTTTATCCGTGTGCTGTGTATGCAACTACAGACGTCTGATGAAGAAAGAGGACTAATAAACGATGGAAGGGAAGGTGTTAACCCTGCCTTAGGAGCAATCGTAGTGCTAGTCTCAAGCCTAGATAAAGGGGAGAGGCACCTACAACGAACTAAAATAAAGGTATGTTGACGTAGAACTTTTCAATTAAGACTCTCAAATAATAAAATTTGAATAAACCATCGCAATTTCAATAAAAGAAAGTGGAGATTATCTCTGGTTACGTAGCGGTGTTACGTCTTGTTTCGTTTCTGATTACGTCATGTCGCAGGGTGATACGTCATGTTACGTGGTTACATGGTTGCTACGTCTTGTTACGTTGTTACATTTACTGGTTACGTTGTTACATTTACCGGTTACATGCTTATGTTACGTAGTGTGACGTCTTGTTACGTGACTATGTTACGCTGTGTTACGTCTTGTCACGTGGTTACGTGCTTATGTTACGTAGTGTATACGTCTTGTTACGTGGCTATGGTACGCTGTGTTACGCCTTGTCACGTGGTTACATGCTTATGTTACGTAGTGTGACGTCTTGTTACATGGCTATGTTATGCTGTGTTACGTCTTAACACGTGGTTACGTGCTTATGTTACGTAGTGTGACGTCCTGTTACGTCTTGTCACGTGGTTACGTGCTTATGTTACGTAGTGTGACGTCTGGTCATGTGGTTACGTGCTTATGTTACTTAGTGTGACGTCTTGTTACGTCTTGTTACGTCTTGTTACGTCTTGTCACGTGGTTACGTGTTCATGTTATGTAGTGTGACGTTTTGTCATGTGGTTACGTGCTTATGTTATGTTGTATTACGTTGTTATGTTACGTGGTCTTACGTCTTGTCACGAGGTTACGTCGCGTTACGTTTTGTTACGTGGCTACGCGGCGTTACGTCTTGTTACGTTGGTTAGGGCAAACGATGATGGGATTGAATAGATAATGAGAAGATGATCCAGAGCATACAAGGTAGGGATAGGTTAGGGCGTATATTTCTATATACCTTCTCTGTAAACCGATATACAGTTTATCCCACTCCGTTTCGCACACTAACTGTTTAACATATAAGAAGTTTGTATGATTTAGAAAAACGTATATAAAAGTGTTTTAGTATTGGATAAGAAACGTTTATAATCTAATTACTCCCTATAATACCATGAATACCAGTGACGCTATCTGAATTACCTGTTAAAATGACTTAAATACCCTAAATTCTACCCGAATCATATGAAAATTACATTAAAGAGCTCTGGTGCGAATCGCTGCTCTGAATTACCATGAACACTTGTGATACCACCCGGTTTACCCTGCATATATATTTAATTACATTAATCAATCAAGATATATTCGGTGGGGATACTTCGATCTAGGGTCTGTATCCAGTCCATTAGAGGTGCGACACCGGGACGTTACAACCCAATATAGCCTTTGTTAGCGTTTAAATCTTGAAGTCAATGAGTCTAAATGATGTTATGCATGGACGAACATTACACATACATCAACACTAACCTCCCTAACCCCTCTTCTCGTTGTACTATATTTTCCCATATAAACGCATACTCTACTCCTAAACCTCTGTCTAGATTAGCATCTGCCTCTCTCATATAAAGCGCATTGACCTCCTTCATCTCCTCTCTCTTAGCATAGGATCTCTCTCCGTTTTCCATATCTTCCACACATAAACGAATACCGTATTCCTCGATCTCTGTCTAACCTACTACCACTCCTCATATTCCTTGCATCTATCGTATAATGGGCATCCCCCCTTCCTTCAGCACCTGCTCTACCTCGGATCTCACCTGGTTTTGCCTATCTCTCCCATATAAACGCATTTTCCTCCTTGAAGGCTCTCTGAACCTAGCATCTACCCTCGTTTTCCTCGTCTCATCATATAAACGCATACTCCACTATTCAAATCCTCCTAGCCTAATGCCGCTCCTCGATTAGCTAGCTCTCCAATATAAAATGCATATTCTACCCTTCAAGCCCTGTCTAGTCTAGCACCTCTTCTCGTATTCCCTATCTCTTCCGTATAAGCCTATATTCCCCTCCTTCAGCATATGTCTAAAATACCATCTGTCCACGTTTTCCCTATCTTTCCCATAAAAGCCCTTCTCCTACTTCAGCCTCTGTCTAGTCTAGCATCGGTCTTCGTATTCCCTATATCTCTCATATTAACGCGTACTCTACCATTCACAAACTCCTAGCCTAAAACCTCTCCTATGTTTGCTAGCTCTCCCATATAAAAGTCATATTCTACCTTTCAAGCCCTGTCTAATCTAGCACCTCTCCTCGTATTCCCTATCTCTCCTCTATACAAGACCATGTCTCCCCTACTTCAGCACCTGCTTTACCTCGGATCTCACCTCGTTTTCCCTATTTTCCCCATAAAAACGCATTTTCCTCCCTGAACCGTCTCATTTACCCCGTTTTCACTATCTTTTCCCATATAAATGCAAAAGTCAGCCAGAATACCTCTATATATGCTACATGCCGCTGATATATCACTCTCTAAAAAGGCGGTAAAATTATGTAACACATATACAGACAGACACACACACATATTCACAAACACATACAAGGATACCGTTGTGCCGCTAATACATCGCTCTCTATAGAAGACGGTAAAAGTTATGTTACACACATACAGACTCACACACACAGTCACACTTATACAACTTTACCGTTGTGCCGGTAATACATCGCTCTGTATATAAGACGGTAAAACTTATATTATACACAAACACATACACACATAGTCACACTTATACAAGTATACCGTTGTGCCGCTACTACATCGCTCTCTATAGAAGACGGTAAAAGTTATGTTACACACATACAGACTCACACACACAGTCACACATATACAACTTTACCGTTGTGCCGGTAATACATCGCTCTGTATATAAGACGGTAAAACTTATATTATACACAAACACACACACACACACATAGTCACACTTACACAAGTATACCGTTGTGCCGCTACTACATCGCTCTCTATAGAAGACGGAAAAAGTTATGTTACACACATACAGACTTACACACACACACACACACACACACACACACACACTCAGTCACACTTATACAAGTATACCGTTGTGCCGCTAATACATCGCTGTGTATATAAGACGGTAAAAGTTATGTTACACACACAGTCACAATTATACAAGTATACCGTTGTGCCGCTAATACCTCGCTCTGTATATAAGACGGTAAAAGTTATGTAACACACCTGCAGACACACACACACACACACACACACACACACACACACACATAGTCACAATTATACAAGTATGCCGTTGTGACGCTAATACATCGCTCTCTATAGAACACGGTAAAAGTTATGTAACACACCTGCAGACACACGCACATACACACACACACAGTCACAATTATACCAGTATACCGTTGTGGCGCTAATACATCGCTCTCTACATAAGACGGTGAGAGTTATGTTACACAAACACAGTCACACTCATACAAGTATACCGTTGTGGCGCTAATACATCGCTCTCTATATAAGACGCTAAGAGTTAGGTTACACAAACACAGTCACACTCACACAAGTATACATTTGTGACGCTAATACGTCGCTCTCTATATAAGACGGTAAAGCTATGTTACACACATGCAGGTACACACACACACACACACACACGCACACACATATGGACACTCATACAAGTATGCAGTTGTGCCGCTAATACATCGCTCTCTGTATGAGACGGTAAAATTATGTTAAACACATACAGGCAAAGGCACAGAGACGCACACAGACAGTCACACTGATATAAGTATACCGTTGTGCCACTAATACATCGCTCTGTATATAAGACGGTAAAAGTTATGTTACACACCTACAGACTCACACGCACACACACACACACACACACACAATCACACTTATATAAGTATACAGTTGTGCCGCTAAAACATAGCTCTCTATATAAGGCGGTAAAGGTTATGATATACGCATACAGACTCGCACACACACACACACAAACACACACACACACACACACACACACACACTCAGCCACACTTATACAAGTATGCCGTTGTGCCGCTATTACATCGCTCTCTATATATAAGACGGTAAAAGTTATGTTACACACAATAAGAAACATACACACAGTCACACTTATACAAGTATGCCATTGTGCCGCTAATAATCGCTCTCTATAGAAGACGGTAAAAGTTATGTAACACACCTGCAGACACACACACACACACACACACACACACACACACACACACACACACACACACACACAGCTACACTCATTCAAGTATACTGCTGTGCCGCTAATATATCGCTCTGTATATAAGACGGTGAAAGTTATGTAACACACCTGCAGACACACACACGCACACGCACGCACAGTCACACTCATTCATGTATACTGTTGTGCCGCTAGTACATCGCTCTCTATAGAAGACGGTAGAAGTTATGTTACACACATGCAGATACACACAACCACACACACACACACTCACACACACAGTCACACTTATACAAGTATACCGCTGTGCCGTTAATACATCACTCTCTATAGAAGACGGTAAAAGTTATGTTACACACATACAGATAAATGCACACAGTCACACTTATACAAGCATACCCTTGTGCCGCTAATACATCGCTCTCTATAGAAGACGGTAAAAGTTATGTTACACACATACAGATAAATGCACACAGTCACACTTATACAAGTATACCGTTGTGCCGCTAATACATCGCTCTCTATAGAAGACGGTAAAAGTTATGTTACACCTATACAGACTCACACACACACACAGTCACACTTATACAAGTATACGTTGTGCCGCTAATACATCGCTCTCTATTTAAGACGGTAAAGTTATGTTACACACATGCAGACACACACACAAATGTCCACACTCATACAAGTATACTGTTGTGCCGCTAATACATCGCTCTCTATATAAGACGGTAAAAGTTATGTTACACACATACAGGCACAGGTACACAGACGCACACAGACAGTCACACTCATACAAGTATACCGTTGTGCCGCTAATACATCGCTCTTTATATAAGGTGGTAAAGGTTATGATACACACATACAGACTCACACACACGCAGTCACACTTATACAAGTATACCGTTGTGCCGCTAATACATCGCTCTCTGTATAAGACGGTAAAAGTTATGTTACACACATACAGACACACACACACACACACATGCACACTTATACAAGTATACCGTTGTGCCGCTAACACATCGCTCTCTATAGAAGACGGTAAATGTTATGTTACAAACATACAGACACATACACACAGTCACACTTACACAAGTATGCCGTTGTGCCGCTAATACATCGATCTCTATAGAAAACGGTAAAGGTTATGTTACAAACATACAGACACATACACACAGTCACACTTATACAAGTATACCGTTGTGCCGCTAATACATCGCTCTCTATATAAGACGATAAAAGGTATGTTACACACATACAGACACAAACACACAGTCACACTTATACAAGTATACCGTTGTACCGCTAATACATCGCTCTCTATAGAAGACGGTAAAAGTTATGTTACACACATACAGATAAATGCACACAGTCATACTTATACAAGTATACCGTTGTGCCGCTAATACACCGCTCTCTATATATATAAGACGGTAAAAGTTATGTTACACACATACAGATAAATGCACACAGTCATACTTATACAAGTATACCGTTGTGCCGCTAATACACCGCTCTCTATATATAAGACGGTAAAACTTATGTTACACACATACAGACACATACACACAGTCACACTTATAGAAGCATACCGTTGTGCCGCTAATACATCGCTCTCTATATATAAGAGGGTGAATGTTATGTTACACACATACAGACACATACACACACACGGTCACTACAAGGATACCGTTGTGCCGCTAATACATCGCTCTGTATAGAAGACGGTAAAAGCTATGTTACACACATACAGGCACATACACACACACGGTCACTACAAGGATATCGTTGTGCCGCTAATACATCGCTCTGTGTAGAAGACGGTAAAAGCTATGTTACACACATACAGACACATACACACACACGGTCACTACAAGGATACCGTTGTGCCGTTAATACATCGCTCTGTATAGAAGACGGTAAAAGCTATGTTACACACATACAGGCACATACACACACACAAACAAATACATTTAATCTCACACAGTATACCGTTGGGCTGCAAATGTATTGCTCCCTATAGAAGGCATTATAGGTTTTGTCTGTCTGTCTGTCTCTCTGTCTCTCTCTCTCTCTCTCTCTCTCTCTCTCTCTCACACGCACACACACATACAGGCGCTCGCTGATTCAATTATACCAATGGGCGGCAGATATGTTGCTCTCTATAGAAGGCAATAAAAGGAAACGGGCACACACACAGACACACACAAATACGCACTCGTACTAGTATACCGTTGTGGAAGTAATACATCTCTCTCTATAGAAGGCGGTAAAATTTATGCTACTCACATATAGAAAAATACACATATACGCACACAGTACATTCTCATACATGTATACCGTGATGTCGCAAACGTATTGTTCTCTACAGAAGACTGTAAATTTTCATAACACACATACACAAACACTCATACACATTCATGCTCATACAGTTATACCTTTGTGCCGCAACTGTTCAATATGGAATACGGAGAGACTTATTTCCCGTACGTAACAGAGAAAGTGACGAAATGATCGATTATAATGTTGATCTGTTTGAGGAAATAGCATATTTCATAATGATTGCGGGAGTTTAGTGCTCTAGTGTATAAATGGGCAGGTTAATTCCTCACTTGTTATGCTGTCTTTTTCGATGTAGATTTCTGTCATTGCTCCCGACGCATTTCAACCTTCAGTTTATTGTGCTACCTTTATCGTTTTAAAGCCAATACATTATGCCTGCATCCTTTAGCAAGAAACGCAGTCTTATATCATATATGGTTTGAAGTTCTGCTGGTTCTGAAAACATATTTCCAAAGTGATATATCTCCTGTGAGCCAAGGCCTCAAAAGAACATATAATGTGCTGGACCGCTTCAGTTGCTTTCTTGCACAATCTGCAATTAAGTGACCCTGAAACACTCACATCGTACAGATGCTTTTCCACAGGAGCATTTCCTGCGAGAAATGCAATAGTTGTTCTCAACTGAACTGTGTTACAGTTAAGTAAACTTTCTGCTCTTTTCTTGCATGGCTTACTAATAAATAGTTTACCATGTTTGTTTCCTAGATTTTAAGTAAGGTTTTATGATGTTATGCATTGGACCAGTTCTTAATGGCTTGTTTTACTGAGCTTCGAGATGCTCCTAAAGCCGGCTCTGGACCAATAAATTGTGAAGCTGCTCCTTGTATTGCAAGTTCATCAGCTGTTTCATTTCCCTCTATGACACCATGACAAGGAATCTAGATGAGTTGAACTTCATTCTATTCTGCCAAGATTGTCAGCATGTTTAGGCAGTTTAAAACCAGTCCTGACGTAACCTTATGAATACTTAGAGCCTTAAGTGCAGTCTGGCTATTTGAGAATTCGTTTACCAGTGTTAGCTCTCCTTATGTTTTCATGCATGCATTGAATAATTGCATAAAATTCTATTTCATAAACAGTAGCACATTCGCACAAGAGAAAAAACGTTTTTTTACTTGATCTTATGCCGTATATTCCGATCGTGTTCCTGATCCATCTGTAAACCACATCAACGTTTTCTCATAAGCTTACATAGTTTTATTCATCCAACGATTATAATGGATCAATAATGACCCTGAAGTTCTTTATAACGTGTTTAATTGAAGCTATACAGTCTGGCGGCATTTCTAAAGATGCATCTCTTATGTATTTCCTAATTCTTAGCAAGCCTGAGTCTATTTCAGGAATACTCAGTTGCTTAGCGTATTGCAGTCTATAGAGTGCCATTCTTACCTCCTTTATTACAACTATATGCAACGGAGTTAGGTTCAGGAGTGTCTCGTTTGCTGTAATAGCAGTTGTATTCATAACTGCTGTAACAGCTATACGTGCTGCTTTTAGCTAATTTTTGGACCCTATTTGAAGGACCCTAGGCAACAAAATCAGTACTCCGTAGGTTATTGATGGTATGCATCCAATGGATCATAGCAGGTCTTAGTCCCTATATTTTGTCAAGCATGCGTCCAAATATTTCTTAGATTGTTTTCGCATGTTTTATTGTTTTCTTGAAATACTGATTCCAGTCCATTTTGGAGTCCAAAGTGACTCCCAAGTATTTGGCTTCCTCAGATATTTTAAGTTCTTTACCTGGAATATATAAAAGTCCTAATCCTTTTATGTCTCTTCTCCTGTTAAATTGTACTATGGCTGTTTTGTGAGGTCTAACATTTAAGCTCTCATTCACAACCCATTTTATCACAGTATTCAGGAACGACCGCAAGAGTTCCCTGACCATACCTGTGCGTTTATCTCGAACTGTGATGGCGATATCTCAGCATAGCCCATGTTATCAAAGCCTAGGTTACTTACTTGAACAAGTAGCCCATCAACCACCATATTCCATAATAGAGGTGATAGCACCCCACCCTGTGGATAACCACTCATAACCATTCCGCTATTCTGTCTCTCAGCATGGATTTAATCCACCGATAACAGGTTTTATCAGTTCTGTGTTTCCCTGCAGCGGTAGTTATTGTGTTAAAGGAGGTGTTATCAAGGATACCCTAAACATCAATGAAGGCACGAAGTGACACCTCCTTTTCCTGAATTGTCTTTTCCAGTTTATAAGCGTCCTGAAAAAGGAATTCCTTACCCCTAATTAGGGTCACTTCAGTTAACTATTTGGACAACTGGGGCACTGGTGCCAGCTGTTGATCATAAGAGCAAATTTAGGGAGAAAAATTACTTAAGCGCCAATGACAAAATTACAAAGGCTCTAACGTTAGTTTGCTTAAAGCGCCATTGTGAAAAAGGAGAATGAGAAAATGTATATAGAGATATAAATTTGGGTACATAGCTGCGTAAGTAGGCTAATTATACACACATATTTTCTATTAAGATTAATGTAACACTCACTTAAAGCATATCCCATAGGTTTTACATACTGCATTATACTAATCTCATTTGTCTCGTAATTAGTCCACAAACGTAGTGCACGAATTTTTGTCCTGTTGAATATTTTTCTACGTGTTCCATTAAATTTTAGGCATGTCTCTGCCTGAAGTTTCTTCAAAACATCTAATACCAAATGCATAAAACGGCATAGGGAATAGAATTGGTCCTTCAAGCGACGATGATAGGCTTTGGGGCCATTTTGTTGTTGGTGGTGGTGTCACTGTAGGTGGCATGGTCCATAGGTGTGTAAGGAAAGCGGAATTTGTTTGTAGTACGTCTCTACCAAATAATTGGCGAAACGAATGATTTGTTGGTAATCAGGGGCTATTGATATTAATTCCACAAACGCTTCTACCTCATCATGGGGGAGGAATGACAGTCCAAAACAAAATTTCAACATTTTTCATTTTCATCGTTCTTCACTTAATTTTCTTTCATATCAAAAGTATTTTGCAGAAGAAACACCGCCCTACAGCTTCAGGATAAACTCGGAGTAATCCTAGGTGTGCAGATTTTTCAAAATCCAGAATAAGTGCCGCAGGTGAGAAATGCAAACTAAACTGATTATATGTTCTGTTTATAAGATTCCACTTGCTTCATAGCACTTTGCTGACTTACTGGGGGGGAAACAAAATACTAACTGGAAATACATACCATATCTTATTGCGTGCACCATGTACATTTGAGAAAACAGTTTTGGGCAAGCAGAGAATGTACCATTTGCTAAAATACTGATTTACTCATTGCATAAAAATTGTAAATTACCTTGAGCTGTCAACATCACAATTTTAATGTTAATATCGACATACAGAAATGGCTACCGCTTACTATTCATAAGTTCAATATCTTTAAATTGTAATATGGATTCTTTCAAATTTCAGAATCGAAACAGGAAGCGATTTCCTTGTTCCCTGTACATGGCGATTCGAACCTTCAAAATAGTTGTGGAATTCAACTAAGTATTTTCTATCGCACTTTACTTCTGTCGTATTTTTTTGCTGGGTTCCTCACTTAACTGATGCCCTACTTTACGTTTACATACAACATGGCTCCCCAGTACATGGACGTCCAATACTTAATGTGCATGATTTTCAAACTCACTTAAAATATCTGTGATTTTATCCTTATTTACAATTCTGCTTGAATAGCTTTAAAAGTACACCTCCATGATATTTTATCCTCACTCATTATTCGTGTTTTTCGATACTTGCAACCTTCGCTCAATATGCACGGCTCACGTTTGTAGTCGTAATGGTGAATTCCATTTGAAACACATCTGATCGAGACTGATAGATGAATGATAGCAGTCACCGCTGTTGCATGAACTGAACGTGCTGTCAGTGAGTATTCAATCAGAACTGCCAACTCTAAAAGTAACTGGTGTTGCGAAATATCTCTTAGGGGGATTTCCATATTTAACGCTACTGTTATTCTATGTTGGTGCTTTAGTTATGTTGTCATTGGCGCTTAGCATAGTCCTCATAAACACTGGTTGGCGCAAACGTTGTCCAGCGAACCATTCCCTGTTCACCTTTTTCCAAGTAAATTACGACATACTGTCTGTTAAATGACGCTTTAGCTATTGAGGTAGGGTGACTTATCTCTCAGTAAAGCTTTAGCTGCTGACAGGGATACACAGTATGCTGAACTCGTGGCGCGTACAGTGGACAACAGCCAAAAAATTTTCACTATCGCGCGTCTTAACCTCGCGCTTGCCTCAGACCAAGTAAACAGTACTTCTTCTAGTAGCTAAACCCCTAACTGCTTGGAAGGACTCCCCCTTCCTGCTATGATAAACTATATCTGAGATGGAAGCGACTATTAAACGACAAGGACCTTCAGTATGATTTTACTTCCAATTTATAAGCAGTTCACTTTTCTGGGCGCTTTCAAGTCAACACAAACATTCACTGAAATTGTACCTCTGTTTCATGATTGGAAAACAGTGTGTAGGATATAAAATGAAATTCACAATGAAGAAATCACTGATTAAATATCAGCAAGGAAGAAGAACAAGGACAAGATTTTACTGCGTTAAGGGAGAAGAGAATTGCTATTTTGGTCATCTTGGACAATAAAAAAAAATCTTAAATGCTTCTTGGCGAAAAAGGACAAAAAATAGAATAAATAAAAAATATTTAACGCTTATTCCTAGGACATTTTATTCACCTAGGACGGAAGGTCTCGTTTTTTGACACCCATATGTTTTACAGCACTATACACGTTAAATAACCATTATCGAACTTCATCGGCGTGTTTAACAAAATAGCTTTTCGGAATTTTCATGTTATGATTTATTTGTTAAACGTGATTTACATTATAATGTACTGTTTTGCTGATGTTTTCCACGTTACAGGATAAAACATTAGAATAACCAAACTATACACTAAACAAAGACTTATGTCGGAAACTCTGTTACAGTAGTATTAAAAAAAATCGTTTTTAATAAAGATGTTTGTAGTTAAATACTGGCGAGAGAAAATACATTTTGATTTCAATTAATTAAATTTATTTCAATTAATGAATATATAAAAATACAGATATATTGAAGTGAATGTTTATAATCTACTTAATTAATTTGTAGTGATGTATGTGCAAAATAACAGGTCTTTAAATTTAATACCTTAACACCTATCTTGTTGGACTTCACTCCCTTCTAAATAATTGCATCTAATTATTATAAAGAAATGCTCATATACATGCATTCTGTAATACAGTGGTGAAATAACTGAAGGGTGAAAAACATAAACATAAAGGAAAGCAGTATAAAAGCAGGATATAAATAAGCAAAGTAAAACACAAAGTAATATTAGGAAAAGAAAAAAGAAAAGGGTAATAAAGAGAGGAAGTAAGGACATAAAACAAGCCAGACAAATAAATATAACGCAAAAAGGAAGCTACGAGGGACCAGTTTCTCATGGTACATTCCAGAAACTGCTATGCGTTTCAATAGTCTCACATATACAATATTATTTTGCTATACATGTGCGTTAAGCGCATCTTTGCGGAACGAGGAAGAAGTTTAAAAATACGAGACAAAGTCGAGCATTTTCACTTTCGAGTTGCTGCGAAGCATTTAACGCATGTATATTGCATATTAATTTCTTGACGATAGTGAATAATGGAAATATTACTGTCCCTGTTCAAAAGCAGTATTAAAGTCGACCGCGCTGGCCTCTGCAAACTGGTGATCGATTAGTCATGCCTGGTAGTGATGACCAAGCCATTGAACAACTGAAGGTAAGATGGCTGCTTGCGCCGAAGGAGTTTCATTTAAAGAATGCATGAATTAAATCGTAAGTAAATGTTAACAAATAAGGGGGAGCAAAGACGTTAGTTAAATGGTAAAATTCAACCATCACATACAATTATATGGCAAATCTGCAACACCAGGTATACTTATGAATATCTGGAGGATTAAATTCATTTTATTAACGTTTGCGGTAAAAATAAAAAACGCACATAGTGCAGGAATTTTAATCTACCACGCATGATAGTATGAGTGGGAAGCAGATTAAAATAAATTATCGTGGAAAGAATATTTATTCTATTACCCAGCTAATGACTGTTCAGTTGTCCTTTTATTGTTAAGGAGGTTCTGCCCTAATTCTCATTTGGAGGCTTAGGGTAATTCCATAAAGTATACAAAACATAATTCGAAATTTTCTCATTTAGAGCGAATGGAAAATATATTGGCTGTAATAATTCTAGAAGCATAGTGTCACCACGAGTGTGTTTTTGTGGGAAGTAGAAGGTCTTGACACCTCCTAAAAAGCGTTTTCCACATTTTAAGGTATAGCCTGTAAAGACCTCTTGTTTGATTTTGCATAACGTTTAAACCGTGATAGATAAACAAAAACTTACTCACAGGAAAGTCGTATCTCTTTAAAACACACAAATTGTTTTAAATAACTTTTGTTTAACATCAGCCACTTTCGAGATATTCATTATTACTTGTTTGAGTGTTTCAATACTTCAAAGCCTTTTGAGGTGCTATCACCATTCAGTTGTTTCTCTCGATATCATGGAAAGAGTAGGCAATTTCAAGACCAGTATATATCTAACCGCTTTTAAGCATTCGGCTATCGCTTCGGCTTGCTGTATACCGCTTTCATTTACAGTAATTTGTGTCATGAAACTATTTGTTCAAACGTTTGTCCCAATTTACATGAAGTATACAAAAAAGAGCAGTTGTAAGATTAGTTTGTGGAAGCTATATAAGAATAAACGATACCCAGGGGATAGAGAAAGTCGTGAGAATATAACACTTCATATTTTGGGTAGGATGCTTAAGTTTCCTGTCACGCCGTTGGAGTATGGGCACCCTAGAGGTGCTCTCTATAACAAGGTGAATTTCTAGCCACTGCTCTGCCATCAGACGCACTTTGTGGCAGTTGATTAGCCCACACGGGGCGGATGAAAATGTATCAGAGAAATAAACTAGCTGATAATCGTTTCAGAGATTTGGTTATTGCAGCGGAGAAGTCGGCGAATGAAACCATAGACTTTTACCATTCACATAGACGACTTTAGCCCCTCACAACAATCAGCGGATTAAATTTCGGTGAGGTAACATTTTTAATTTTCTTGTTTTATACCATTCCAGGAGTTCAATCAAGAGTCAACAAGGTAGTAGGTACTGTATTAGTGATAATTTAAAATAGTAAGTATCCGAAAAATCTTCACGCTAATAATCTGAGTAGTATGCCTTAGTGTGAAAAATAGTATTATTGGTAAACTTCTCTTTCGCTAACTTCGCTCCCCCGTATTTTTTCTGTGCTACACCAGAGGGCCTCCTCCCAACCCATTTTGGAAGTTCTGGTAGAGTCACTGGCATGCCACAGGTTTATTAATGAAAATAATACTTTTACGACTTACATACTACGTCGCAAACAACATTTTGCCAATAACTTAGGTTGCGACCTAGAACCTACTACGGAGCATCAGCATAGTCATAGTAAACACTCCACAGTAACAGTTAAATCAGTTGCTATGCATGAGTTATACCTCAACGAATACAATTTTTTGAGAAGTTTAGCTGCTAAAATAATGAGATTTTAAAACCTCTTTGCAGGATAACAGTTACAAAGTAGTACAATTTGAGAAGATCTGTTTTTCTATTAGGAAAAGAAAACGTATTAGCATAAAACGTTGCAGTTAGTTTATCAGACAATGAGGAGCCCTTTCCTTGCCACACTATAATGTTAACAACTTCCTCGAATTTATCAGACAAATTCAATTAGTATTGATTCCATTTGTTCATGGAAGGTTTTGGAAATTTGTTAATGCGTACTTAAATGTAAAAACGCATAATTGTGGCTAAAGGAATTATGCAACTCTCAGTATAAGTCTTTCATATTTTGAGGGTGTACTTGTGTGCGAAGGAGTTGTCAGTGGACTATCAGTGGGTCTAAAAATAACTGCTAGGTACCTAGCTGCACAAATCAAAAAAGGAAAGAAAGCATTCTTGGAGTAGTCGATTCAACTGACTGTCCCAGTTTCAAAAGAGAACATGTAGTGAATTTCATTAGTCTTATAGTTTAATCAAAGGTGCTGAGAATGCAACACGCAAAATTATAACTGATAGGATGTAGAAAACCAATGCACAGTCACCCTGAGAGGAGAGGTATTGGAATCTGACGATCACCTTGTATATCTATATCTTGCCGCTTAACATAGTTAATCAAATCACGAGTTAAAACTACTGTGTTTTAGTATATCGTGTTTCTTAAAATTTACTTTATATTTCAGTATTCAGTATATTTATCCGGCAGAAAACCTATCTTTCCTTGATGATTATGCCACACCCTATATAATCTGAAGTTTTAAAATTCATACCAGCATTAAGCGATGAAACCAAAAGAAATGACCGTTTATACATATTTCGTTTTCAAGTGCTGTAAATAACGACGTGATTTGTTGATGTTGAACCATTTATTTTAACTTGTGACATTCACGGCGTGTTCTGGTCGTCGCATATCACAGAACGTCATTTTGTTCTCCATTCTGCGCTTCGCTAACTGGCCATCAAAGCCCTTTTCTCCAGAGCGCTTCATACCCAGACGACAACCAGAGTGACCCGATCGTAACCTCCCTCTCTTTTCCTCCCCTCCATGCTCCTTCCCACCTCCCACCTCCTCTGCTACCGCTAACAATATAAATTTCCCGATATTCGCCGGTCTTGTCATTTGAAATGGGGCCGTTTTCCCCTCTCGAAACCTAATGGTTATTGCCTTTCTCGAACGGACATATTGCGTTCCATCTAGTGCAATGTGCGTTGGCTATACATCACGTTACTACCCTCCTGTGCCATAGAACCAGCCGTGTTCTATCTCGCCCTCCCCTGTCCATAGCACAGGAGGACAGGGTACCACTAACTGGCCGACCCATCCCCGCGAATGAAATAGCCAGAGCATGGAAGCGATTTCCAGGCACGCCAGGCAAAGGAAACATTGTGGCTAGATGGGCGCATTGTAGTAAGTGGTTGGCCAAGTTGAGGTGTAGTTTAGAATGGAAGAGTTTCGATTATTGTAAATGATCATAACGGCATTGTCATCCAATGCGAGAAAAGCTGTCGCTTTATGGAAAACCTATAAGGTGCTTCAAAATCCATAGTAAGGAAATACATGGCGTGTTTCTGATACTTGCAGTGCCTACATTCAACACGAACACATTCATTGTGCTAAAACTCAGCTATTCTCCTGAAATAAATTTAAGAAAAATTGTAGTAGTATTACTAAGATGTTTTACAATGTCGTGAATGGATATTTGTTTTCCATTGAAGTGCAAAATAATGCGGTTGGAGAAACTACAAACGTAGATTAACTACAGTGGTTATAGCTTAGAACTTAAATCGTTCGACTACTGTTAAACTCAGTAAGTCGTCTTGTTGAGTAGAATAATTACGTTTAATACTCTTTACACGTTCAAGCGGGTGGTGCATAGTTATCTCCGTAGTTTTCTATACGCTTATTGAATTACTACGATAACAAGCAATTTACCAATGAAATGAATATGAGAATCAATGTTTGCTGTAGACTGCAGTACTATTCTTTGAACACCTTGTATCAAAGGTGGAGTCCATTACAGTCCAACCGTTCACGCAGGTTCATCGTCAAATTGTCAAAAACAAGTTGCAGTAACACTCCTATTTTGAACCAGCCTTCTTGAATAATTATTGTTCTATCAGATTTTGCATCGTTTTAGACGTTCTCAAGGTTTTACGTATTTCCAAATGAATAAATAGGGAATGCAAGCACAAAGAGAACCAGGAAACCATATGCTATAAATAGACCGTAAGATGATAGCATGGAATTGATGCATGAAGGGTTTGTGTTAAAATTTTAAGTTTTGAATAATAACAGTTTAAAGTTATTTTTTCTGCATTTTGTATTAGTTAGTGGCATACGTTCCTGATATTATATATGTATATATATTCACTTATTACTGTTCCTCAGCACATCAGCATTATTCTTAAGCATTTAAATCCTGAATTTCAAATTTTAACATTCCGAAAAAAGAGCTTTTTTTACATAACACATTTATCCACGTAGAGATGCGTAATATTTTGAGGCCAAATGAAATATGGTTGAATGTTATGTGCGAAAAGAAAATCGTTGAATGATGCACGTTTTCGCTGTAATGTTTGGCCATAATTACTTATACTTTTGTATCATAACAGCATATTAGAACAACATGAAAAGATCGAATTAAACAATAAAGCAATTTCTGTTACAAAAATTCACATTAGAACAAGAAAAATAAAGTAATACAAGGATAGCAAAGTTTGTCACAAAAAATGTGAAACATTTTTAATTGAAACTTACGGTAAGAAACCAGCTGAGCTACTGTTCCTTCAAAATCTGATCCTAGTACCACTGATATTCGTTAGGCACAAACTGCAGTGACTCCTTAACATCTTCTTGTTTTTCTTTTCTCAAGCTACCTACTTTCTTGCCAATCCTTGGAACGACAATATTATGGTTCACATGTTATCCTCTTTTAATATATAAAAATATTGACTTTTCTAAATGCTCTGTATGGACCATAACCTTCCTTGACGAGGTAGGAACCAAATTTTTCTATCCTTACCTATTGAATACCATCCCTAAAGTGAATCATTTGGCCAAGTACATCTTTTCCAATTAGTATGATTTAAGGATGACGCCGGCTGCTCTATGCCTCTAAAATTGTTGCATATCAACTACTTGGTTTCCTTCGCTTGCTTGGATGTTCATCTGGCGATACTATTCTCGTAAGTATATGATTTTATGTTGCCTTAGAGGCAACCAAAATCACGATTTCAATCGGGGTAAATGTGGCCGGTTTAGGAAAACTTATTTTCGATGGATTTAAAATAATCTCTAAGAACCATGTACTGATGTGCACAAATTATTCGAACATTTTTATTTTTGCCTGCACAAGAGTCTGTCCATACTCCTAAGCTGTCTTTCTATCGCAGTTTTAGGTCAAGCTCAGTTTTATTGCAGTCAATTGTGAACTTGCAAATTCAGTACTAGCTCGCTTCGCAATGTCTTCCGTCCATGCATAAAATAATCCCTTATTCACATCAATATAATATGCAGCCCTATATTATAAAACCACATTTGACTCTTGTATCGTCCTCCATGGTTTAGGGGTACTCTGGTTCCGTGGCCGTTGGCTGAAACCCGGCGGAGGGCGATGGAATGTTTTCGGGCGTAAACATTTTTAGCATGGCTTCCTTCGGAAGGGAAGTAAAACCGGTGGTCCATTGTCATAGACTTACGGCACGTAAAATGACCTCAAGCCTGATAGAGGCCTTTGAGCAAAATTTCCGATCTTTCACGCCCAATATAGAATGGGACGCTAAGGACCATAGTATTAAAGAGCGTCCATAAATAACAATAATAATAAAACATTCATTCATTCATTATCTGTTTACCCTCCTCTTATGTAGGACTTACACCCCCCAGGACTTACAAGCGGGTGCCTGGGGTCAGAGGCCCGTCGAGGAGCAGACACTCATGGATCAGACAGAGCATCCAGGATGGGTGATCAGCCCGATGCCTGGTATGGGATGAAGGAAGTAGATGAAACGAAATGTTGGTGAAATGGATGAAAGGAAAGGTGATGATGGAGCAGTTGGTGGAATGAATGGCGGGGGAAACCGGAGAACCCGGAGAAAACCCGCCCAGACGCCGCTTCGTCCACCACAAATCCAATAATAAAACAGATTGTTGTAAAATGCTTTTGAAGTAGTTTATCGTAGAAGAGGAATTGTTTGCTGTAAATCCATAATAATGTATACATTACCGATGATTGCCGTGATTGACTCCCTGTCAGTTTTTTTGGGCTTCAAATGCAGCATGTTAAAGCTTGAAATACTCTTTGCTACTCTGGCCAGCATCACATGTACAACTTGTGTAGCTTCTAGGGTATGCAAAAGACAAATTAAACTCAGTAATAGAGATTGTGGAGTGGAGGAAATAATGGACTGTACTATAAACGAAAGCTTGCCACTCAAATGTTACCAATTGTATCTGGTGATTAAACGCAGCACATATATTTATTTATATTACCTATTTCGCCTTTTTAATCTACTTACACTACCACGTTTTAGCTTGTGTGCCCTCATGGCCTTAGCTAAGTATGCCAAGCACAAGCCTTTGTCCAACGGTTCTTCAGTCAGCCATTGCATCAACAACAAACGTGGAGAGCTTCCGTCTTCTTCCCGAAGAAGGTGGAAGTGAGGAGGCAGTGACGGCACTTACATGCAGCCAACATGAAATGTGATAGTGTTCAGAAATGAAACGGCTGTGGCTCGAGGAACCTATTCCCTTGATCTATGTTCAACACAAAAATGAACAATAATGCATAAAAATAACATAACTTTACACCAAACACAAATGGTGTCTTAGAGGGCAAAGGGTACAGTTTCATATTGGGTTTCTTGACTTGACCATTGACAGTCAGAACACCAGAAACTCGAGAAAGTCCATCTTGCCCAGGATAAAGCTTGATGATACAGCCAAGATGGAATACTCCTCAAAATTTAGCACAGTTTCTCCTATAACCTTTCTTAGGCGTGTCTTTGTGGATTTTACTCGGGCCTCCCGGAGGCCACCAAAATGAGGAGAATGAGTGGGAATGAGCTTCCAATCGAAGCCTTCAGTCATTCCGTAGTTTCTTACTGTGACCTGAACACTGGGATCTTGCAGAAGCTTCTTCAACTCAGAAGCGGCGCCAACAAAGTTGGTGCCATTGTGGCTCATTACTGTTCTGCTTTTTTCTCGACGTGCAGTGAATATCTTCAGCGCAGAAAAGAATGCCGCAGTTGCGAAATAAGAAACTAACTCAAGATGAACGCTCTTTGTAGCAATGCAGATACATATGGCAATATAGTATTTGGTGACGACCTTGCTGCGATTCAAACTTGCGTACTTCACTGGACCAGCATAATCAACATTTGCGTACTCGAATGGAGGTTATGGACGACATCTTTTAGGCGATAAATGCCCCATTTAACTAGTAAAACAGGTAACTCAAGAACGCAGGATCGTTCTAAGAATACTTCTATCAGAAGGTAGCTAGAATTCCCTTCGTAACGAGGACAACACTGAGTGCGACCCAGGATGTAGCATGCTCATTTCTTATCAGAAATTATACAGTAGTGATGTTTAGTAGGACAATAATCTGATACTTAGAGTCCTATGGAAGATCAGAATTAGCCAAATGCCCTCCAATCCTGAATAGACAATCTTCATCTAAGAATGGATGCAGGGACTTCATTTTGGTAGAGTTTGGCTTTCCTTTCTTAAAACAAGCAAATTCTTCAACATGTTCCTCTTCATGGATCAGTCGCAGTATAACATTAAATGCTAAATTAACTTCTTCCACGCTAAGGTATCCAAACATTCTTCTCTCATGGGACTTCCTAATATTGAATGTAAATCGTAGAATATAATTAAAGACCCTCTTCAGCTACTCAATCGAAGAATATTTCTTGTGGTTTCGTTTAGGCTCCCAGACCTAAATGCTAGAAGGGATAGGTATCCATTAGCGGAACTCATCTACTCACAATCAATAAAATCAGGTAGCTGAGCAGATACTTTTTTGTTTTTTTTTATTTATGGACGCTCTTTAACTACTATGGTTCTTAGCGTCCCATTCTATATTGGGCGTGAAACACCTGTAATTTTGCTCAGAGGCCTCTTTATCAGGCTTGAGGTTCTTTTACGTGCCGTAAATCTACGACACGGGACCACCGGCTTTACTTCCCTTCCGAAGGAAGCCGTGCTAACGATTTTTACGAAAGACAACACAGGAGCTATGCTTAATCAGGATACCATAAGCTATCTTCAGCAAGAAGGTTTGGATCATTCCACCATAAATCCAATTATACTAACTTCTGTGGTTATATACCACGGGTAATGAGGTCGGAAGTAAAGAAAGGCCGGTACAGGGACAATGGGGTCATTGCTCTGATCAGAACAATAGGATTAATGACCCTTTATCTGTGCCGCCGATCACGTCCCCTCTTTATGCGCTACTGTCATGCCGGCAGACAGAGGTGTAGAACAAAAGACTATTGTCTGTGTGCTGGTCTGAATGCCGGCCGGGCACAGGAGTAGAACAATGGGTTATTGTCCTTGCACGGGGACAATGGGTTATTGTCCTCGTTGCTAATGGAGGTGGCCCTTTGTGCACTACTGATACCGGTAGCCGGAGATTGTCGAACAATGGGCTATTGTTTTCGTCGCGTGCCGTAACTATCGACCCAGCAAAACAATGGAGGAGATAAGTTCTTAAATATCTGTGTCAATCAATCAGGTAGTGTTCGTTCATGCATAACATCATCTCACATTATTGAAAAAGAGTCAAGGATTTCTACGGCTAACATCCCAGCACCGTGCCTCTAAAGGGTTGGACGCAGATCCTTGATCAAAGTACCCCGCCGCATGTATTTTTTGATTGATTAATGTAAATAAGTGTATATGAATTGATTCACGCACCTGGTTGCCATCGTATATGTATGTGTGTGTATTAAGGTGATTATTACGCATGTATAATTATTACGACTAATAACGCTTGTTTAATTCTGCTTTAATGGAACTTTTTGGGGGGTTATAAGTATATTACATCACTTAAATGAATTTAAAAAATCCATGACTGAAAGGACAGAGTTGGCGTAAATAGCTAACACGAGACATTAACGAGTGATTCTTTCACTGAAAACCCGAGCGCGCGGTCCAATCTTCTGCAGGCGCTGTCGTGCTAATGATCTCTCGGACCTGCAGGAATGGGTGGACCATCTCATCCCTTCACCAAACACTCTTTCCCTTTCCCGGCCTGTCACTGCCTTACGGGCGTTTCTTTTACGCGCTCTAGCTGACAGCGACGAAGGTTCACTCTTCCGACCTGCGAGGAAGAAGGCGGAAGCTCGCCATTTTAAGGGTTTAACACGCGGAGGGCGGCCACGTTGGCTTCCGGGGAAATAACTAGCATAAATCATTTGAAAGGGTGATAAGGAACTTCGCGCTTCAAGATTTTTTCGAAGGTTTGTTTACACATAGATTTGGCTCTGAAAAATAAATAAATATGGATTAACATTCTAGTTAAATAATACATACGTTATTAATAAATAAATAATGAAATATGGAGAGTACCCTAAACAAAATATTCTCTATGTTGCTCTTTTAATCAACCCCATGTAAAGAGCTATCATAAATAAAAAACTCTATTTATTCCGGTAACAAAAAAACTGAAAGGACGAGTGTAACAGACCCGTGATTGTTTAGATATGCAATGTCTAAAGCGGTATTGAGTACCAGCGGGAAATCTAACTCTGAACTCAAGCTATAAAATACATGGATTTCAAAACAGACATTGTCGATAAAAGTACCCCCACCCACACACGCAAACACGTGCATAGACAGGGACATTAAACAGTCGTTGTCGATAATGTGCCACACCCGCAAGCACAAGCACTCTCATAGACAGGAACTTTAAAACAATCATTGTCGATAATGTACAGCACCCACTAGTGCAAGCAAGCACATAGGTAGGGACTTTAAAACAGACATTGTCGATAAAGTACCTCACCCGCTCACGCAGGCACGCTTATAGGTAGAGACTTCCAAGCAGACATTTTCGATAAAGGACCCCAGTCGTTCACGCAAGCACACGCGTAGGCAGAGACGTTAAAACTGTCATTGTCTGTAAAAAACGTGTCCACCACGCAAGCACTCTTTCTCTCCTTTGCGCTAGCACAACGCTGCAGTAATATAATTACCAATTCTCTGATACGTTATGTCAGAGACGTCGACGATTTATATAGCGGTTTACACACCCCTAGCAAAATATGTTGTATATCCCTGCTATAGCATAAACCACAGGTTGGTAGGATTTTCCCAGTTTTTTTGCTATCCGCACTTAAAGCTTATTGGATGGGATTCCTGAGCAGAGATAACATCTACAAGCGAATGTTTCGAATTTAACACTTGAGTGGGTTTTCAGATTTACATGTCTTCAAAATAATTGCCCAGAGTTATACAGGCGAGTGGATTTCCCCTACAGATGCCGGGAATTACATCAAGAGAAACAATGATAATTTCTTTTCGTTACTGGCACTAAAATTATTGCTAAACAATGCGTTATTTATAAATAAATAAATAATGAAATATGAACCATCCCAAACAGACTGGTGTTTCAGCTGCCATATCTAAAAATTATTTGATCCCGCATCGCTCTATGGTGACAATAAATAAATATCAGGTTTCTTTGAGAAGTAGCGTGCCTATTCACATTCAAGCGGTCCCGAGTTCGAATCTTGGTTAGGTGAGTTACCGTGCAAGGGCAAGCCCTCCCATTAACGGTCATTATAAGCTCAGGTGTAATATATTTACTGGGGTTATGGTGTATACATTCTGTATATAGAACACTGTACTTAAACATTGGTAACTTTCGCAATTATTGTTGTTATCTATTTTTATATTCCCGTAACAAATATGAGAAATCTCCTGTAAAAGAGTCGTGATTGTTTAGATATGCAATGTCTAAAGCGGTATTGAATACAAGCAGGAAATCGAGCTCTGAACTCAAACTAAAAAAATACATGGACTTTCAAAACATGCATTCCTTTCTTAGTATATATATAATTATCGCGAAAGGGTGTAAATAACATAGGGAAAGGACTTCTAAACATTTCCCCCTTCGAAAGATATGTTGACTACTCCAGCAGAGATATTGAGCCATTACGTAGACTTCAAATATAGATTTGATATTCGTTTTAAAATATTTTTTCTAAAGATGCACACCAGTGGTCTTCGATAAATTCGACAATGAGTTATTCAGTTGTACACGCCTTGCAAAAATATGTTGTACATCCTTGAAGAGGGTAAATCTGGTCTTGGAAAATTCCAGTTTTGGGACCATCCGCACTTAAAGCTTAATGAATGGGATTCCTGAGGAGAGATAACATCTGCAAGTGAATGTTTCAAATTTAACATGGGTTTTTAGCAATTCATGTCTTCAAAAGAATTGCCCAGACTTATACACGCGAGTAGATTTCCCCTGTAGACGCCGGGAATTACATCAAGAGAAGCAATACTTTCTTTTTCATTGCTGGCACTAAAACTGTTGTTAAACAATACGTTATAAATAAGTAATGAAATCTTTATAAAAGCAGGCGTAATATATTTCCCAGCGGGTATGGTGTATATATCCTGTAGAACACTGTACTTATACACTCGTAACTAACGCAATTATTTCCAAATGTTTCCTCCTTCAGTGCCACAATGAAGTTTATTATTATTATTATTATTATTATTATTATTATTATTATTATTATTATTATTATCGCGAAGAAAGCAATTAACGCTAGTTAAATAACGCTCGTAAATAAATCTCAATAGAATTATATAAAGACACTCGAGGTAAAATACAGAAGTTCTTTATTCTTGACGGTCTTCGATAAGTAAAATAACATGGATACGGACATTAAAACAGGCATTGTCGATAACGCACTCCACCCACCACGCAAGCATGCGCATAGGCAGGGACTTTAAAAACCGCTCTTATCGAAATAAACCTCCCCATATAGATGATGCTGTAAATCTTCTAACTTACTTAGTAATATTTTATTTATGTACCTGTCAAATACAAGAATTGTTTCCATGATGCCGATAATAAACCGATTTTATGGAATGTTAAACAAAGAAGTATGATTTGGGGAGGCTGATAAGAAGAGTACGGAATTTAGAATTAAAATGTGATAAAGAATTCAACTTAAGCGTTCGAGTATATCACATCAGGTATTTTGCTTTATGTGTCTTTGAGGCAAACCAGTTTTTACGGTCTGGTTTATAGATGAATGAAACACATGTAGAATGACAGTCTTATTTAACTGGGGTAAAAGTTGTTTAAACCCTGTTTTGCTAAAAACTGATTCGCGGTTCGAGTCCCGGTGACAACCCTGTCTGACCTTAGGACCTGCATGAAGGTCTACGAATACATAGATACAGGGCAAGTCCTGCCATTAACGATCTTTATAAGCTCAGGTGTAATATATTTCCTAGCGGGTATGGTGTATAGATCCTGTATAACACTGTACTTAAACATTCGTAACTATCGCATCAGTGCGACAATGAAGTTTATTATTATTATTATTATTATTATTATTATTATTATTATTATCGTCAAGAAATCCTATTTGTGTATTCCATTTAAAAAGTCTGTTGTTTCAGTCCTCATACCTAAAAATTACACGATCCCTACATCGCACCAGGAAAATTATATCAACAGAAACAATACTTTCTTTTTTCGTTATTTTAACTCTAAAATTATTGTTAAATAATACTTTTTATACAATTTTACGTATGAGGTTGGAGTTCCAGGTGATGGCATCAGCGTCACCACTCACATTCATATCAAGATAAAATAATACCTTGATCGCAGACGGGTGCTCCAAATATAATACTGGGGCAAATATTTTGGTACTGATAAATAATGATTTTACCAATACATGTAAAAACAGTACATACATATTTATTCCATTTTATTTTCTAGCGTCATATACTGAAGGATTTCCCTTAGACATATGGCGTGATGGAGGAATTCCCGTTTAAACGCGTTTTATGAAATACACCCTGCGTGAGACCAGCATCCACCCACGACTCCTTCTACTCGAGGGGTGGAGTAGCCAATCAAAAATCAATGTATTATGTAACGTAACGCCTCTCCCCTCCAGTTTTATATGGGAAAAATTATATAAAAGAGACAGCTTTTCCGGCAATTTTCACTCTGTCTTCTGAGAACACATCGATCTAAGTACTCTTCAGACTTTACATCGTTCTGTGAAATTTCATCAAAAATCATGTCTGGTAAGTTGTAAAGGCATCTTATTTATTTTAAAACTTAACTTATTACTCTATGCATTTTAACTTAATCTTTTTAATGTTGGTATTTATATACAAATAGTTGAAAGTTCCACAGATAATAGCTAGCTGTGTGAATTTAATGTTTCTCCAATACAAGCAGTTTAGTTATTTATTCATTTTAGGCAAACTTATTATTCTAAATGTTTAAATAAGGATATTTACCTTGTGAATTATATTCAATTCTAGAGTAAAATATAATTATTTGAATACCTTCCTAACGTTTTTCTTTTAGAATATTAAAAAAAGTCTGTTGTCGGAATCATTCTCTCTAACAAAATAAATGTTTACATTATATTAAAACATTTAAATCGAAAAAATGCAGTACTTAATTAACTTCATTAGTGAATCAGAACGTCCTTTATATTTACACATGTTATCATTTTGATTATCATGTTAAACAGAAAATGTTAATAATTTTGTGAGTTTCAAATAAATAATTTTTTATGAAATACATTCTCTAATAAAGAATATGCTTTGCTGTTCCTAATGCAGAAAGTTTGGTAGCTCAACTTAACACAATGGATGGGAATAGCATTTTCCCGGCTGTTCAAAGACTACAAGATCTTCAGCCAGAGGAGCCTTATAATATAAAAACTATAAGAAACATTGATACGAGATACGGTGCTAGAGTGGTTGGAGTCTTAGGCGAAAAGCAGGTTTTTCTTCCGGTCAACAGTTGGAGGAAACGCCAAGGTGAGTTTCAAATAGTATATCATGGATTAGTACCAGCTGGCAAGTTTAAGACATGTAAGTTGTCTTTTCTTCCTGTTAAGGTTTGTGGAAATAACTTAGCTAACCTTTCTATGTTTCATTTAGAGTTACAACCGTTGAGTTTATAAATTTACGCTTCATTAGGATAACATTTGCCTAAAGTATACATCACTGTATTAAAACAAATATGTGTAAATAACGTCTAGGTTGTAGTCTGGGTGAGGTCATGCAGAAAGAAGTTTAATAGTCTTTTCAATGATTCTTCATCTCAAAGCATATACCCACAACAAGCTGCAAATAATTTTCAGTAGGATAACATTTGTCTAAAGTATGCATCACTGTATTAAAACAAACATGGTAAATAACGGCTAGGTTGTAGTCTGGGTGGGGTCATGCAGAAAGAAGCTTAATAGTCCTTTAATAATTCTTTACCTCAAAGTATATACCTACAACAAGCTGCAAATAATGTGAATGTGTGTTACAGGAATGCAAGGATGAAGGTAAATGAAGAGGAAGAACGAGATAGCGTAAAACAACATAAACAGAAATGTAATAGGAACATTCTCAACAACTCCCAGTGATCTTATTCAATGAAGAATTGCAGCACTGGATAGCGTGGAATCTGCAAGGAAAAACATTTGCGGGTGTAGAATATAGCAATAATATTAACCATGTGCTCATTATTATTGTTTTACTTGCCAATGCCATTCATTTCATAAATAATTTCATAATCGTTTAAAGGAGTATGCAATATCCTAAAACATTGATGCTGCATGAAATCTAAAAAAAATTATTGATGTATTTTTGAAACACACTGAAATAAATGGGATTCTAGAAGCCAGAACCTTCTAATGTTTGATGGTGGGATGTGAGGTGTATAATAAGATTATTAAAAAATGGGAACTATATAATATAAACAAAATTTATTTTTATAAACATTATCCTATTACATTCCTTCACAAAAACCATACATATTTCCTAAAGACAATGATGATAGTATCGATCTTCTAAACACTCAAATATATAATCATATACATCACAGAGAAAGAGACCTGCATGTAAACACTTTATCCGTAAAAAAGGTTAAACATCTCAGAAATGTCTGGATAATGTATTTTATAGGTGTAAGTTCTTGATATTTCAAAGTTCCTGTTAACTATCGTCGAAATTGATTAGCATAATTTCTTGATCCAGTCATGCTATAACTTTAGATGCCTTCAGCTTACATATAATTTCTTCAATTTCCACCGTATGATCACTAATACCAGTCTCTTTCGATGAAATTAGTAACTTCAAAATATTTACCAGTCTATTCGGATTTTCAACGGTAGGTATCACTGAATTATCATCATATGGAGACTTCAAATTAGTAAACATACAACTTCCGCTGCATCTAGATTCCTCACCCGCAGTAGATTCAAGTGAAGGGCGGAGACCCAATCCGGTATAACATTCCCCTATATACATCTTCGGATCTTCAAGCGTGGATATCACTGAATTCTCATCATATGGAAGCGTAATTTTAGTGCCAGTAATGAAAAGAAATTATCGTTGTTTCTCTTGATGTAATTCCCGGCATCTGTAGGGGAAATCTACTCGCCTGTATAACTCTGGGCAATTATTTTGAAGACATGTATTGCTAAAAACCCACTGAAGTGTTAAATTTGAAACATTCGCTTGTAGATGTTATCTCCCCTCAGGAATCCCATCCATTAAGCCGTAAGTGCGGATGGCCCCAAAAACTGGGAAAACCCTACTAACCCGTGGTTTACCCTCTTCAGGTATATACAACATATTTTGTTAGGGGTGTGTAAACCGCTATATAAATCGTCGGCGTCTCTGACATAACGTATCAGTGAATTGGTAATTATATTACTGCAGCGTTGTGCTAGCGCAAAGGAGAGAAAGAGTGCATGCGTGGTGGACGCGGTTTTTTACCGACAATGACTGTTTTAACGTCTCTGCCTACGCGTGTGCTTGCATGAACGAGGGGTCATTTATCGGCAATGTCTGCTTGAAAGTCCCTTCCTATGAGCGTGCTTGCGTGAGTGGGTGGGGGTACTTTATCGACAATGCCTGTTTTAAAGTCGCTAACTATGCGCTTGCTTGCGCGAGTGGGCGGGGTACTTTATCGACAATGACTGTTTTAATGTCCCTAACTATGTGCTTGCTTGCGCTAGTGGGTGGTGTATATTATCGACAATGACTGTTTTCAAGTCCCTGTCTATGCGCGTGCTTGCGCGTGAGGGTGGGGGTACTTTTTTCGAGAATGCCTGTTTTGAAATCCATGTATTTTTTAGCTTGAGTTCAGAGTTCGATTTCTCGCTGGTATTCAATACCGCTTTAGACATTGCATATCTAAATAATCACGGGTCTGTTACAGTCGTCCTTTCAGTTTTTTTGTTACCGGAATAAATAGAGTTTTTTATTTATGATGGCTCTTTACATGGGGTTGATTAAAAGAGCAACATAGAGAATATTTTGTTTAGGGTACTCTCCATATTTCATTATTTATTTATTAATAACGTATGTATTATTTAACTAGAATGTTAATCCATATTTATTTATTTTTCAGAGCCAAATCTATGTGTAAACAAACCTTCGAAAAAATCTTGAAGCGCGAAGTTCCTTATCACCCTTTCAAATGATTTATGCTAGTTATTTCCCCGGAAGCCAACGTGGCCGCCCTCCGCGTGTTAAACCCTTAAAATGGCGAGCTTCCGCCTTCTTCCTCGCAGGTCGGAAGAGTGAACCTTCGTCGCTGTCAGCTAGAGCGCGTAAAAGAAACGCCCGTAAGGCAGTGACAGGCCGGGAAAGGGAAAGAGTGTTTGGTGAAGGGATGAGATGGTCCACCCATTCCTGCAGGTCCGAGAGATCATTAGCACGACAGCGCCTGCAGAAGATTGGACCGCGCGCTCGGGTTTTCAGTGAAAGAATCACTCGTTAATGTCTCGTGTTAGCTATTTACGCCAACTCTGTCCTTTCAGTCATGGATTTTTTAAATTCATTTAAGTGATGTAATATACTTATAACCCCCAAAAAATTCCATTAAAGCAGAATTAAACAAGCGTTATTAATCGTAATAATTATACACGCGTAATCATCACCTTAACACACACACACACACACACACACACATATAAAATGGCAGCCTGTTGCGCGAGTCAATTCATATACACTTATTTACATTAATCAATCAAAAAATACATGCGGCGGGGTACTTTCATCGAGGGTCTGAGTCCAGCCCTTAGAGGCACGATGCTGGGACGTTAGCACTATAAATCCTTGATTCCTTTTAAATAATGTTAGATGATGCTGTGCATGGACGAGGATTATCTGATTGATTGACTCAGATATTTAAGAACTTATCTCCTCAATCGATTTGCGTGGTCGATAGTGACGGCACGGGACAAAAAGAATAGCCCATTGGAAAGGTAGAATTGATTTTTTCAGTCATCTGATTCTACCCTTCCAACCCTGTCCAACACACGGCTTGTGTGAAAGAACAATTAATTCCAATAGCCCATTGTTCGACGATCTCCAGCTGCCGGTATCAGTAGCGCACAAAGAGGCACCTCCATTAGCGACAAGAACAATAATCCATTATCCTCGTGCAAGGACAATAACCTATTGTTCTACTTCTGTGCCCGGCCGGCATTCAGACCAGCACACAAAGGACAATATCCTATTGATCTACACCTTTGTCTGGCGGCATGACATTAGCGCACAAAGAGGGGGCGCGGTCGGCGGCACAGAACAAGGGGTCATAATTCCTATTGTTATGATTAGAACAATGCCCCCATTGTCCCCGTACCAGGCTCTTTTTTACTAATAAGGTGTGCAGGATTTTCAGTAGTGGGAACATGGTGCAAACACTCAAAATCATTGTCATTTTGTGTCTCAGATATTTTGTTGCAAGAAAGGTTTACAGCTTTGTAGGATGTGCATCTTTTTTAGCAGACGAGGGGAGCAATAATGCTGCCTATAATTCCAGCCTAGGTAAAGATTGTTGTTTAATTTGAGTAACTAGACCTTGCTGTAATCAAGGAAACGTGTACAGAATCATCATAAAAGCTCTCAAATAGCAGCAAATACCACATATTTTCTCAGAAGTATCGCTGAATCCATGCAGTTCAACTCTCTTGGGGTGTACAAATGGAATAAGTTTAGAATCAATGGATAAATCATTTAACCAATCAAAGTGTTCCTACAAGTTGCCATTCTTATTGCACAGACACATTCAATAAATCATCCCATCCCATCTTTAGTGCCCAAAGACCGTGAATCAATATTTTGCACTTTATAACAACTGGACTTAACAAGCTAACAGGTTCAGATATGGAGGATATCCCAGACAGTATGTTGCGTTTATCACTTTGTTACTGTCTTTGCAGGAAATGAAAAACAAAAATAATCAGTAGTTAGATGCCAGCTTATCTCCAGCGCCTTAACTGTTTCGTTGCCGATTGTTCTTGAATGAGACGATTGCTTTCGAAGAGCAGGTCAACATTTAACAACATTTTTTTCATGATTTGACGACCATTTTCTCAGTGGAAATCTTGCTCTTTCTAGCATAGTAATCATCTGCGTTTGCAGGGCTGTAGTTTCTTCAACCAAAGCAGCTGCTCCTAAAAGTCATCAACATAGAAATCACTTTGTTTTGCTTCAGCAGCCAATATAAAATCCTTATGATACCCATCACTGATTTGCTTAAAACATCTAGTATCTACATAACTGACAGCACCAGTGCCATAAGACGCGGTAGCCAAATCATAGCAAATCAGCTTATTCTGTTCGACGACCTCCAAAGAATTCTCTGCGAGCATCTATCTCTAGGATCAGTGAAAATCGGCCTATACATCTTTGCGATACATGTTGTTATGGCCACGGGATGCTTATGGAAGTGTAAAACAATACAATATAAACTATCTGGAATGGCTAGACCAACACAATAATGTCTTTAAAAGATAACCGATTAGTAGACAAGGCGGAAACATTACAGACAACTCTCAGATTGGTTGTGCTACTAGTAGGCTAAAACAAAGTATGATGTGGAATAATAAACTGTTTTAGCTCATTAGGTGATTAACATAACTGCATATCACCCAGTTCAGCATATTATTTCTTGAAATGTACATAATCATGATGCAATACTTAATTAGACTTGAATATTTTCTCGAGGTACTTCATTCGCCTTATTGCCTGCTCATAAATGTAACCCATTGTAACTATAGTCTGACAAGTAGTTCTCACCATAAATCTGCTATCATCAGTCCCAGTAGTACTTTCAATGGAAGGTTGTTCACAGAATATCTCTTCGTTTTTTGAGGAGCGTGGCAAATTTCTCCGATTTCCCAGTACTTCCTAAGCTGGTTATCGAGCAAGTCGTATGTACTCAGGCAACCTATGACCATGTGAGGATCGTAACAAAAACAGTGGCATTTGGCCCTATAAATGTAACTAAATCGAGTGTTAATCAATGTAGGGTAACTAGAGCGCCTTTTAGGCGGACCAAGCGTTACACCAAAAGAAATATCAGCACCAAAATATAACAATTCAATTTTACCTGGATTATAGAAATCAGGATTAGATAATTCAATGTCACTAGGTAGGTCCCAATTAAGATGATAAATAGGACTGGTAGGAACTACGCTCGTAATGCCACTCAGGACTGCACAGTTAACTGTCAACTCAGAATTGTCATATCTCGACCTGACATTAATATATGATGTATGCATTGGTTAGTAGCAGGCATGTTATTTATACCATTTATAGAACATTTGCTATCAGCAACGGGAAATCCAAGCTTCTTAACTAATGAAGAAAATATAATAGACATTTGGCTTACTGACTCCACCATACCACGACAATTTATCATGTGGCCGTGACTGTTAGCTACTTCCAAAATAATCGTGAGCAACAATTCATTTGTGCCACAAAATGATGGCTTTTTGTGCTTGTGCAGCTAGAAGCATTCTGTTCAGCAGAAGCAAATTGGCCAGCACTGTCTTGAACACTGTTGGAGTGCAACAACTGGTGATGTTTGCCCTTACATATAGCACACCTTGACTTACAATTTAAAAATCTGTGGCCACTACCTAAGCAAGAGAAGCACAATTTTGTTCTTCTAAGAAAATTCCTCTTATCATCATAACTCAAGTACTTGAAGTTTCTACAATATGACAATGAAGGTAATGATTCATGTCAGTAAGTGCGGGATGCATAAGCATCATTAGGAACAAATGAACTGCTAGATGCAGACTTAGTTTTCTAATCCTTTGTTTTGTTACGAGTATTTCGAAAATAAATTACATCAAGAGCTTGTGCTTTAGCTTCTATAAGTGCATCAAATTCTTAAAACATTTAAATTTATCAGATGCAGTTTTTATCTCCAACTCATGCCTATCCTACCTCCTCAATTTATCCAGGACGGTCCCTACCAAAATCATGTCATGCGATGGAAGATCAGGTTTAATAGATTCTAATGCTGGTTTGTTGATAACTGCTTCATATACAAGCAACCTGTATTCACTGCTGTTTACATTTTTTAGATGGGGCAAACCTAACAATGCCTTTGCAACGTTAGCAGCAATTACCTTATTGTTATGGTATCTTTCATGCAATAACTCCGTATCAATATAAAAATATCCTCAGTAATAGTTAATCTATACAGTAAACCCTTGGACGTTCCCTTGAGCGAGGATAGCAAATATTCTTATAGCGAACTATTATGCAAAACCAAACTAGTGAATGTGTCACGTTAGTGAATCGCTAACATCACATGTAAGTATGTTTATACTGGAAACCTTGATTAAGACATTACTACTACCAGAAATAACAGATGGTTGAGGTGAAGGGATTTTGAAATTCCTATTAAATATTTAATTTAATTGTGACTCTACGCAGTAGAATTCATTCACAAACTTTTCCCTGTCCTAATAATGATCATCGGGGTTTTCCGGATTAATTTCAAGCTGATCCTGAACAGCTTCATACTCATCTAGCAATTTAGATAATAAGTTGTAGCTTAGCCGTACTTTAGCTTTTCCTTTCCTTTCCAATACGTTATCATTTTCAATATAACACTTGGATACAAATTATTGTGTATATATGTCAATTTCCTCTTTGTTATTCCCTTGCTCTTACAGACTTCAATTTATCAAAGTTATCAGCCATTGTGACAAGCAATAAACGAAAGGATACGAATGGAAGTACATGGCAGAACTCAAACCTTAGCAAGGAGGCAACATGCTACACGCGACGTCTTCCCGATGGACACACAGAGCATGATGAATGCTCGGCATCTTTTCGATTTGGATTTCACACATTAGTCACTAAACAGCATTGAATTTGCACCGGAGAAGTAATTCACCGATAATCTGGGCCGACAGAACCAAAATTATGGATTGGCGGGAAATAGTGAACTGTATTATAAAGGGAAACTTGCTATTTCCAAGTTACCAGTTGTATCTGATGTTTTAATAATATATACAGCAGACCAACAATTATTCGAATGCTCTATATTTAACATACCGCCGCCATATTGAAAAACCTTTCTTGAGTAGCCTTAAACTATATAAGGAGCTGCATAACCCTATTTGGGAGCTCTTGGTCTTTGCACTTGTTCCTGCATCTCGACGCGGTGCTCCGGACCCTTACACGCACTTGCCCTGACACATTCTCGACACATCTCTCAAGGTAAGAACTTACGTTACTACCCCCTTCTCAAATTAATAATAGAGCCAAATATAATGATTCAGGTTAGAGAACCCTGTATTGTAAACACTTGCCAACTCAGAATCTTAAGATACTACATTGGTTAACCGAAAGCGTTTCAATCGGCAAATTCAAACAGCCAACTTGTATCAGAACTGGCTGGGCTGGTCAAAGAACCTTCAAGACTTGAAAAATACTACCACGGAAACATCCAAGACTGACTCTGAAGCATTGACGGACAATGAAATCATTACCCGTGTGATCGATGACCAAGACCCTTGCGACGACGACCGTGCTGAGAAATGAAAATCCAGTGAGGAAACTTTTCACTAACTTGAATGAAGAACAGCAAGAAGAATGTGATGTTGCCCAATCGCTGTCCTTTAAACCTTTGTGAGATTTGGGTGCCACAAGCGTGTCTCATTACTGAAGCAAAGGTAAAAAAGAAAAAGAAAAAAAACAATGAAAGGAAAAATTGGACTTAGTTTCCTAAACTGTAGCTCTACTTTAATGGCGATTTTGAAATTGCTAAGTTACGCTAGTTGGTCCTGCTTGCTATTTGTAACTGTGTGAAACAAAACATGTGTGTCTGAGCAGAAAAGTGTTTAATATAAGTGTTTCTTTGTTTCGTATTTCACCAGGTACAATATGCTTTCATAAATTATCGGTTATCCTAACTCCCCCTTTCGCAATTGTTTCGGAAAATTGATACTCTAATGTATTTGAGTATATATCATGTGAATCAGTTGACCCTATTTTTTCGTATCTATGCAAACCGCAGATTATGGTCCTATTTCAAAATATCACTCTATTTATCAAGCAACAATTTGTTTTGTAGCTATATTGTGTCAAATATAGTTAATCGCATTTGGGCCTATCTGATGCCAATGACGAAAAGTTCCATGAACACAAATAAGCTGCCAAGAGCTAAAACATCAATATCTTTTCGTAGACTAGAAAAACAGCTTGGTAACGAAGTATTTCTTGTGAGAGAAATCAGCAGAGGTTTGTCCTGGTCAAGTGGGTTCGACGTTGTTCTGTCCTGAATTACATGTATATTTCGTAGGTTCAGACGCCTTGTAAGAATAATGTTTGTTGTTGTTGCTGTTAATCGGTAATCGTCACATTTAACGTCTTCGGCGCACTGGTTAAAGAATAGAAAACGAATGTCTGAAAAGGTGCTTATTGTCTTTTCATATGGCTTTATTCGTATTTAATCCATTACATTTATTATCGGCGCAACAGTTCTAGACACGTGAAAATCTTAATGAGAGCTATGATGCGAGTTGCTTACCAGATCAGGTGGTGACCGGTGGACTGCATACTGCAGGAGTGCGTAGGACAGTCATCGTCAAATATCCACACCGGTTATGCACTGCTTTGCGCTGATAAACTTAGTTATATACAGTATATTAAAATCCACGATGTAAAAAGCGCTTAATATAAAAAACGCTGTCAATCATTGCCTCCAATTCTTCCACACCTAACAACCCTTCCTCTTCTGCGGAATCACTCACATTATTGCCGTCATCGCTGCTGTCACTACTTTCTGCACCATTATCTTGGATGAGAATTCTTTCTATTTGATTTTATGCAATTCCGTATTTTTCGAAATAATGATTCTTAATTTATTCAACATGTCGACATACATTTTCCCATTCTGGCCTTCCAATTTCAGCAAATTGCTGGCGTTATAACTGCTCCACATATTTTAATTTAAAAGTCATATTTCTGCATGCCACCCATTTTTTGATATCAGCCCAGATTAATTCGATTGGGTTTAGATCTGGGCGATACGATGACAGTCTAAGTACATTATGGCGATGTTGTATTACTATCTGGTCAAGTATGTATGACGTCTGAAGCTGTTTGTTGGCTTTAATTAAGTTATATAGCTTTGTTTTACTCATGCTTTCATCTAAAGCTATATTATGTCTAAGTAACCAAGCTCTCATTTCTTCTTTCAATGAATTTGAGGTAGGTGGTTTGTCAATTGAGTGTTGACGCATTGTGAAGCATTGTCGATGACCAGAACAGACCCAGCAGGCATATTAGGTCTCAACATGGCGTTGATTCACTTCATGTACTTTTCTGTATTCATTTCTTGATGAAAATCTACTGTTGTTTTTGCAACTTGAAAAAGAAGGGCATTTGGAATGAAGCCGATCTCTCCAACAGCATGAACGATAATAAGTATTTGCCCTTTAGCAACAGGAACCTGCAACCTAATTCGCTATCGTCACTCCAACTTTTAGATGCTGTACGACTGCTGTGTATGTATGACTCATCTTCATACCCTATAGTATTTTTCTGAAATTTGTAGCACCACCTAAAAATTAATGCTGATATAAGTACACACTGATATAAGTACATATAAAATTATACTCATTTGGAAAGGTAGAATCAGACTGAAAATTCAATGCCATAGCCGGGATTTGAACCACGGATCTTAGGCTTTCCGTGCCGTTGCTCTAACCGACTAAGCTATCATGGCAACATTTACTTTTTATTTTTATTTTTTTTTATTTTATTGTTATTTTTTTATTTTATTTATTTATTTATTTTGCTTTTCTGTTAGAACTCTTCTATTTGATTTCGGTTTCTTCCATTTGAACCCTAAATCTTTAATAATTTTTCTGAGATTTGTAGCACCTCCTTGAAAGTTTCTGCTGTCTTTCAGCTGGATGAGCAATCTGCTTATTGTTAGCACAGTTTTTTCTTCCACATAGGAATTGTGAATCGTGCGCCGAATGATGCATTCGAAATCGTCTATTTCTGTAATACGTTTAGGGACCTTATGTTTCTTCCCAGGTGTGTCAAATGGTATACTCTTTCATCCATATGTTTTTTTTCTCTTATCTTTGAGAATTCTGGAAACGGAACTCGGTGAAACAGCAGTTGCTTTGACTACTCTTTCTTTCACTCTCTTAAGGCTTTTGTGGAACTCGGATATAATTTCTTCCTTCATCTCTGCTTCTTGCTTCATGAAGTCGATGACATTTGCAATTATTTCCCTACTTTGACTATGTAACACCTTACCACTTAACTTTGAAAACATAGGAGCCATGGTTATAAATATAACAAATATAAAATAAGTACTATTAAATACTGCAGCTCTCTTGCTTTCGTTGATAAAGCTAAACATATACCATTCCTAGGCTCGGCAGCTGGGTTGGCAATCAAGGTCACGAGTCCAGAAGTTTTGCGCGAGTAATAGCAACCCTTTACACAAGAAACTGCAAAATAACAAGAAAAAGAACAGTACTTAATGACTACAGAAGACACAGTTACACATTAATATTGTAACATCACATGCAAGAATAAACTAAGTTCAAAAGGCTCTTGATTAGTGAAGCAAGTGCTCAAAATGCTGCCCTCTTTCGTTACTACACATTTGAGTGCGCTGTTGCAGAGACGTTCTTGTGTGCTGCAATATGAGTGGTGTGATGTGTCTGCAGGCTTCGCTGATAAGCAACCGTAATTTATTTGGATTCTGTGGTTCTTCTGCATAGACCCTTTCCTGCAATAGCCCCACAGGAAGAAATCGAGTGGAGTGAGATCAGGAGATCTAGTCGGCCAAGCGATAGGGCCCCTTCGTCCAATCCAGTTTTCTGGATATACTCCGTATAACTAATTCCGTACAATTACGGACCAATGTGGCGGTGCTCCATCTTGCTAAAAGCATATTCTCACCCGTTTCATCAGCGGTACATTTTCCAATAATAGTGACATATAGTCTCGAAGAAGCTGAAGATATCGCGTTCCCGTAAGGTTATCTTAGAAAAAGTTGATCACTTTATTAGTTGATCACCACACGTTGACACTCCATTGCACCCGAAACGCAGTCTCTGTCGCCCAGTGTGGATTATTTATACTCTAATAGTGCATGTTGTGTCGGTTCATAGTTCCGTTATTGTGGTATATTATTATATATTTAATAACAATGCTCTTCAGGATGTCACTGAAGAGCATATTGCTTAACAATCCCCTGTCAATTTCTACGTGTTGCAATAACCATTGCGAAAATGTTACTCGTGCTTGGTGGTCGCGTTCATAGAGAACCTTGTGTAGTTGTAAGTGGTAGGGATGAATTTTATTGCGGTGCAATATGCGCAACACTGATGCCTGGTTAATGTTCACATCCCGTGCTAAGGCCCTAAACTGGTGTGTGAGTTGTTTTCAATTGCATTACGCACCGTTATTCATTATCTCTAGAAGTCACTGAAGCATCCCGAGCAGAAAGTGCCTTTTTAATTGACCCTGTTTCAGGGAGGCGCCTTTCAACTCTACCAAACGGATCAGTAGTTGGTGATCTTCCTGATAGTTGCTCTTGGTACAGACGTCTTGCTTTCACTGCATTGCATTTTGCTTCACCATAGAACAAAAGCATATTCACATTATTCGTCGTTTTAATACTTTGCTTGTATGCCTTAGTAACAACTGAGTTTAAAAGGTTTTAGAAAAACTGCAAAGAACACAGAAAGTTAAGTCATGCCAGATTTCGATACTGGTGTTTGGACACTTCATATTTTGAAAGATATACCAGATGGTTGAATGGGCGAAGTTTAATGTCTATATTAGAAAGGTGCTTTAGACTATGAATTTGCTTCCGTGTTCAGTATGCAAGTACTTCAGAAATGCATGTAGCATTCTCATTTATTTAATACAATTTTTTGTATGTGTTATAGAATAATATTTTGTTTTGTAATACCTAATTATTGGTCGAAAGAAGCAAAATGGGTAAAAAAAAGTTGAGCAATTACCACATATTCGAACACGTATACTCAGAAACCCTCTCTGACCGAACACCGTAAACCGCTCGGCCATCACAACGTCATAGGTACTACACTTTTAAATTCCGATGCTTGCTGAGGTATGCTGGAACTAGCGCTCGCTTCGTAACTTGAATAGTATGTTATAATCCATTAGTGTAATTTGAAGTTTCTTTTGGTGTTTTATCTTCATCAATAACATATCTCAAGCTATTAAACTTGCTATACAAACTAGTAAGTGCTGTGGTTTATGCCAGAATTAAATTATTACCCTATTTAACGTTTAATGATGTGACTGTACAACTTTTTTATGAAGATAGGCATGTCTATAGTTGTTCGTAGCCTATCACCTTCCCTTTGTATAGATCAGACATTTTCTTTTACCTCATTTTAAAGGTGGATCCATTATGATTGGTGCTCGTTCAACAAGAGTTTTTGGAGCGTTATACGAATGTATAACGTAAGAAAACGTTTATGAATTGTGCAGAAACCTGATGAAGTTCTCAGTTTAAGAGCACGATGTTTTTGGAATGGATTTGTATCGCGAATACCTTTTGTCCCTTAAATCACTTATCCACCGAATTACTAAGCCGTCTTCTGTCTATGTATATATGCGAGGTGTAGAGTGAACGGTCAAGATAGACACAAGGCATTTCTGGTTCTTAGTGGGTTGCATAAATTCGAAAAAATAGGGGCAGGTGATTCACCTGCTATTACGCTTTTTAATATAATTACACCATCACCTTTTAGCTTGCTTTGCCTTCAGGGGCCTTGGCTAAGGATGCCAGACACAACGCTTTGTCCAACAGTTCTTTAGTCAGCCGTTGCCTAATAACTAACATGGAGAGCTTATGTCTTCTTAAAGAAGGCGGATGTAGGGAAGCAGTAACATCACTTACATGCGGCAAACATAAACTATGACAACGTTCAGAAATGAGGTGGCTGTGTGTCGAAAAGATTGTTTTACACAATATTTCTTTCCAATCTTATCAACTTTACATTGCTCCAAATACAGCCCATGCATTTTAGGAACAGACAACAAAGATGACATACTTCCTATTTGAATTACTTGCCCTCGAATAACAGAATGTCCAGCTGGAAATACTTTTATGTATTTTTTATATGTAATTTGACATACGCACTAATTTTATGATGCCTGTTGTTGTGTCTATCCCGTTTGTCTGGTCCTGGAGCTGACAACCTTTTTTATTTTGTTTTAAATTATTTCAGTTTTTTATATCCCACTTGGAATGGTGATACAACAGCTCGTTTGAAAACTGGTACTTGTTCACCTCTAATGTAACTGATGTTTATATAATGCAGTTTTATATTTGACAGCACCCTCCCGTTTACACTGTGGTAGTAACTTAGAATTCGACTTAAGGAATTCGACATTTTTACTCTTTATATTACGCTTGTAAAAGTCATCGAAAATTACCATTTTGTCCTCGATATTAAGCCTGTCAGAGCAGTTACGGTGACAATTTTTATTGCACAGATTTCCTTCAGTTATATACTTGGCTCATACTACCTTCACTTTTTCGGACACATAAGAAATACATAAGATACACTTCAAAGGTAACTAAAATATTGGAGCTCTTTGGCTTTCCCTCCGAGCTCAGATTTGATAAAAGGAAATAAAACTCAGCTCACTTTGAAGGGATATTAAAATAACTACTTATTTGGCTAGGCGCTTAATGTTTTATGCACAATGTAGCGAGTGGGGTAAAGAGCTTCCACATATATACGTGATATCTCACCTTGGTGATGTGTTCCAGGTTGAAGTTCTCAGAAGTTCTCTGCCTCGGGTGCCAGTCGTGAGTTGTGAATAAATTCCTATTTCTAGCTATTTGTATCTCAGGATATTGTGTGTGAAGGCAATTAATAAGTTGAATTACTTTAACGATTTGATTTATTCTAACACAACAAAGTATCGAAGCGACTAACAACTATTCCCCTTTAAATAATAATGAAGTAATCTATAAGCTGTATTATACATATTCCCGCTACTTTGAATGTTGCAGTTGACCTAGGCCACACGCTATCTCCCCCACACACTCACACACCCACACGGGTTACAGTACCTGCCACCAAAAAGTTCAAATGGGAGAATATGAAGCAATGTTGAAATCTGGGGTGATCCTTCCTTTTATACGTTGCTACTATGACGCTAACTTTCACGCCTTTTTACGTAATCTTTATTTCGATTGGTTATTTACTTGGCGTGCTATGAAAAAGAAATCGTTCACCTTTATAAGTCAAGCTTCTGTCTAATTCCTTTGGTAAAACCCACTATCTCTGTCTCACTCACAACTTCTGTTTCTCTTTCTAATTGCTGACATCTTATCTGACTCCCTTGACTTTCCAGGAATTGTCTCCGCATCTCCATCCTTGTTTCTTCACGGACATTCCTTGAGCTCGACGCAATTCTGCCTAATCCTTGCTCGTTAGCGGGCGTATGTTATGGACTTTTAACCTGTTGCTAGCTCGTTTCCTAGTTAATTATAATGTTTCTTACATCTGTCTACATTTTATGGTACAAGGCAGCTTAGAGTGTTATACTATATTATTACACATTCCTACCTTGATTATGGTTTATGATTTCCTGATATTTTACATTGCTTGCCCTGTCGGGTGTATGTTCACCTACAAGAATCATCTTCGTGGTATTACTAGCTAACGAAAAGCTATTCACAATCCTAACTCACTGATCGACACATATAATGTAAAGGAAAATGTAGTTTAAGAATATTACCAACTTCCTTAATTTACAAATTATTGATAGGCTTATACACTTGATTCCAAACTTTACCTTCACTATAAGTATTCTGAGGTTTTTTGTTTTATTTTACTGCATTCTAGTTTCCAGTAAGCCCTCTTTTTTAGGTTAGATTGGTCAGTTTCTTGCATTTCCCGAAGTTTCGCATTATTCCCATGTTTCTCTCTTCCTATTAATTCAGGAACACGATTTACAAGTTTTTCACCTCTATTCATGGCTAAGTTCAGTATTGTTAACATATATTTCCACAAACAAGACATTTTAAGCAGAACTTAATAAAATATTACCAGCCTTCTGTATTAACTTCTACTGTCTGATGGGGTTATGTTTCAGTTAGGGATGGGCCCTCGATACCGTCGATACCTCGATACTCTGATACTCAGTGGTATCGAAGTATGTCTAATACTTTGAGATCAACCTTAGATAGTTTTTGGATACTTTTAGTTTTTAAGTTTTGCATTATTGGAAGTTGTTGCGTTTAGCTTTATACTATGTAAGGAATGAAAGGAGCAGAGACTTCTTCACATTACTGCCTCGCAACTGTCCCCAAAGAGTTGCTGGATTATAGTTCATGATAGACCTTGACTGTGATGCATGCAGGGTTCCATTGGCTCTTGTGTCTAAATGAAAACATGTAAACCAATGGGGGAAGGATTAGAGGTACTCATGTAACATGAAGCGTTAAGTCATATCTTAGTGCATCAGCTGATGTAGCTGACGCACTAAATCACATTTCTGCAATAGTCTGGCTTGGTGACTCACTCTCAGCTATTACGTTTACCTACTCTGGTGGCCAAAATCTGTGAATCCAGCGGAAACAAATTGGAACTTAAGAGGTGAAATAATACACCGGATGGAAATATTTGCTCTTTTCTCCATCTGTTAGTGTTTACGCAAGTCAAACTTGGGTCATGAGCGTATCTTACAGGCATACCGTAGACTAATTTCCGTAATATTGATAGAATATCCTTTAGAAGAAAGCTTTCAGCACAAAATATACCTAGATTAAAAGGGAGGCAAATACATTATTATTATTATTATTATTATTATTATTATTATTATTATTATTATTATTAATATTGCCGTTGATTAACAAAAGCAGATATATTATAATCTGTGGCATTATCAACATAAAGAAATTGCTGTCAATTGGTGAATGTCAAACAGGAACAATTCCGGAAGTAGCATACAACTCAAAACTGCTTACATGCGTTTATACACAGAAAAGTACTAATAAGAGCATAATTCAATGGACAAGCTTTGCCTTTACAGCTATTTAGTAAGCAAGTATTGAGTATGGAGTATCGGTGCTCAAAAATCAGTATCAGTATCGAGAAATAGTGAAATCGTCCAATCACTAGTTTCAGTTATTCCAGAGCACTCTGGTGAATGAAGGTTTTATGAGTAAACCATAAACACATAACCCTTTCATCTAATAAAACTTTCAACAGTAACATTTGTCTTTCATCCTCTCTGTACTTCCATATTCTGTGAGAAGACCAACTGAAATACGGTGCTATATGACAGAATACTATTCAAAGTGAATCACCTAAAACTTTGCTGCAAATATTTCGGAAATGGAAAGTGCTATTGATGTGCAGTTTTCACAGCAGTGATTGGTAGTCAGGGGCTCGTACATTTAGCCTATAAACAGATTTTAGTAATACTGAGAAAGTGTAATGTTTTAGCAAACATAAAATTTTTAAATGGAACAATGCCTAGTTACACCAACAGAATAAACTAGGGTAAATTAGAATGTCAATGGTCTTTGTTGCAGGATTCTAGTGCAAGTGGTTTACGAGAAATCGTATTTTAAAGAGTTTCCACTCCGGCAATTGTTTGTACCATTCAACCTGCTTAGTTGCTAGGTATAATGTTGTTATGTTTGTTTGCATTACGTTTTCGGTTCATTGATTGCATTGCGACTTTCTGGTCAGTTAGTTTGTGACAGTTCAAGCAGTAAGTCGTGAGTGGAAGATGGGGTTTACTAATGCAGAAAAAGCCGATATGCTCATGGTGTATGGTGAGTGTAGGAAGAATGCAGTTCGTTCCTGTACGGTGTATGCAGAAACGTATCCCAATAGACGTCAATCATCTCGGCAATTATTTATCAACCTCTTCAACCAATTCCGTGAAAGTGGTACTGTAGCACCCAGAAAACGTAACAGAAACAAACAAGTGACTGGAGAAAAGGCAGAAATTAATGTTTTGGCTGCCGTTGCAGTAGATCCGCAAATTAGTTCCCGCACAATCGCACGTGGAAGTGGCATAAACCAGGCAAGTGTACTGTGCATTCTCCATCGACATAAGTTCCATCCCTATTACATCTCTCTCCATCAAGAGCTGCATGGAAACGATTTTGAGAATCGTGTTAACTTTTGTACATGGGCATTAAGACATGATACTCCAGATTCATCATGTATCTTGTTTAGTGATGAGGCAACATTTACTAAACCAGGTAAACCGCAGAAACATGAACTATTGGTCTGTTGACAATCCCCGTTGGCTTCGTCAGGTGGAACGTCAGCGTCCATGGAGTTTAAACTTGTGGTGTGGGATAGTGAACCATCAGCTCATAGGCCCTTTGTTCATAGAAAGAACAATGAACTCGCACAAGTATCACACCCTTCTGACAGACCATCTGCCACAGATGCTAGAAGACGGTTCTTTGCAGACTGGAAGGAACCTGTGGTACCAACATGATGGCTGTCCAACCCATAGTGCACGAAGTACTACAGCTTGTCTTAACGGATTGTTTCCAAATCGTTGGATTGGACGAAGAGGACCTGTACCTTGGCCGGCCAGTTCATCGGATCTGACCCCTTTAGACATTTTTCTATGGGGAAGGCTGAAAAACACTGTTTATAAGGATGTACCAACTACACCAGACGATATGAAACGACGTATTACTGCTGCCTACTCTGAAATTTCCGCTGAAATGCTACAACGTGTGCAGTAGTCCTTCCATGGCAAACTGGAAGCGTGTATAGAAGCTGCCGGTGGTCATTTTGAACACAACCTTTGAAGGGCTATGTTCTCTTTGCTTGTAAGAACCCACAGAAGTATTGTAATTCCCTTTTGTTTTTCTTTAGTTTGTGCTACTACAGGTTGTACAAGTGTCGGTGCGTAAAAGTTTCAAAATAAGATTTCTCGTAAACCACTTGCACTAGAATCTTGCAACAAACGCCACTGACATTCTAATTTACCTTACCTTTATTCTGTTTATGTAACTAGGCATTGTTCCATTTAAAAAATTGTATGTTTGCTCAAAAATACACTTTATCAGTATTATTAATGTATGTTTATAGCCTAAATGTACGAGCCCTTGACTACCAAACAATGCTGTGAAAACTGCACATCAATAGCAGCACTTTACATTTCCAAAATATTTGCGGTGCAAGTTTTAGGCGATTCAACCTGTATGTCACTCATTAGGATATCTTAATTTTCAAACAAAGTGTTACATAGCCCCTTCATCCCCATATTGTCTTAAGTTTATTATATTAGGAGTTTTAGATGTCCAGTACCCTATTTTATGCTTTTAACAATACTTTTCAAGTGTAAATCAGCTTATTTAATGATTACTTACCATATCTGAGCGCAGAAGAAAAAAAACATTCTGTAATTTATTCCCTCTAATTAAAGTACGTGAATAGTATACCATTTATATTTCGGCGTGGCTTAATCTTGTGTTCACATTATCGGCCTGGCCATAGTTTATAAAATCCAATAATTAATCAGTGTTATAGGTTTCTAACAATGTTCAGAAGATACTGTCCACTGAGACAATCATGTGCACTCTAGCATTTTGCATTCACTCCATGTTTATCGCACATGATTGTCCGAAGTTTCCTTCGGAGAAGCGAATCAAGTAATGTGCGTTCGACCTTGCCCATACGCTCTTAGCCCCTCATTCCTTTAATCTCAGGTAGAACTATTTGAAGTGAGGACTCTGCCCTCCAACACGGAATGTATGACTTCAACAGTTGCACAACATTATTACACTGGTTTTATGAAAATAAAATAGAAACCAAATAAACTATATAAGGTAACAATCTAATGCAATTGCTTTTGGAAGGAATAGAAAAGAAACATTTTAAGTCCCCAAATGTATTAATGTTAGGATAGGATTCGGCGCGGAGGGGGACTTAACTTGTTGACCTACACAGATCTTTTGTACCTAAGCCTCTGACGGGGCGCTTCCGGGAGGGAGGGATGAGATGAGAGGAGACAGAGGGTAGCCAGACCAGAGGCACGACAGGTAGAGGGCAGGGTCCCTACCATTTAAAAATTTAAACTCCCCTGATGGGCACAGGTGCAGCCGGCTCCCCTCACCCTGTGAGCTTACACATCTCTGGGGGTTCCGAAACCCGGGGAACGAAGTTTCCGCAGCGCATCCTTTTCGCCCGCCATGCACACACCGAGACCTGTCGCCGACACTCGCAACCCTGAAGCGGATGAAAGGTGAAGTGAAATGAGAATGTAGGTGACTTGGAGGGACAGGAAATCCGGGGGGTTTAATGATCCTTCACAGCGACCTGGGGAAACCAAGAAAAAACATATGGGTCAGGAAGGTCGGCCATGGGAATCGAATCCACGACTTCTCGTATGCGGGCTACAGACGTTACTGCATGAGCCATCCCCTGGATATGAATTAATGTTAGTCTAATCATGTGCATACGCTTCGTCTTTATCTTCTTTGGGCAAGTCCTCCTCGGTTGCTAAAATCATGCGTTTTGGGAGATGCTTAGTTGTAATGCATCCTCTGTCGCTTAGATGGGAAACTAGAAATTAAGGAATTAAATGTAAGTAAAAGCATGTTTAAGGATATCTGTTACAAGCTTCTGATGACACGTGTCTGAAAATCGTTGCCTAGATAAGTGAATATATTTATTTCTATTTATTTCTAGCTTCAACACCTTCTTCTGAAAACCGTCCATTAGGAAGCAAGGGATATAAAATTGCTGTAGCCCCACTGATCAGTATTTTATGAAATTTAGTTGACATTGGTTACCAGACATACGATTTCACACACAGACATGCAGTACTTCGCATTGTTTGCGAACTTTGGCACGTTAATACTGGGAGCACTTGATTTCATTCTTCAATCTGCGAAAAAACTGACATTCACTCCAGTGATTTGTGAGGATTTATCTGATTTTACCAAAAATCGTGATGTGCTACCTTCATTTTTACTGCCAAACCTCGCTTCAGGTACATTAACTAGATGAACAAGCTTCATTTGTGAAATACATACTCTTGAATTTTAGGTTTCGTTTCAAATACAATTCTTTTATCTGTATATGCTCTCAAGTTAAATTTATGAACTGTTTCGATATTTTTAATAATTACATGAAGTGTTGATAGGCTGAGTTTCATAGCTCAAGACTTCCTTGCATTTTTAGATGAAGTTGTTAGCATTTTTCGATTATTCCTTATAATATATGCAGTATTTTTTTAGTTGAAAGGTTGTGCTCCAATTGGTGCTAGGATTTTTTAGCATGAAAACCAGCTCCACTTCAGTTTCTATTAAGCTTTGAAATGAGTTTTCTATAATGCATCGTATTTCCTCTCTTGCAATGTTACTTGTTTCATGATAAAAAAATATTCTTTCAGGTCTGCAGTATTTTGGAAATGAAGGTCCATACTAGATTTTACCATATAATTTGTTTCTCACCATAAAAATTGTTTATTAATCTAAGAGGAACAACATAAGTGCTAAAATATTAGCATCATTATCCGTGAGTGTTTGAAATAGCTGTCAAACTGAACTTGTTGAGAACCATCGCTAAGCCATTTAGTTAAAAGTCCAAAATTATGTTTCGTCTTTTCCTTAAGCGTTTCTATCACACTCTTCGAATATATGCATAATCAAAATACTGTGTGATCAAGCAAATCTTGTATGAAAACTTCGATACATGCTTCTGTAACGCACTATATCTTTGGGCTATTCCTTGAACATTTGTGGACGAAATGCACTGCGGATTTCATTCAGCCTTCTAGTAACATCAGCTTCTACAAGAATTGCCAAAGCCTCTGTTAACGAATATTTATGGATGCTAATTGCTCTGCAGTTAAGAGAACTTTTCCTATTTTTATTGCTCTCGTGGAACTAATTAATAATTATTATAATAATCATAGTTTTAGACACATCACATTTCCTTCGACTCTTGACGCATCTTGGCTATATACGTCAACTCCTCGATGGCCTCTTCCTCTCTAGCGTTTCGTCTCCGTGCGTTTGTTGCGGTCATTCGACTCACCGTAGGCCTTATTTGGCCTCCCTGCTTTCGTATATACTAATATTGGAGAATTAACTAAAGCATCTAGCCATTGTTCGTCTCTTCTCGAGAGGGAGCAGTAGGGACCTAGTTTAAATATGGCTATTAAATTACCTAATGTAAGCTACCTCTTTGTTAAGCATTACTTTTTTTCCATGTTAACAAAGATTGCAATTTTTACTTTTGGTTACTTTTTCGGCACATATACTCTACTGTGCAACATTAAGTTCATATTGCGAAGTTTTTGCCTATGGATATTTTGTTGACATACATAAACCTGATGTGAAGTCTTTCCTCCTCTCTGTCTTCCAAAGTTGTTTTCCTCGGGTACTGTGTACCGTAATCATAGCTTTATTTAGATGAACAACAACCCGATGCGTGGTCCCTCATCACCCTCTCTCTTATCTTCCAAGTTTATTTGCCTCGCGTACCTGTGTCTATCGTAATTTTAGTATTATACACATGTACAAAAACCTGATGCATGATCTCTCCTTCCCCCTCTCTTTATCTTCCAACGTTATTTACCTCGCGTACTTGTGTCTATCGTACTATTATATAGAATATAGATGCACTAAAACGAAGTGCGATCTCTTTATGGGTCATGAAGTTTTAAATAATGAAACTGAAACCCTTTACATCCGAATACGAGTGACCGCTGTAGGAAATGCTAAATTATATACAGACAGAAATTAATAAGCTTACCTATGTTATTGCGTTTATTTACTACGTAATCATTGCTGTTGTGTTATTCGCTAACGTAATGTGGTGTTATACACACTTTTGATTCGCATAGGTCTTGGTGTTGCGGCAACAATACATAAATCATTTAGAAGAAGTGAGATGGTCATCTCCAGAAATTGGCGGGCCCAACAGTTCACATCAAAATTTAAGGAGGGGGCATTCGATATTATATGTGTTGGATATTAAGTATTCGATATTTTATGCCTTAACGAAGTTTACGTTTTTGCTGTTGTAAACTCTATGCGTCTGGAATGTTTCCATTTACCCATACACTAATGAGAGATACTTAATATTCATTTAAAAGAAAATTTAAAATGTACTTAGCCTTTATTTATGATTTAGTCATCTCATATTTCAGTGAAAATCCTGTTAGGTATTTAAACATAACACAATAAACATTTTCTCAGAAATGGCGGTTGAGCACCTCAGTGATTTCATTTGTAGGTCTCGTTCTGAGGATCCAAGTTGCGGTTCCTGGGTGTGGGGTCACAGTGATCTTTGACTAATGCATGTGAAATATTTCCAAGGCCCAATTTGTTTCGGAAGCGACGGTAAAAGCAATAGACCCCTTCGTTCCATCACTACCATCATAGTTATTCTACCATAACGGATACAGTCTACGAGGTGCCCTTGCTAAAAATAGATATAGCTAGCTTTTGGTGAGATGAGATTTTCCCGAAAGTCTAAGACCATACGGGGATAGTTGGAAAAAAAAATTCTCAATTAAATTCTGCACAAATCTCTGTGTGCCCTTTTTAATGTGGCATTAATAAGGCTTCTGGTGCTCTATTCTTCAGATGACGCCGTTCTATGCCCTTCTTAACCTCTGTTTCTCTTGAAATTGCGGCGCTAAATATTTATATGGAGTCGGTGAATTATGGAGTAAATAATAATAATTGTATGTTAAAGCATGTCTCTTTAAACGGAAAATGTTAATATTCCAAGAGGGTAAATTTTCAGGTTAGCTTATAGCTACCTATTATTTTAACATTAATGTTAATGCAGGTGCATACATACCTGAGCGAATGGAAAGATTTATTAATTCCATTAGTGTAACACCCGAAATAAAAAAATAAGAAAAAAATGTTACAGATGATAGCGTAGTATGTAAGTAATTATTTACGAGTTCCTTTGTTGTTCTTATGATCAATATAATAGAATACATCCTAGTACACATTAACATATTTCACTGTTGTGTCCATCATAACAGTCATTAATTTGTATTTAAATTACGTGCCATATCAAATAATTTGATAAGCAGGCTAATGTCGTGGCCTTGGAAAGATTATGTGCTTGAGCCGTTACGTACACATGTTCATTATTAATGACCTGTCAGGAGTAGCAACATTGTGATTAATAAACATGACGAAACACAGTGACGTAGCAGCCACTCCCGCAACGGGCTCCGAATCATAGGGACCCCTAAACGAAAGCTGTAAATATGTTCTACTAAATAAGAATTATGCAAACCGGGAAGCTTTCGCACTTGCAGCTTGGTACAAATAAATTAGATCAAAGCCTATATTTTTTGGCCATTAGCACAAGTTTAACTTCGTTATATTAACCACAGTACTAAAACCTAAGATTCTTCTCGCCCATTGTCAAAGATACTAAGAGCCTAAAATCATAATTGAGTGCTTTAATCAGAGTACATCCTTTATATGCAACTGCGTCTTAGAAATTTAAGTATCATAAGAGAACGCGCTTAATCGTTTAATGTCATTTTGTGTAAGAATTCTTGTAACATATGCAACAACATGTGCATATGTAACAAGAGACTTTAATGTGTTCTCGTAATGTTGTTGCTATGCTGTGACGCCGCTCATTTTAAGTTAATGTAAACGACTCGAATATAAAAGATTAGGTTTACCATTAATTTTAAAATCGTTTTAGTAGTGCGTATATGTATTGAATTAAATAAATGTTTAATACGTAATATAAACGATTTCAGCTCTAAAAGTAAATTAGTTTTAATTTATTCATTCTTTAGATAATACATTTTTCCTCCAATACGAAATAGTAAACTATTAGTGTGCTATAACGGCGAGCTGCGTGCACAAGTGCATGTGGTATTACAGACTGTACGAATGAGTACAAACCAAACTGTACTAATTTACAGAAATATAAGAAAGCACCTAATTTTACTAAAATTTATTGCGCTTCTAAAAGTAACGCTTCTCTTATGCCAAGTGAGGCAATGTGGTCAATAATTCTGACTTATTAAACAAATACCAGAATCCCACCAATGTTGGCACTATCCCGCTGTCTGCAGAGATCTCTCTAAAGTTAAAAACGTCATTTTATTTTATTGTTTAAATCAAATTTAAACAAGTGTGTTTTACTTTCAGTTGCTTCATTAAACACTAAAAATTTCGCTGAAAGTACACGAAAGAATTATCTTGGGAACTAAACACAACTAAAAGCTAATATCGTTCCTTAACACACCAACAACTTCGAAGTGGCAAGCCTGAGTTTATCCGCCAAGTGTAACTTTCCCAAGCACCTGCAAGGTAGAGCGGGCTGTTGTTTAACGTTCCTACATTTCAAAGATTTTGTAAAACTTTATGACAGGTGGAAAACAAGTGTTCATAAACTTTTTTCGATTTACGGGTGTCATTTCAAAAGTTGTCTGGATCAAATATAAAATCATGCTAAATATTTTCTAAATTACTCTTATATTTCAACAAACTTTCCCTTGACAACAATATACTAGGTTCAATGATACTCCGTGACTTTTATCTCGTCACGGAAGTCAGATTCCTCCAGGCATACAAAAGACGCTTCAACTGACGATTTAGGTTATTTGTCGGACGAAGATTTCTTTCTAACAAAGAGCTTTCTGAGTTTAGGGAACAGACAGAAGCCTAAATGTAGCTAAACCAGGGGTATAAGCTGGATGTGACAGAAAATCATACCACACTTCGTTGATTTTCGCCATTGCAACAACAGATGTGTGAGGGCGAGTATGTCTTGATGGAGGATGACCTTATTGTTTGCTAAACTCCGCATATTCTCACGTATTTTGGACTTCAATTGGTCCATAATGTTATCATAGTACTCCCCGGTGATAACTTTCCCAGGGGGAAGATAATCAATTAACACTGCACTCTTACTGTCCCAGAAAACCGACGCCATGAACTTCCCGGTGATTTCACACACCTTCTTTGGTGGTGGAGAATCTTGATGGTTGCATTGCTTAGGCTGCTATTTTGTTTCAGATGTGTAGAGGTTACCCATGTTTCATAATGTGTCATAAATCCACGCATAAAGTCGTTGGGATCTCTCTGAAAACCAGCCAAAACTTTGCTCAGATATTTGCACTCTGATTGGCTATTGATTCAGTCATCAGTCGCGACACCCATCGTGCAGGTAATTCTTTCATGTCTAACTGTTCTCTCAAAATGTTAAACATACGTTTCTCTGAAATGCCTAGAGCTTCAGAAACTTCCAATACCTTCATTCGGCGATCCAGCAGAATCTTGTCGTGCGCTTTATTGATGATTTCTGCTCTCGTGGCGTGTTTCGGTCTTTAGCTGCGTGCGTCATCTTTCAGGCTTTCACGACCACGTTTTAACTCCGGGATCCACTTGGAAATGGTTGAAAATGATGGTGCAGAGTCTCCTAGAGTGTCTGTCATATCGGTAAGAATTTATGTTGCATTCATATCCCTCCTTACGAACTACTTAATAGCCACACGATATTCGATATTTGCAATGTTCCCCGTATACACGCGTCGTACTGTAGCAAACAACTATGTCTACTATGGTAATTGAACAATCTCTGTATTATCGAACAATTAATGTTTCCTGAAGAATGGCTGCTTTTGAAGATTAAACTGTTTTGGAAATGCTGCTGCAACTATGGGTCATTCTATAATCTTTCAAATTACTCTCTTACTCCTCGAGATCAACATAGCTCTGGTTTAAAGGATGCATTCCATACCACTTCCACCCAGTATAGTAAATATCAAATATAGCTTAAGAATTGCAATGAAATGCATATTAGTAAATCTCTTTTTGGTAGTCGGTACTAGATATGCTGAAACCGCATTTAATGGTCGTCTAAAACATCTAATGAGATTTCTGGCTCAGAAGTAGAAAGATTCACGTATTCCAATAACATCACTATGCTCTGCACGTACCTAATCCATCCGTACACTAATTCTCACAATTGATGTGCTTAGCCCTGTATTCCGCAAATCACCTTAATGTCATGTTAGCTACGTTGTCTACTGGGCTTTGCAAACCTTCGTGTAACATCCTACGACAATGAAAGATAAAGGAGCGTCAGTGGAATCTAAGTTTTACCTCCTGGTGGGTGTTTAAACACAACATGAGTTTTGGCGTGAGTGAAATTACTTGGTTTGATGGTAATTTATATCTTTATTAGAGATCACATTTTGAAATTTCTTTCTTAAAACGTAGCATATTATTCTGAACGAGTTAGTCACGTATAAAACCCGTCAGCAACAGAAGGACTTTAGCAAAAGTTTCGTGTTTTGTTGCAGGAAGATCTTGAAAACGGAAAAAAGACGTGAAAAGAAAAAGAAAATCAAAGCGTATTTGATGTATAGTTGCAACGTGTGCGGCTTTCCTTTAAAATCTCCTGAGTCGCGGGAGTATTGAGTTTTAGAGAAAAGTAAAAATACATTGCTGTTTGATAATTTTTTGCATTCTGATATTGGTCTTATGATAGAGTCAATCTGATGCATGCACATTCTAATTTTATAGATTTAAGCATTTATTATGCAGAGACTAATTTTTTACCTGTAACGACACTTCAAAACGCCGTTAGGGCATAATTTAGCACATATTAAATATGATTTGAATGAAATTGGTAATGGAATAATAAAGTAAACAATTAGCAAAGCATTGAAATCTGCAATACAAATCCAAGTAATGTAATAATAAATTGTAAACTCATAGAATGTAACTTGCAATATCCAACAATGTTTTGTGAAAAATGTAAAATTTGTCTCATTTTGCAAAACAAAGCGTAGAACATTGTTTTAAGTATTGATTACGCTGAGTATTTTACTGGATTTTGATACTTTTTTGAAGTAGTGTTTAATGCCCGTTCTTACTTAAACGGCACCACACCCGGTGGAAACTGATGATACATGAAACGAAATGATAATAATGGTAAAGGAAATTTGGAAGGAAACGTTCCAGGCCTAAGTTTAGGACAACTCTCCGGCATTTACTGGTTATGAGGACTGAAGAAAGCCTGAAAAAAATATCTCGGCCAAGGAGAACGGTCCTGGCGGGATCTGAACCGCAGACCGCTCATGAGTCCATGGTTTAATGACATCGCCTACCCGTTTCCGTATGTCTTTGGTATAAGGCAGATATATTTGGCTTTTAATTTTGGGTGATTGTGTTTGAATATATATATTTCAAATGCTGCATTTTGTCTTAATAAGGTTAGTGTTACTATGTAGATTTGAAATAAACAATAAACACTGCTTAGAGAAAATTTTAGCACTCCCCAGAAATTTGTGTTTCTAGATGCTGCAAGCAACGGTGGGCGGAGTCCAATAAGGCGTGGCTGGGGTCTATCCCTTCGATATAACACTTCTATTATATTCGCAAGGACTGCATAAGCACAATGGGAGGCGCTAGGGTCACTAATGACGGGACGTTCTTGTCACCCTTGACTCATCATTCGTCCATACTAATGAAAAATTGAGCCAATTTCCTGTCGTTTCTGATTCATTATGTCTGTAATGCCGATCCATCCCTGCACACTATCATCATTAATTTTCGCTGGCTCTGTCAAGAGAACAAATGAGATTTAACTTTGGTGCCTTAATCACTACTCCATGCCCCTCTGTAAGGAGGCGGAGCATTATTAATTGCTGTTTACCACTTCTTTTGCTCTTATCAATACTCAAGATTTACACTATATTACAGAGATAGTAAGAAATAAGGCATTTTATCTCCTAAAACTGCAAATAAAAGGGTGAGTTGCTCATATTAATTTATAAAGATGTACAGAAAAACTTAGGTATTAAGGGAACTTTGAAGGCAGGATTATATTGACTCGCATAAACAGTAAAATATTTAAATGCAGATGGAAAATGGTATTTGATTGAATAAGTTTAAAACATTATTATCGTTCACAAATGTCCTATACTTTGGAAAGGTACAATGAGATGACTGAGTAATTCAATACCATAGCCGAAAATTAAATTGAATTTTATTTATGGACGCTCTTTAACTGCTGTGGTCCTTAGCGTCCCATTCTATATTGGGCGTGAAAGACCGATAATTTTGCTCAGAGGCCTTTTTATCAGGCTTGAGGTTCTTTTACGTGCCGTAAATTACGACACTGGAGCACCGGCTATACTTCCCTTCCGAAGGAAGCCATGCTAAGGACTTTTACGCCCGAAAAAATCCATCGCCCTCCGCCGGGTTTGAACCCGCGACCTCGGAAACTAGAGGCTAGCTTACCATAGCCGGGATTTGAACCACGGATCTTCTGGTTTTGCCCCGTTGTTCTAACACATTGAGATAACATGGCAACATGTCGGTGGGATATAAAGTTCCCCAACTGACACGCATTTTTCCCTTAAACCACAAAGAGATCTAAAGTTATTTTTAAATGGCATAGCCCAAGGCGACTTGCAATGTCGTAAGTACTTTAAAGTACTTTTCAGTCGTCTGATTCTACCTTTTCAACCTTGTCCTACACACGACTTGTGGAAGAAAAATTAATTCCGTTCTATATTTTAATAACCATGACATGGTGGTCAGTGTTCCTAGATGGCATGCAGTGGGACTCAGGAGTGATTCCCGGCCGTGGCGAAGGATTTTCCGTCACAGAAAAAACTGTTCTTGGCTCAAGACAGTTGCTTCATCCCCATTCTGTTGAAGGCAATGACAAATCATCAAAGTGTTGCCCTGGCTAAGTCGTGGTTGTTAACCGCGCCCTAAGAGATATCTCCAAACCATTATCATCATCATCATCATCATCATCATGATTAAAGTAAAGTCACGAGTATATGGACTAAGGGGCATTACATGGGTTTACTTCGAAATGCTGTGTAGAAGTACTGAGAAAACGAAAGCTATACTTCCAGCTTTGCGTTTAAATTCCTTGGACATAGCACATATTGTGCATCAATGTTGACGATAATTCAAACGAGGCACTGAAGGCTCCTTTCAATTAAATTAAAAATCTGATACGTTTCAAACAGGTTTGCGTATTCCTGGAACTCTTTTTTTTTAACCAACCAGCCCTTTCAATCATTTCTCAGGATATGGTATGCACAAGTAACACTCAGGGTAACATTTTCATAGCAGAGACGTATACTGGCTACCGGCGTGCATAAAATGTGGCCCATAATGGAACGGAGCTATTTAAGTTCGTACTGATAAGGTCTAGCCTCACCCACCGAGCGGGATAGCTCAGGCGACAACGCCTGTGACCCGCATTCGGGAGACCCCGTGTTCGATTCCCGGTGGCACCCACTCCGACCATGGGGATTTTCGTGGCTTTCCTCTGGTCACCTAGGCGATTGCTAGGGTGGTGTATTCTACCATGATTTCTCCTTTCCCTCATTTCCTCTCATTACATCTCTTTCCCTTTCTTCTCTCAGGAAGTGTCTTCGGGTTCCGTGCTGCGGCTAGTGTCAGGTAGATGGCATGGTTTCTGCAATTTGTAAATGATTTCTCCCCGTACTAAGCCAGGATGCGTTAGCCCGCTTGCTAGGTCGCTTCGTCGCCCTATCGCGGGATTCTTCACCTTTACTGGCGAAGGCGGGTGTTTCAAACTGGAAATATTAAGGACTTCCGTGCGTCTCTGTGAACCTGTCTGCCTGCAGATCTGCGACCTCCTGGTGCTCCTTCACTTCATTCCTGCCTCCCAGGGGGTGTAATCACAATAGATCTAGTTGGTACCAGTGGCGAGGTATCACCTCTGATGAATTTTCTCTAATTGTAACTCTAACTCTAGCCCCACGCCTACTAGCGTGACCAGCTCTATTTTTCGAGGATAATCCTAGCCACTGATTGGCAGGGTACTTTACCTTCCCCAAATATGGCCGAACTGCCGAAGGGTAACGTTACAACTTAAATTTTATATTTCCATGCAACATTACCATTTTCTTAATGCCGGTGTTCTTATTGTTAGTTAGTAGCAGTAACAACCTTAACCTTCGTCTCCATGTCGCTGGGTGAAAGATCTCATATATATATATATATATATATATATATATATATATATATAATTCGAAGCTGTCGTTCATTTTAACCTCTAATATAAACAATTTTTCCAATTCTTCACCCCTTCCTCTAGAAGGCCGAACTATTTGTAATTGGTTTGGCCTTTCTTTGTGTACCAATCTTACCGAATCTCTTTCATGGAGGTGGTATCCGAACCACCCCTCTATTTCACATAGATTATAAACATCGTTCATTAATTAGTTTTATGTCCCTGCATTGTTTTCAGGCCAGTCACATAGAGAGTTAAAAGTTGGTTACCTGAAGGTGGAAACCTTACGGAGGGAAAAACGCCATGGCGATCTAGGGGAATGGGCCATTTTTTATGCATGACGGTATACATGGAAGGGAGAGTTTCAGGGACTCCATGAGAGGAAGTGTGCAGGTCGGATGTTAGCGATTAGCGTGTACGTTAGTTTTTAATAATTATAGAGCTGGCTTGGTACAAATTTAAAGCGAAAATTAGTGTTTTATTTTAAATAGTTAACACGAAGAAGTTGACCACTGCACTTTTTCTACTCCGAACCATATCTGTATGAACACAACAAGAAAATGAGCTGGGAATAAATGAGCTTCTGGCAATTGGAAACCTTGGCAGCCGAAAACTGCAGTGGTAAATCTTGTGCGCTGGGCAGCATTTCCCTGGTAGCTCTCTCAATAAAACACTATTTATGAAACTAAATGTATGTTCCTTTACATTACATGTATTCGTTACACTGCGCAACAACCAACTGGTCCCAAAAAAACATAACTCTAGCCCGCTCATTTTCCCTTTCTCTCAGTCTTTGTTGAGGGCCCTGCTGCTGCTCTCTGTTGCGCTTGTGTACACGAAACCGCTGGTCGCCAACATTCCGCCCACCTAATTTGTTTCACAAATTACGTGAATTTGCAGTGAGTCTCAAGCAGGAATTCTTAAACACAATCCTCGGGGAAAGGGCAAAACTTGGCAACGGATCGCTTGTAGGTATTCTTTGCAGTACGTACTGTCACAATCCGAACTAAGTCGTCACTCCTGGTGCGCGTCTTCTCGACAATTCCAACTAGCCACGTCAGAGCAGGAAGATTGTACTCCTTCATCAGCACCAATTTCCCACCCGAATATTTGGCTGTTTGTGCAGCCATTTGGAGCGCTCCTGGGGCTGGTTCAGGTAGTCCTTTGACCAGAATTTTCAGATGACCTCTCTAGGCCGCTGTATCACTTGCTATCTGGACGGATGCGATGGTAGACCTGAAAGAAAAACTGGCTCAGGAAATGAGATCAAGGGTTCGCGAATCAGGAAGTGACCAGGGGTTAAAAACGTGTACTCGTGAGGACTGTTTGCCATAGGAATAATGGGACGGGAATTTAAGTATGCTTTAATTTGTGTTAATGTTATCCTACTCTTCAAAGGTAAGAGTATAAAGAACAACCGTTTTCGTCAAATGGCTCGTCACCGACTAAATCCCAGCTTTCCATAATCCACCAGAGTGAGGAGGAATAAAGTGTCATTGTGTTCCTTGTTGCTCTGCGAAGGTAGTTACTACTTCCTTGTTTTTCTGGGAAAGGAGCAAACAGGCCAGCTCGTTTAACTTGTTCCTTGCACCTATGAGGCATGTGCCGTTGTTATTGCATATATGCGAGCAGGTCCTACGTCTGGAGATAAAGCGCCGTAAAGCGGCAATGAAGGCTTCAGCGGTCAAGTCGCGGACCAACTCAGTGTGCACAGCCTTGGATGCCATGCAAACGAAAAGCTATATGTAGCACTTTCTCTGCACCTTGCTTCGGGGATTATCTTGTTTGATGTGCAAGGGCCCGCCATAATCAACGCCACAGTTAGAAAATAACCTGCTTTCATGGACCCTGAACGAAAAATGTCTTGCTTTCATGCCATGCCCCTGAACGAGGGCAACTATCCCATAATTTGATTGGTTGCGCTAGCTTTCATGCTGAAGCAGGCCAGCATTTATTTATTATCCCCGAACGACAGATCGGCCATTTGTCAGCTAAAGTCGCTGTTGTAAAGAAGCCAATAGAAGTTGAATGTCATAATACATCAGGCATATGTGCTCGTGTCATATGAGCAGTTTGGCACGTCGTATTTAGGAGGCAATATCATAGGGCGTTTCTGAGCAAATGATGCGTTTCCAGCCTACTCCCAATCCTCAACAGGTTAATACCATCGTGAAAGTAATTTAACGTCTGAAACTTGCCCTCAGAGGGAAGTACCCTTTTGTACAGGATGACCTGAACCTCCTCATGTGCGTTGGCTGTTGCGAACTATTGCGCTTGGAATGTGACTGAGCTCCGCCTGTTCAGCGATCCACGATATCTAGGTGTTGACTGATGCCTTTAGTTGTGGCTAAATCTGAGTACGTAGGCAAGGACACGCTGAAGTGTAGGCTACCTTGAAAATTTTCTTCAAGTTTGCTCTAGCTCTGAATGAGTATTGAGCAAACAGATCCTTGCTCCCCTTTGTTCAGGAATGTTGCTGGTACAGATGATTGCTCCCTTTATTGATGGCCACGTTGAGCTGTCCTGAGTGAGCCAGTCGAGGCCTGTCCACCATAGCTGACTATGTTGTAGTCCCTGTGGATTTTTCCCCTGGAAATTGGATCAGAGGGGCTTTCATCTGAAGGTATGTATCTCCATATCCCTTGAACTGCAAGGGGCTGAATTTCCGCAATCCTGTTTGCACGCAAGTCTTCCAGGACAATGAAGAACCAACAATCCAGGGTATCACTGTTGAATGAATCGAATAATATTGCACAATGACGCTCAAGTACAAATCTTTGCATACCTTCTCCATCAGCTGATTAAGCAGTACAGCACCATTCAACTCCAATCTTGGCAGAGAGACCTGATTCATTGGTGCGAACCTAGGCTTAAAGGAGAGCAGAGCAGTGGTGATATTTCCAGCTGTCCTCGTACAAAGCAGGTATAAACAGGCGCCATATGCTCCTTCAGATGCATCTGGAAATTCATAAATTTCCACGGAGAGGCTGACTTCGGTGGCAGCTGCTCTTCGAGTAATATGGATGTTGTTTAATTCAGGAAGGTATCCAAGATGCTCCTTCCACTGCACCTCCAACCTAGTGTTAAACGATTTGTCCCTGTCCATGCATTCTTCCCAAAGACCTTGAACGAAGGGCTTGCACTCTACAATCACAAAGTCCAGCAAACCCACAGGATCGTATTTATAGGCGAGTTTAGCAATCATCGTCCTTTTCGTCCAGTTAGAGTTGCCATGCTTGGTATCAGACACTGTGAATTGAAATAAGTCGCTCCCAGGAGGTCAATTCAAGCCAAGAGCCTTTACCACGCCGTCTTCAAAGGGAACACTGCAAAGTGTGTCAGTCTCACAAAGTTCTGTTGATATAGCGCTCATAATGTTCAAGTAGTTGGAACGGCAGTTTCTTAATGGGAATCCTGCTGTTTTGAGAATTGACATCAAGGTTTTATAATCGCTCAATAGCATATTCTGCCATATTAGTTCCAGTCAGCAGGTCATCGACATAAAAATCTAGTTTGATGATCTCAGCTGCGCTACGATGCAAATGACTATTGTCACTTACTGTTGTAGATTGAGTTGTAGCTTCTGCAGTTAACAATGTCTCCAATTTAGATTCTGTTTCTAAGCAAACATCGCCAAAGTCTGCTCTGTCTGCGTCATGAGATTTATTTGAATACCACTGTGGTCATCAGCAATAGTTTTTAATAATTTCTTCCTCACCCTGACGTCGATTTGGCTGTTCACAGCAAGTTTGAAAGAGTTAATAAAGCTACTTATTGGAGTTAACCTTGATTTGATCACTGATCTTTTCTTTACTAAGGCGCGCTTCTCTACGTCATTCATTTTGAGGTAAAAGAGGCATGAAAAGAAAGTTGGAATGGAACTGAACCGACTGGCTTACCGCATATGTGAGGATGCCGAAACTCGTAGCCTTCTCGGATAATACGCTCTAGTAGGCAGGAATAGCGCCCGCAGCTTTCGTGCTCCGTCGAGGAGGATACAAGTGAGCCAGAGAATCAAGAGTTCTCAGTTGCAGCTCGCAGTGCACTGATTTTCGTTTCGCGGGTTTTTACTTTTGTTTCGCATGAATTCGGCCCGGAGAACCAAAAAAGTATTATGCGCTCACCAACATCTGTCTCGTAGCTCTCTCATTAAAGCACTATGTATTATACACTATTTATTCATTTAAATTTACGTTCCTTTACATTATATCTATTCGTCATACTGCACAACAACCAACAAGCCACAAAAAGCACAAGACTAGTCCCTCACTTTCCTTGTCTCTCAGTCTTTGTTGAAGGCCCTGCTGCTGTTGCTGCCATCTGTTGCGATTGTTTACACGACAAACGAAAGTCCCTAACAACGAGTCTCATTTCTACCTATCAGACGATATCATTCAAGGTAGCTTTGAGTTTCAGGAGACTATTAATAACACCCGTAGACGTGACAAAGTTAATGATATATGGAGAGGTATTCCTGTTAAGAAAAAATCACTTGGAATCAGACTTGAAAAATTGAATGCCACAGCCACATTCGAACCGCTGCTCTTACTTCTTGTGCTACCATAGCAAGATGCCCGTTCTGTATTAAGTTTCTCATTTGATTAAAGTATCCCGGTAAACCCTCAAGACGATTTATAATATTACATATACCATATCTGAAAGGCGACCAGTAAATTTACAAACACTTTACATTCCCGTGCTATGCAGTAACCCACTATTAAATAAATTGGTGTTTCGATAGTTATTCTGTCACATTGGCTATATGAAAGCAGTAAGTTGTAAAGTGGAATCAAACCTGAAAACCTCAAACAGCAGTTTGAGTCCCGACCGTGGCATTGAGTGTTTCGAGCCTGATTTGAGTTTCCAACCTGGTACTCACACCTGGCAAATATCAAACACAAAAAATAAATATCAAAATGAAGGTTGATTTGTCTTAACCACAGTTCTATTAAATATTTTCTCTCTACCATCTACAACTTATGTTACGGTAGTGTAGAGAATAAATGCCTTGGAAAACTTAAGACAAATAGAATGACCTTTTAGCGTAGAAGTAAACTGTGGGCACTATTGTGTACAAATGTTGTACCTATTGCTCTGTCGCTAACTTATAAATGAGGAGCACTAGTGGTCTGAAGGTACCTACTGCTCTTCGCTCTGAATAAGATGCATCTAAAAATAGTTATGGTATTTTCAGCATAAGCTGAAAGTCTTGTTCTGAAACTATCGAATATTATTGGTATAAATATATACCTTTATTTCCTTTCATGCTTAACACGAAAGCCTCACCAACTCGTAATAATTTTTCTATTCCTAAAACGGCACTTTTTCCTTACAACAAACTTAATTTGTGCCCAAGGTAATGTGCAGAAACACTGACAAACATATGCACAAGTTACTCCATTGTGCCTAGATTACAGAAACAAAACAATGGCAAACATGCCCATGAGCTACTTCATTTGTGTCTGTTGTCAGAGCAAGAAAACAAATGCCAAAATGTGCATACGTTACTCCATTTGTTTCCGATTTTACAGAAATAAAGGGATGGCAAAAATTCCATAAGTTACTGCATTAGTGCCAGATTTCACAGCAAGAAGACAACCCCAGTCATCTGCATGAGTTACCCCATTAGTGACGCATTTCACAGCCAGAAGGCAACGCAAACGTATACATGAAGTATTCCACTGGTGGATTTATCACAGGCAGAAAACAAAGGCAAGAATATGCATAGGATACTACATTTGAGCTCGCTATCACAGCAAGAAAATAACGACAAACCTGTGCATAAGTTTCTCTATTAATGCCCAATATCAAAGCCGGAAAACAGCGGCTGACATATCTGTAAGTTACTCCACTATTGCCCGATATCACAGCCAGAAAACAGCAGCAAACATGTCCATATAGTGTTCCATTAGTGCCCGATATCAAGCCAGATAACAAAAACGTGTGTGTAAATAAGTTACTCCATTTGTGCACGATATCGCAGCAAAATAACAGCGGCAAACCTGTGCATAAGTTATTTTATTCACATCTAATATCACATCCAAAGAACGGAGGTTAACACGTCCAAAAGTTACCTCAATAACGCCCGATATTAAAGCGGAAAACATCGGCTAATATGTACACAAAAAGTGCATAAAAAGGGGCCCATGCCCCAAGATCGCCACAGTGATTTTTCCTTCGTAGGGTTTCCAACTTCAGGTAACCAACTGTTGACTCTACCCAGCCGGTCTCAATTCTCAATGTGACTGGCCTGGAAAACATTACAGGGACATACAACTAACCAGTAAACGATGTTTGTAATCTATATGGAATGAGGAGGTGATTCAGATACCATCTCCATGAAAGAGTTTCACTACGATTGGTACACAAGGTAAAGCTAGCTCAATTGCAAGTAATTCGGCCTTCTAGAGGAAGGGATGAAGATTATTATTTGCTTGTGTGGTTAAAGTGAACGATAGCTACGGCATTTACATTTATGAGAGCTTCCATCAACGGCATTGACAGGAAGTTTAAATTATTGCCGCTACTAAACGGAAATCAGAAAACCGGCGTCAAGAAAACGTTAATATGGCATGAAAACAAAATGTTTAAGTTGTAATGTTACACTTCAGCAGCTCGATCATACTTTTAGGGGAGGTAAAGTACCCCGCCAATCCAGCGGCTAGAATTAGGCTCGAAAAAAAGAGGTGGCCACGCAGGTAGGGGGTGTGGCTAGATTTTGCCAGTACCAAAGTAAAGAGCTCTGTTCCATTGTGGGCCACATTTTATGCACGCCATTATACATAAGTCTCTGCATTACTGTTCGATATCACAGTCAGAAAACAAGGGCAAACATATCCATAAAGTATCCCATTTTTGCCCGTTATCACCGCCATAGAACAGAGCAAACAGTCCATAAGGAACTCCATTAGGGCTGTTATCACAGTCAGTAAACAACGGCAAGCATGTGCATATTAGTCAGTTCAGCGATATTTTTACTAGGAGGGGTGGGGTAGCTTATCTCTCAGAGATTTTGCTGGTTGGAGTTGTACACAGTATGCTGAACTCGTGCCGCACGTGACGCGTAAGAGGAAAACAGTTAACAGTCTTTCCTCTGTCGCGCGTCCTTACCCCTCACTTGCGTCAGACCAAGTAATCACTACCTCCTTCCACTAGCTAAACCCCTACCTGCTTGGAAGGGCACCCGCATTCCTAGCTAAAACGTCACTGAGCAAAAATTAAGTTGCTCCGTTTTTTCGCGATATTACACCAAGAAAACAATGGTAAACATGTGCATTAGTTACTTAATTAGTCCCAGGTATCACAGCATGAAAACACTGACTAACATGCCCATAAGTTATTTCATTATTGCCCGATATCACAGCCTGAAAACAACGGCTAATATGTCTATAGGCTACTTTAGGTTTACCCCATATCACAGCCAAAATACAATGGCAAGCACCTGCCTAATCTACTCAGACGCCCGAATATCGCAGCCGGAAAACAAAGGCGTTTGTGTGCATAAGTAGCTTCATTAACGCAGTCGTGCAGTGGCAGGCGTGCCGTGAGGTTGTCTGTCCGCTGTGTGTTAGTGTAACCGGCCGGCACTGGTGCGAGTTATTTGTTTGCTGTTGTGTACAGTTTTCAGTGTCTCCGAGTACACGCTTGTTTAATTGGGTATACTTTCTTTCTTGTTTTGTAAGTTCTAAACGGTAACCATGGCGGTTTATAAACGTGTGAATACGCTCAAAATTCAGTTTACGACGACGGCGATTAAACCCACTGCACTAGAAATCCACCAGTGGCTAGTGAACTTCATGGGGCTTCAAGCTGATCAGGTCGACACGCTCCAGCTTCACACCAGGGAAAGAGCTATCTATGTGAAATTGTTATCGGCGGTATTGTATGATAATCTTCTCTCGCGGTTTAAAGAGGAACAAAATTTTACATACGCCTCCGGCGACATAACAAAAGTGAATATTACACCAGGTGATCAGCAAACAGTAAATGTTCGGGTGTTTAACCTGCCTTCTGAGGTGCCCTTTACGGTACTGTCACAGGAACTAAGTAAATATGGTACAGTGTATGATATCCGTAGGGAAAGATGGGGCTCACAGTATCTTCTTTCGTCTAACAACGGAGTGCATGCTGTAAAAATGGGGCTCAAACGTCATATACCAGCTAGTTTAGTTATCGATTCGTATTTGATTGCCATCAGTTACATCGGCCAACCACAGGCTTGTCATTTGTGTCATGACACTACCCACTTAAAAGCAGCTTGTCCTCTACGTGCCACGCGGCTACCTATAACTCCAAGGAATCGACCGGTAACCTTCAGTGAGGCGGCGAGTGTTGCCACCTCTTCTGATGCAGTCGCCCAGAAGCAGGCTTCCATTATGTCACAAACGTCTGTGGTAGAACCTTTGTCGGTGAACCTTCCAGCGCGCTCTTCAGATTCAGGAAGTGGTGGTCCTGCTGGGGCGGAGACACCGCTGTTGACTGCAGCAACCGAACATGCAATTGTGGACGGATCTATTACGCCCTTTGTTGATCGGAAGTCGGCATTCGAAATGCCCGAGGTACCCTCTTTTTCGCAAAATTCTCAGGATGGGGATATGGAGATCGTTTGTGATGAAGAAGTAGAGATATCGGCGAGTGAGGTAGCACTTTTAAGGCAAAAGTCTTCTGCTTCTTTGTCTAGTCGAGATCCTCGGATACGGAGCCAGCATAGACGGATGGATGTAGAAAGTGCCATGACACGACAGCACTCCCAAGATGTGCAACCGTTGCCCGGTAACTCTCCGGCTCGTTCCACAACGAAAGAGGCGGACTCAGGCAAGCGGCCGGCAGTAGATGACAGCGATGATTTTGAGGATCACCAACGTTCCCCTAAACTTACAAAGGATGACCCGCACCCGGATAGTGATGATTGAGATTGTGTTGTTTCTGCAGTGCTCACTGGTTGTTCTCCGCTTGCAACTATTGAATATACGATCCTTGCCCTTTAAATGCCGGTAGGTCTTCAAATATGGGCTTCGCTCAACGTTAACGGCCTGCGACAGGTTATTAAACAACAACTTTTAAGGGACTTTTTGATCAGTAATGACATAGACATATGTTTTTTACAGGAGGTGAATCTTTGTAATCTGGATTTTTTGTATGGCTTCGATTACGAGACCAATCTTGGCCCCGAGGGTTCCGGTACGGCGATTGTTTACAGACAAGGCTTACGATTACACAGTTTTGGATACCATCCTTCCGGTAGGGTTCTTTCGGCAGTGTATGATGACGTGACTTTCGTGAATATCTACGCACCTGCTGGTAGTAATAAACGCAAACAACGAGAGGAGTTTTTTCGGCAAGACCTCCTGACCCATATCCCATCGGGTGCTACCTTTGTACTTGTCGGTGACTTTAATTGTACGTTGGCGGCCAAAGATCAACGTGGAGCCTTTAATGGATGTGTTACTTTGCAGCAGCTGGTGGAGCAAATGCGGTTAAAGGATACCTGGGAGCATACGCATGGTTCCGCAGTACAATTTACTTTCGTGAGAGGCCTATCAGCATCGCGACTGGACCGCATGTATGTGCCGGCTGAACTCTTATCACGTCTTCATCGTACAGAGATAGTGCCTGTCACATTCAGTGATCATAATGCACTCATACATGCCTTTGAAGGTAGGGCAGCGATCTACAGTAGAGGTAGAGGTTATTGGAAATTAAACTGCTCGTTGCTTATGGACGAGGACGTGCTAAGGGATTTCCAGGATCTTTGGTCGCGGTTGCGGGTATCCTTTCTGCTAGCACAGAATAAAGCCTTCTGGTGGGTGTGTAAAGCCAAGCCTGCGCTTCGTTATTTCTTTCGGGCTGCAGCCTGTCGTCGAGCTCTGGCTAGGAGGGAAACCATGGACTATTACCTGCAAGTCCTTCAGGAACTACACATACGCCAACAGCAAGGTGATGATGTTCAGTCTCTTATGAGAGGCATCAAAGAACACATTAAGGTCCGAAAATCTAACGAGTTACAGGGGTGTTTGTCCAAAGTACACTCGGCGGAAGTGGTTTTTGGGGAAAAGGCGAGTTTTTACCATCTGGCGAAGGAACGTAAACATGGTCGCCGGAAGCTCGTCACTCATTTGGAGGTTGATGGACAGAAAATTTCCACTACAGCCGGAATTCTTCGTGAAGTGCACTCCTTTTACGTCCAACGTTTCTCCGTCCCAGCGGAATGCTCCAGTGCTGTGGACGAGTATATGTCTGGGGTTGCTCCGGTTGTCCCGGAGGAGCTGCGGCATGATACGACGCCTGTTTCAGCAGCAGAGTTCATGGAAGTGATCCAGTCGTCAAAGTTGCATGCGTCTCCAGGACCTGATGGTCTACCATATGAATTTTACAAGCACTGTTGGCGCTATATTCGGGAAGAATTACTTCAAGTTTTCCAGGTAATGTGGACCTCAGAGCGATTGCCGCCTACTTTTGCAGATGGGATAGTGGTCCAGCTTCCGAAGTGTGCGCAGCCGAAGACTCCACAGGATTATCGGCCGATCACGTTATTGAACTGTGACTACAAGTTGTTTGTTAAAATCATTAGTGTTCGTATGCAGAAGATTCTACCCTATATACTTAGCGAGATGCAGGCTGCCGTACATAAGGGGACGGCCATTCATCATACGCTGGCGGCATTGAGAGGTGGTATATTGCACTGTGCACAGGAACACCAGTCCGCTGCAGTCATTAATTTAGATTTTGAGAAGGCCTTTGACAACGTCGTTCACGGGGCACTATGGAAACGTTTGGTTGCCTTGAAAGTGCCCGATAAGCTCCGTAATCTTATCCGAGCCCTATATGATGTTGCTTCGTCTAAGATTCTCTGCAATGGGTATCTCACAGCTGCTATACCGGTTAAACGTTCCGTCCGACAAGGTTGTCCCATGTCTAAGATACTATTTGCCTTGTATGTTGATCCTTTACTTCGACGTCTTCAATCCACTCTTACCGGAATCGATGTGTATGGTCAGAGACTGGTGGTACGAGCCTACGCTGACGATATTACTGTAATGGTTACCACACCCCGCGATATTATACGCCTAAAAGATTGTTTACAGCAATATGAGGAGAATACCGGAATGACATTTAATATGAGGAAGTCCGAGATATTGCCCATTGGGTTACAACCTCCGGATACATCAGTTTTGGGCATACCTGTTGTGCAGCGTACGAAGGTTCTGGGGATCTACTTTAGTACTGACGCAGAGGATATGCGGGAATACAACTGGACGTCTCGTATTAATATCTTACGTGGTGTGATGTATCAGCAGAAAACCAGGATGCTGAATTTGGTACAACGTATATGGTTTTGTAATAGCTTTGCGCTCAGCAGAATTTGGTTCCTTGCATCTGTTCTTCCGCCCTCAAAACGCCATTGCCAGAGAATAGAACAGATATTAGGTTATTTTATCTGGACAGGAAAGCTTTATCGCATTGCGCGTACGAAACTCCGTCTCCCTAAAGGTGAAGGTGGCTGGGGATTATTAGAGGTGGTTCGTCAGTCTCAGGCCTTGATGATTCGAATGCTCTTGCTTGCCATGAATAACCAGGGTGACCCCGTGGATATTGCGCTACAACGACAATACTCATCCTTTTTTAATCGGGGCGAGCGTGACAAGGTTCCCCAAATGTTACGTGAAGTTTATCAGGTCTTGGAGAAGTTACCACCGGAGAAAGTGGGGAATGGTGACTTTAGTACGGTGAAGAAGATTTACACCTTTCTTGTTCAAGCTACTCCTATTATCCCTCATGTCCAGCTGAAATACCCACAACTGCCCTGGAGACGCATTTGGAGATGTTTTAGCCTGCCACAGATTAACTTCGATTGGATGGCAGTAACGTATGCGGTGGTAAACGAAATCCTTCCAACGGCAGACAAACTCTATCGCCACCGGATGGCTATTTCCCACAACTGCCCACTTTGTAATGCCGCAGATTCCCTTCCTCATCGACTGATGGAATGTTCCGGTAAAACGGTGGTCTGGACTTGGGTTTTAGGATATTGTCGTACTTGGATACCTACCGGATGGATTCCTCAACCCTCTGATATTTTGCATTTGAACCTTCCTAAAGTAAGCCCCCCGTTGTATAATTCCCTACTCTGGCTGATTATGGGCACCTTTACTTGGCTACAAACGTTGGACGATCCAGCTGATTGTGTACTGCCTCATCTACGACAATTTTTACGTGCTGAGAGATGGCAGATGATTCGGCAACACAGAACAGGGCCATTCCAGCCTTGGATATTCAGATTTAAGCTCCACTAGCACAGTAATGCCCTTTTCCCTTTTTGTTAGGATCCTGTTCTTCCTTGCTTAAATAATTGTAAAAAAAAAAAAAAAAAATAAAATAAAAAAAAAAAGATGTCGTACCAAAAAAAAAAAAAAAACATGTGCATATTGATGTTAGAAATTTAGCCACTACCTTATAATTCTAATTTTCTCAGCAATTAAAGACTTATAAATGATTAACCTACCTCTTGTGTGTAACCGTAAAAAAAAAAAAAAAAAAAAAAAAAATACTAACTTGAAAAATGAAACAGTAATCAAAATTATCACAGAATTTTGAAATAATGGAAAAAATGAATTATAGGATAAATGTGCTGGAGACCACTTACATTTGTGGCTAATAAATTAATGTTAGTTTTAACATTCTGGGTTAATATTGCAATAATGGGTACCGGTTATATGCTTGTTAGCTCCCAGCAAGTAGATTTGATTGGGTAGTAATTGTATTTTAGTGTGAATTTTTATTATTTATTCTTCTTCTTTTACCCCATCAATGATTGGGTATTTGTCCCGTTGCGCATCAAAAGCTATCAAAAAAAAAAAAAAAAAAAAAAACGCCCAATATTGCACTCAGACCAGACAACAGCAGCAAACATGTCCATGAGTTATTACATTAGTGCCTATATCTCAGCCAGAAGTCAATGGTTAACATGTCTATGAGATACTCCATTAATTCTTGATATCATAGCCAGAAAACAACGGCAAGCATGCAACCAATTTTGTCCATTGGTGACCAACTTTACTGCAAGTAAACAATGGTAAACATGTGCATAAGTTACTCCATTAGTGACCTATTTCACAGTGAGAAAAGAACATAAAATTAAGCTTTATTTATAGAACCTATTTAACTATTATGGTTCTTAGCACCCCATTCTATATTGGGCGCGCAAGACCTAAAATTTTGTCTCAGAGGCCTCTCTATCAGCTTTGAGGCTCTTTTACAAGCCATAAATCTAAAAAAACGGGACCACCGGCTTTACTTCCCTTCCGAAGGAAGCCATGATAAAGACTTTTAAGCCTGAAAAAAATCTATGCCCTCCGCCGGGTTAAATAACAGGAAGCATATCCACAAGTTATTCCATTTACTGCCAATATCACTGTCAGAAAACAGGGCAAACATGAACATAATGTATTCCATTAATGCGCAATATCATAGCCAGAAACAAAGCTAAGTATGTGCATAAGTTACAGTATTTGCACCCGACTTCCCGGAAACACAACGGAAGAATGTGTATAAGTTAATTCATTAGCGCCTGAGTTCACAGCTGGAAAACAAAGGTATGCATGAGCATGGGTTACTCCATTTATGCCCATTTTTACAGAAAGAAGACAACAGGAAGAAATGTCAACAACGCAAAGATGTCCATAAGGCATTGCATTAGTGTCAAATCACAGCAGGAAGACAAAGCAAGCATGTGTATTGTGCCCGACGTAACACTACGTGCACAATGGCGAACATGTGAATACGTTACTTCATTAGTGACCAATATCACAGCCAGAAAACAGCGGATATTATGTCAATAAGTCATTCTATTAATGCCCCATACTACTGGCGGAAAGTATAGGCTAACATGTCCATAAGTTCTTCCTTTAATGCCTGATATCAAAGACATAAAACAGCGGTAAACATGAATATGAAGTATTCCATTAGTGCACAGAGCGAGATGGATGCGCGGTAACGTGTGAGGCTCGCATTTGGGAAGTCCCGGGTTCGTTTCCCGATGGCCGCCCACTTTGACCATGCGTTTAAAGTGATTTTCCCGGATTGGCAAAAGACGAATGCTGGAGTGGAGTATTCTACCACGGGTTTCCTCTCTCATTTCGTTTCTCTATTAAGTTTCAGGTTAACTCCGGGGCTGTGGTTTGGTCGATACTGGGTAGATGAGGCCGAGGCTTGCTATTTGGAACTTCTTCTCGGCCCCGCTAGAGGTAAACCAGTAGAGTCTCCACTCCTGGGTCATATTCCGCAGGTCCTGCTAGAGGGACGTCTCCGAGCGACCCTCCTGCGACCGGGTGGTCAAGCCTGGAACTATTAGGGTACTTTGCGCGTCTCTATCGATTTGCGCCGGCGTCTCTGCAGCCCACACTCTCCTACGGTTCACTTGCTCATCCGTTCCTTCCGGGGGTGTGTGCACAAAGGATCCATTGGGTGTCGAGGTGCTAGCTGTCCACTCCGTTAACTAGTCCTACCCTATTCCATTAGTGCGCAATATTACGGCCCGAAACAAAGGTAAGCATGTACTATCTTTCATAAAAGTAAATGGTTAACTCAAATGAGACCTGCGCGGAGGTTCACCTAATTCTCAGGCTTCTTGTATGGATGGTATGAGAATGAAATTTGCCATATGCTTCCGTTGCTGTGCAAGGCGGCAGCCATCATATCACCTAGCAGCTTTGAAAAGTAATATTTCAGCAATCATTGTATGCTAGTGGGCAAATATTGAAAATTCAACTTCACTACACCCGAAGAAAGCATGTGGTTATTGTGTTTCTATTAAGTAGTGGCCCAGAAGTATAAACGATTGCAGTGTTGGTCGCTTTGCTTACAGGCGTATGGTTAATCACCAAAACGTTGTTTCTGGTTTTGGAATAGATGAACTCATTAATGCGTGGTACTGCTCCTTAGCAGTGGTGGCGAAACGTGGATCAAATCATCTGTAATGTGTAGTTTTTCTTTTGTTTTTATAGAGAACATCATTATTTATAAAAACCTGTGCCAATTAATATAAAATTATTCAAGCTAATGGAACCTCTTTCTGAAAAAGCTCCTCCTTGAGAGGTTATTTGTATTTTGCTTAGCGTTGTAAATTTTCCCACCGTCTTAAAAATGTCAGGATACAATTGAAATTTTATAACTGAATGCTTTATAAAATATTAATTGCAATTGCTGCAAAGAAAACAGGGAATACGTCTACCTCAACTGTCAATCATTGCTTCCGAAATAAATAACAGTTTACTTTAAATGCCCACATTCAAAGGCATCTCTCTATAAATCTCCAAGACCATTACTATGTTAAAGAATTTACTTAATTCAGGGACTTAATTTTTACATCAGCCTACAATGGATGTAAGAATGCATTATACTGTCTTCATGTTGGGTCTCGACAAGCAAGGAAATTAAAACGTTTCAGGAACTTCTTCTTCTTCTTCATCCGTTTATCCTCCTCTTATGTAGGTTACAAGCCAATGCCTGGGGTCAACGCCTGCCGAGGAGCAGAGGGACTCCTTGCATCTGAGAGAGTGAGTAACTAGGATGGCTGATCAGCCCGACGTCCGTGCATGAAAGCGAGGAAGTAATTGGTAGATGAAAGTGAGGAGATGAATCACAGGATGGGGAAGATGGAGCACCGGTGGATTGAAAATGGCTGGGGAAACTGGAGAACCCGGAGAAACCCCGCTCAGACTCCGCTATGTCATGTTTCAGGAACAAGAAGCGAGAATAATTGCTTTAGGAATTTTTAGTCTACTCAGTATGATTACATTCCTTTACAGCTAATTATGCAGTATTACGACACAAATACTATGCTATTTGAGAATCGAAAGCAAACAAATTCAGTACATTACATATCATTACTTTATGCTTTCGTGCAAAGTAAAGTTGGTAGTCTCCTGAGAAATGGTTTATACATTTTGCCTTTGCTTCTAAATATTCGTTTACATTTATAAACAGTAAAAGGAGAACATTATCTAGAAGAAACATGTGTGTCGCAGTATTCAGCGTGGAGTGTAAGTTCCTTCCTTGCTTGTTTTAACGACAGGCAAATGAAAATGAAAGGATTAAAACAATGTAATAGTTCTTACACATTCCCGTTGATAGGCATTTAAAAATAGTCTTTCATATTCACCTTCATACATGATGGAAGATTGAATACTGAATATGTGGTGATTTACAAGCACCACTGATGTTATAAACTTAAAATATGATAAACCTAATAAGTATTATAACTAAAAAATATTAACTTTACAATCACATCCCTCACCTTTGTGTAGCAGTAGCGAATCTGCTTTGGGAACTGGAGTCAAAATGGAATCTCGTTTGCAATGAATAGGTGACTGCCCTTTTTAGGGTTTCCATCAGGGCTCAATTTATTTATTTCGAGCACTTATAATTAGTCATTCACCTTGTTAGACCTGATTTGTTACTAGGTTATCAAAACAAATAATCATTGGTATTATTATATCCAACTGGATAGTTAAGGAAAAATAAGGGTGTATGTTAGTCTCGAGCGCGTGTTTTGTAAATCAGAGTGATAAATTATGGGCATTACACCAACAATGTAACAGAAGTCATTTTTGTAGCTGTTAATATTTAGGTTGGTCTAGAATTTGAGGATAATATGAAAGACAGTAGAGTATATCTTTTAAGGCAACTTCCTTGAACTTTCAGGAATTTTAATGCAAATATCCTTTCAGAGTGTGATAGCTTAAAAAAAATAATTGAAGGCAATATTCTGGTTATGTAAATAAAATCAAAGCCATTATCGGTACTCCCTCTTTACAAGATGTTAATAAGAAAACTGTCTGCTGTGATAACCATTTTGTTTGCAAACAAGACCAAAAACAAACGAGGCACTTAATAAAAACACCTTTAAGTGCTAGAAATGTTGGATAAAATACAATTTTTGAAATGTGATACTTTTTAAAAACCTTGTTGAAGACAGTGTTTTTCCTGGGTAGATAATAATTTTAACTTAATTGTTGATACTGCTTACATCCAATGTGCAAAAATTAGAGAAAACTGTAGGATTTAAAGCGAAAGAAATTATTTTGGCTGGAAATGAAGCCATGCCAAAATAACTAAAGAATGACAATTAAAAGCGCAACGGCTGCTTACAATATTCTTTCTCATTTGAAGAAGAAACATAAAACCAAATATTAACATAAATTAAGATCCGTAATGTACAGGGGTGCAAGGCAGGTTAATACCCAGTGTAATAGCCGCCATTAACAATTACACCTTGAAGTCTTTCTTGTATGTTGGTACAAGTCTTGAGCATTGACGAGGGTTACGCAGTAAATTTGCCACATTTCCAAGACATGGGCTTCCAGAATATCCCGCAAGCTGTCAACTCGGCGCATCTCCCAATCTTGAACCACGAACGCCCACATGTGCTTGTGGGTTAAATTTAAAGAGAAAGGTAAACACCACAGATATGTATAACACTAAATGTATTTCTCCACGTACACAATATATGAACAATATACGAAATAGTGTAACAAACTCAGATCTTTAGTTCCGGTATACAAGCGTCTGTTTTCAGCAGCAGGGCAGTCCCGATTCCCTGCCTTGTTTTTGTTTTCCGACAGGGGTGGCTTAGCTTCTCAAGTGCACAGCTCTTCCTTGTCACTTACTACTTGGTGTTTGGGAGATGCTGCCCTCTGAAGACGTGCACGTCAGATCAAGTAGCCGCTGTTCTGTGTGATGGTTGAGCCACCACATCACCCTCCTTAGGAGAGAGAATCCTAGGGCCTATAGTAGTCCGGAAAACGGGCATGTCGCCCAGAACGAGTGATTGCAGGTGGTGTTGTTGTAGGTGTAGGTGTGTGAGAGATGGTGTTTCAAGAATGATGGCGTCTTGAGAACAAAAGCAGGTTTCACGGGATCAGCTGATACCAGTACTGCTTTGTTCCTAACGGCAATGCGGATGATTTTGTAGGTGCGGTCAATCATTTTGTAAGGTCCAGTTTAAGGTGGTTGTAAGGCACGGGGAAGGGAGTCTTGGCGAACGAAAACATAAGTTGCTGTGAACAGGGATAGGTGGACGGATCTGGATGGTCAGCGGTAGTGACTGGCTGGTTTTGGTCGCAATTCTTCCATCTTCCTCCTTAGCTTTGCGAGGAATTGAGAAGTGCAAGTTGGTAGGGAAGCAGGTTGGATGAATTCTCCCGGGATCCGTAGCGGTACAACATACACCAGCTCTGCCACCGAAGCCTGGAGGTCTTCTTTGAAGGTCGTGTCAACGCCAGGAAGAATGAGCGGAAGCGCATCGCTCCAGCAGGTATTTTAGTGGTACATCAAGGCGGCCTTGAGAGAGCGGTGTAATCTCACCACAAGACCCTTAGACGCTGGGTGGTACGCTGTGGACCGTGTGAGACGGATACCGCAAAGTTTGGATAGTGCTTGAAGAGCTGGGAAGAGAACTGGGTGCCTTGGTCGGCGGTGACCCGTTGTGGACATCCGAATCGTGCGATCCATCCAGTTAGGAACGTCCTTGCTATTGTTTCTGCAGTGATGTCCTGAAGAGGAAATGCCTCTGGCCATCGGGTGTATCGATCAATAGCTGTAATGTAGAAGCAGTTGACTGTAGAGATGGGCAGGGGGCCAATAATGTCAATGTGGACATGAAGGCAGCACCCTGGTGGAACTGGATACTCTGCAGGTGGTGTTACAGTGTGTCGGTTGATCTTTGAATGTTGGCAGGGTTGGCAAGTTTGTGCCTATAGGCGGCAGTCCTTTCTCAAACGTGGCCATACCAAATGCTGGGACACCAGCTTGAGGAAGCTTTTGTTCCCGAGTGGTTAAGGTTATGGAGGGAAACAGAGACTTGTCGGTGAAAAGGTTGCTTGACAAAAGGATGTGGTCTACCAGTAGAGATATCACAGTACAAACATATTGCAGTATCGGGTACAGGAACGTTTTTGTAAGGGGAGAGAAGAATCGTTTGCGACGCTCGGCATCCTGCTCCTGAGACTTAGGGAGTGCCACCAATTCCACGGGGTTAGATAGGGCGTCGATACGAGAAAGGCCGTCGGCAACGATGTTGTCTAAACCAGAGACGCGTTCAATGTTGGTGCAGAGTTGTGAAATTAGGTCTAAGTATCGGAACGGACGAGGAGGGAAGCTTTCGCTCTTTTGTTGGAAGACATAAGTAATGGGCTTGTGATTGGTGAAGATGATAACGGCTTGTGCTTCTAACACGTGCCGGAAGTATTTAACGGCCTCGCAGATAGCCGGAAGCTCTCTGTCGTAGGCACTGTCCTTCTTTTGCTGGGAGGTGAGCTTCTTGGGAAAAAAAAGCCGAGTGGTTGCCAGTTTCCATTTATCCGCAGCTGCAGAACTGCTCCAAGTGCGGAACCGGAAGCATCGGTGACCAGAGCAAGTGGAACAGGGCTATCTGGACTGGCTAGAAGAGTTGACTTTGAGAGACTATCATTGCAGTTGTCGTAAGCCTGAAGCAGCTCATGTGTCCAGTTCACAGGACCAGAGCTTTGACTCGAGAGCCTGAGAGAAGGCGTGCAGGGGTGCGAGATCGGCAACAGTATTTGGTAGGAAACGACGATAAAAGTTTATAATTTCCAGGAACCTTCTCAGCTCTCGGATGGTCTGGAGTGGTGCATAGAATTGCAAGTCAGCCTTTGTCAGTCGGCAAAGGGAGGAGAACCTTCTCCCGAGACGGTATAGCCCAGGAAGACAACCTCCGAACTTTAAAGTTCACTTGGAAGGGTTGATGATAACTCCGAATTCTTGTAACCTGGCGAAGAGTTGGTGAAGCTGCTGAAGATGCTGTTCCGAACTCTGTGAGAAGACTATGATGTCGACCAAGGAGGTGAAACAGAAGTTCAACCCAAGGAGTACTTCGTCCGTAATTATTTGAAACGTCTGAGCTGCATTTCTGAGGCCAAATGACATAAAGGAAAGTTCAAATATACCGAATGGAGTGGTGATGACTGCCTTGGATATATCATCAGTGTGTACGTGTATCTCGTTATATGTTCGGACGAGAACGATTCTGGAGAAGCCGGAACAACCGCAAAGGTGATAGGAATAATCATGTATATCGGTCAGGAATGCTGCGGGCGTTTAGAGCACGGTAGTCTCCATAAGGCGACCAACTGTCGTCTTTCTTGGGTATCAGGTGTAGGGCCAAAGACCAAGGCTCTCAGAACGGCGGGCTGTACCCTGCAGCATGTTGTCAAACTCGGCCTTAGCTATCTTGAGGCTTTCAGGAGCGAGTGACGAAGGCGACAAGAAACAGGTGGCCAGGGCGTTATTTGAATTTGGTAAACAATTTGGTTTTGCACTGTTCTTGGCATTCCCGCAGGCCGAGTGAGCTCGGGGAATTCTGCGAGAAGGCCACCTAGTGCTGTGCTTGTGAGAATAGCTTCAACACTAGGAACCGCAATGTTTGTGGTAAGAATGCGCATTGGCAGTTTCGTTGTGTCGTCCAATAAAATTCCATGACGAGAGTCGACCAGAAGGTTGTAGTGGGACAAAAATTCTAGCCAATTATTGAGTGCCGACATCAGCCACCACGAGCACAGACAAATGCCCTCCGAGGTACAAAATTTTTGTTTAAATGGATGTAGCCGAAAGTATCGATAACCGTGCCAATAGTGGTGAGCAGCTGGTTATCTAAGTGTGCTCTTCTGCCAGGAACTAATCTTTTATGAAACACACAGAGATCTGAACCAGTGTCTGTTAAGAACCTTTGCCTTCTTGTGCTGTCACTAACGAAGAGGCGGCCTGATGAAGAGGTGCAGTCGTTTGTCGCCACTAACGGCTTCTGCAGTCGTTTTCCAGGATATAAGTATAGCGTGTCGTATACTTCCGGGCAGCATCGCCGAACCGATGGTGGTACCAACATTCGCCCCGAATTGCCGACGAGTCACACGAGGAGTGTGGTGACTGACTTCCTTGATGTTGGCGGTTTCGCGGATGCGAACACTCTCGTACTGGGCGGGTTGTCAAGGCTGCTACTTGCTTAGACAGGTCTTCTACTTTCTGTAGGAGCATGGTGAATTCGGACGAAGGGTTAACACTCGCCACGCAGGGAGGCGGATGCGTCAGTTCGTAAATTGTGTCTTCCAGCAGCGAAACGGCACCAAGATTAGCATCCATTTGGCAGGAGATGAAGCTCTGGATATGAGATAGAAAACGGCTGGAGCATGTGCTCCTCAGGAAGTCATCCGAAACATCCTTTGCGAGGTTTTTGAGATGTCGCAGAAACTGGAATGGCTTGTGGTCCCCATTTCCTCTTGTGTTAACAGCTGCCAACCCCGCCTTGAGTTTTGTGCATGAACCGTCGACTGGTGGATTGGTTATTATGTCGTCCATTTCTGCGGCATTTCTGTGGTCGAGCTGGGCAATAACATGATGGAATTCAGTTCTTTCACTCGTAATAATACTGAGTTGGAATTGACCTGCTTGGGCGAACCATAGCGCAGGCTGTTCGGCCCAAAAAGGAGGCATCTTCACCGCCACACAGCTCCTGCAGCTGCCTACTCCGTCGTCATATTGGCTGTATGTGTGTACGCGGCACCTAACACGAGTTAAATTATCACTTTATCATGATCACGTCGGAGTCACCAGATGTGGGTTAAGCTTGAACAGAAATGTAAACACCACAGGTATGCATAACACTACATTTATTTACTCCACGTACACAATATATGAACAACACACGAACTAACGTAACACATTCAGCGGTTTAAGTTCCAGTAAGCATGCGTCTGTTTTCTGTAGAAGACCAGTCCCGGCTCCCTAACTTGCTGTGGTTTCTCGGTAGGGGTGGCTTAGCTTCTAAAGCGCACAGCTGTTCCTTGTCACTCACTAATCGGTGTCTGGGAGATGCTGCCGTCTGAAGACGTGCACACCCTTGGAAGCAGTTTCCAAGGGACAGCAGTTAGCCACTGTTCTGTGTGGTGATTAAGCCACCACATGCTCAATGGGGTTTAAGGCAGGAGACTTCGGGGACCAATAGAAGCACACGTTATTTCTGAGTGTCCTATTAACCAGTCTTTGGTGAAATTGGATGTGTGCACAGCACCGTTGCCGTGCATAAACAAGTATTGCTCCTGTTCCGGGAAATTAGCCCTAACACAGTGTTCTGAAGGACATCAATATGCACCGCACTGGTCATTCTCTCCAGTGTCCTGGTCCAGATGCTGCCATATAGGCGTAGAAGTGAACTGATATTCTTCCAGAGCGATTTCCACGACATGCCTGGAATCGTATCTTGTGCCACGCGGCCTATAAAGACACATCGTACCTTGTTGGTCAGATAGGAGTACCTTCTTGTCCGACCAGATCATTAGATGCCAGTAGGCCTGTGGTAGCTGAATGTTTCTTTGGACTCATTCCAGTCTTCTGGTTTTTAGCCTCAGTGAGGATTCTGTTGGTGGCAGTACGATGAAATTTTAGGCCAGCCTACTTTAATCTCCGCCATACAGTTTCATGAGAACAGCCGTATTCCACAGCCTTATCAAAAAGCTTATCTTTTTAATTAATTTGAGTCCGATATCACAGCCAGGAAATAACGGCAAGCCTCTACATAAGTTAATACGTTTTGTCCTATTTTATACCAAGTAAACAACGGCAAACATAGTGGTGATATTTCACTGTCTTTCGAACTGTTTACATATTAATGGCGCCGCCAATTATAACATATTATGCCACGACACACTTCCGAGAGCGTATGACGTAAACGACACATCTTCCATGAAGTTCCCCGCGGCTATAGTATTAGCTTCCGCGCTTGGTTTCTTCCGCACCTCTCGGAGTGTTTTAAGATGTTGAGGCTATAGATAGTATCTACTCGAGAACCCTCTTGAGTTAATATGGAAGTCTGACTACCCAAAGCTGGGAAACAAATTGTGTTTCCTGTACGTCTTGCACAATGAGTTTGCCACCGCGAGATTTTTTTGAAAGATTAAATTGGTATGTAAAATCAAAATTGCTTATTATGTATTGAGCGCCTCTGGCGTGGTTTAAAGGTATAGTGGCAATGAATATTAGCGGGTCGAATATATTGGAAAACAAAGAAATATGATGAGCCACAGCTGTACATAAAATTCAGTAATTTTTTCCAAGGCTTTGGTAGGGAATACGACGGTGAATATGAATAAGGGTTTAGTATACACTTTTCTCATAAAAGTTATCCTATCGCGTTATACTCCAACCCTAAAAGTAGAATATGATTGGATTGCATAAAACGTGGGAACATACCTGTCGTATTTATACCGTCTGGTTTGTGCGTGTGTCTGTGTTATATCGTACAACAAAACTAAAATATTTCTAATAAGGTAATAGTGCCCAGAGCCCTTCGCACAGTAAGCAGAGTCCGTACCAAGCCTAGCTACGGGGGTACGCATTAGAGTAATTACAACTCACTGATTATAATTATTTTTGACCAGCGTAGTCAATTCCATACTCTGGTAGTGATAAGAGATGGTGACATATTCTCTGCTCTCTATTCCTCTGTCGAGCTGCAGGCGAAGTATGGTGGTGGGGGACTATAGACCTTCCAGTAGGAGAACCGCACAATCACCCCAGTGAAAGCTGTTGTAGATTTCAGAACTTCGTTGCCAGTCTTAGCGAAATGTCTAATAATATGCTTTGCATATTGAGGGAAATATATTGTCCTTACAAACACTGAGTAACCGTCTTGAATATACAAATACTATCACTTATAAATCACCTATTTTCATGAATCATACTCTCGATATCTAAAATATGAGGTCGTGTCGTTAGCTTTCTAATTCTAAGCCGAATCGATCGATCTAGGATATTGCAAAATAACTAGTAAAATCCCAGCCTATGTAGATCACTGGTTCGATTCTTTCCGCGAGAACTGTACCTATAATCCAAGATAGATTCAATTATTATTTATTTAATTCTATTACGAGATTCAATGGGATGCTAATTTTCATTTCCGCTATATCTTAAAACCACGTCAGAGGCGTACAACACTAACAACATTAGATTCGGCGGGAATTCATACTAAGCAGTTTTGATTTAACATACCAATTTAGATACGATCATTTATTAATCGCTTATTTATATAAATCATACGCTCGACATCTAGAATAGAAAATCCTGTTGTTCACTTTGGAATCCTACGCGAGAATTCCATCACCAATCTACGATGAATTAAATTATTAGTAATTTAATTGTGATACGAGATTCAATTACATTCTAATTTTGATTGCCGCTATACCTTTAAACTACGTCAGAGGTGCACAATGTATACAAAGGAATACTTTGATTTCACGTACCAAAGTCTCATTGTACAAGACGTATAGGAAGTTCAATGTTTCCGCGGCGTAGGCCGAACAGACCCCCCTATTAACTCAAGAGGATTCCGGTGTAGATATTATCTACAGCTTCCACATCTTAAAACACTCAGAGAGTTGGGGAAGTAGCCAAGCACGGGAGATTAATACTATAGGCGCCGGGAACTTCAGGGAAGTTGTGCCGTTACGTCATAGGCATTCGTGTGTGTGTGTTGTAACGTAATACTATCTAATTTACCAATTAGCGGCGCTTATAATACGTAAATAGATCGAAACCCCATGAAATATCACTACTGACATGTGGATACGTTACTCCATTAGAGACCAATTTCAGTTATTCTTTAAGGTTTTCCTGTTTTACGATTTATTAGTACAGTATTTTCTCTGTTCTCTTTATCATTTATTACCGCAATTACTGTTACACATAACACATGAACACAGACACACATGCACATGCTGGGAGCCGATCTGCGGTCCAGAGCTTGGCGGAGTGTCTTAGCTGTACGCTCTAGTGACCATAGCCACGGGGGACGGTAGCAGTTACAAAAACAGCTATCACGGCCAGAAAACAAAGGCAAGATTACGCATCGCATTTACGCCCGATATCACAGCGAGAAAACAGCGATAAACACAGTAGTATAGCCAGAAAATATTAAGGAGAGCTATATGTAGGGATCCATTTTTAAGCAACTTGTTTCAATTCAAAGATAAACATAAATTAATCCTTAGGTAAGAGATTTAAGTAAATCGATTTTATATTCACTGATTAAGGCGCAGTCATTGGAATTAAATTTAGGATAGGATGTTTGGCGTATTCTGTGCGGCAAATGTGTTGTGACATGAGAGTTAATGACCTTGTGATATGTTTTATATTACCACTGCAGGCCATTTTAATTCACTACAGAATAGCCTGTCTTTTATGTTATAAAACGGGAACTATTGCACTCATTTGGAAACCACTCAAATTTAGCACCGGAAACAAAGCATGCTCTTCATATCTTTATTTCGGTCGTACCAGCGCCATTTAAATTGCAGTTTCTGTTGCTGTAATCTTTGACGATACCGTCCAAGACATTCATCATAAATATAGTGCTACCAGTGATACGATTATGAAGGAACTCATTCTCAACAACGTCGGAAGATGCTATTGTTTTAAGGAAGCTAATTTTGCTATTAATTTTACATTGTTTTTAGTAATGGGAGGGTTCTACCACCAAATTCCTCCCTAGCTACGTCGTTGGGTAATTATGTGCATACGTTACTTCATTTTTGCTCGATATCCGAATAGGAAAACAAAGGAAGCGGCTGCGTCAGTTACAATATTTGTTTCCAATATCACAGCAAATAAACAGCAGCAAACGTATACAAAAGTTATTCTACTAGTGTCCGATATCACAGCCAGAAACCACGGTATTATGTCCATATTTTTTATGAATGCACCATGACAGAACCTAGGGAAACGTCAAAATTGGTAAGTACTTACTTCACCCTGTGGAAATGATGCATTAGAGAATAAAATCGAAAAATAGTAACCATATATCCGGTATGCGCCCAATGTTACTTTTGGGAAACAACTGTGGGAAATGGAAAGAATGTCCTCCATTTTTATTTATATCACTTTTGGAGAACAAAGGGCGTCGGGGTAGTGCAGTAGTTTCGTTTCTGGCTCTCGTACTGAGGGTATGGGTTCGATTCCCAGCTCTGGGGTAGTGATTTTAAGCCGGCCCTATTATGGACCTCACCCCTGACGTTTTCATATGAAGCATAACCTAAGCTCAAAGTGTTTCACCGTGCGCAGTAAAATCTGTAGGTCCTCTCATTACACCACAATCTTCTCCATCACCATACAATCGAAGGGAACGGATTTTGCCGGCTTTGTGCCTCGAGCGTAGAAACGGGTCCCGACATCGCTTGGTGGATTGAGGTATTCTCCGAAGGTCACAGCCTATATGGGGAGCGTTAGAAATGACGACGATATTTGGGGAATAAGTTACAGGGAGGCAGTGAACAGTGGCTACAAGTTACTCCACTAATGCACCATATCACAGTTATGGAACAGCGGTGAGCAGTGGTAATCAATTAATCCATTTGTTTCCAAAATCCAATTAGGAACTACCAGCGGTCAGTGGTAACGGACTACACTATTTACGTACAATATGGTGTGGAAGCAAGAATGATGGCAAGTTGCTTCATTTGTTGTCACCAATAGTACAGTTGAGAAGAACGGCAAACTGTGGCAACAGCTTACAATATTTTGCCCACCACCGCAATTAGAGCAGTTATAGGGATCCAACAAGAAAGGAAAAGCCAACAATTAATGATGTGGGTAATCCGATTAACTTAATTGACAAATTAATTAGAGTGCACGTGTTTCCTGACACCCTGCATCATTTGAGGGTACCATCCGCCAAAAGCATCCTGCATCTCTAAGTGCTTGTCACCTGTCAAATTGAATGATAAGAGTTGACAAGGGTTTTATAACGCTTGACAGGTGATGCATGCCATTTCAATAAATCAGATAACAATCTGACACGTGTATACTTATCGCCAGTTATTAACTTCAAAAGGTTGAAGTCGCCACTAATGTCTATAACCCTCCTAGTGGTTTAATTTTCCAGTATCTACCTCCTAAATCCCTGGTCACATGCCATTGATTGATTAATATAACCAAGTGTATACTGACTCCCGAGACTTCAATGGGATATTAACGTATATGTGTATTACAGGGCATATTAAAGAATGCCAACAGTATGATAACGATTATACACGTGTATAATTATCGCGCATCATTATCTTTAAAAGGCTTAAACAGCGGAAAACACTAAACCGCTTATTAGAGGGTTAGATTTGCAATACCGACATCTAAATTCGCTGGTTGCGACCCATTGATTGATGAATATAATTAACTATATATTAATTGACTCACGAGCCCTCAAGGGGTGTTAACGTATATGCGTTTTACCATGTATATTAAAGAATACTGACAGTATGATAAGGATAATACAGGTGTATAGCTATCATGCATCATTGACTTCAAAGGGCTTAAACCGCAGACGAAGTCTATACCGCCTTTTAGAGACTTAAATATGTAGTACCCACCTCCAATATCGCTGGTCATGTGCCACTGATTGGTTAATATAATGAAGTGAAAGTGTATTGACTTTCGAGCCTTCAGAGTGGTGTTACCGTACATATTAAATCGTTGACAAGGGTCCTAAGTACTCCATCTTCGTGTGTCGTTGATTAATACAACTAAATGTTCGAATATCCACTTAAATACTTTCTATCGAGAGTAACTTACAGTTTATTAGACAGCTGCTTCCTGTCCGACAACCCTCCCTCTTAAATGAGTCAACCCTTTCTGTGGTAATTGACAGACGTCAGCAAGCAAAGGAGAATAAAATTAATAAATGTTGCATTAATATCAGAGGACAGAGCGTTTAGATATCTCTTGTAATAACCAAATCCGACATTTAACTCGATTTGCGTGTCTAAGTGCTTTATAATTATTCCAATTAAGGAATTATTAATTGTCCTTTAAGGTTGTCAGCAATAAAGGCGACCACAATGATACACAGACATACACGGTTCTCTCTCTAAACTCTCCCTCCCTGACTCTCTTTCACGGCATTTCATCTCAAAATTAAACGCACGTACGACTGCTAACACAATTAGAAATTGTATAAACAACTTAACCATTTAAGGACCCTTGTATATGACTAGAGTGGAAAGTATTAAAATAAAAATCATAATAACCCGACATTTAGAAACTTTAAAAAATACAAAGAGCTGAAAAAATAGCTTGCTAAATTATTGCAATTTTTCTAAGAATTATTTCCGCTCTTCGATACAATTATCAGGCTTATGAATACAGACAAAAATGACAGGAAGACAGAAAAAGTACAAACCTATAAGTTGAAGGGATGTTGGCAGAACGCGAATGAGAGTGGACAGATAATATTTCTTGAAGAGGGAACACGTCACATATCTAAGGGATTTAGCCTAGGTGTAAGCTCATCAGGAGGAAAAGACAATTTACATGTCTTAAATGAGCCACCTGGCACAAATCCACGATATACGATTTGAAATTTCTCAGGCATTTTTTTAATTGTTCGCCTGTTAGAGCGGAATACCTCGCTGGAAGAAAATCCTGTTTTTTCGCCTAAAGTGGCAAATGTTCCGGCCCCATATTTCGTCTCCTCCTTTCTTATGAGTTTTATATCATAAGCTTCCTCTAGCTGAAAATCCTTTAATCTTTGGATGAGCGGTAAAATGCTATTCTCAGACAGCATGTTAAGTTGATTTGCTAAACTCCCTGCATTACGAGCGGAAAAACAAATTTTTTATTTGTATTTGAATTTCATAAAAGCATATCCATCTATTTGAAAGCATCAACATTATTATTAATATTTCCATATTATATACATATATAGGATGGACCATTTAAGCCGAGACTGTACGTTGTCTCCAAAACTAAGCGTTATAGAAAGAAGTGATTTTAATAAAGGCTGCTTGATATTAGGGGGAAGGTAAGTGTCATTAGTCGTGATTTATTTGGAGGACATTGTGGTAGTCATAATATCAAGTAACCTTTATTCAAAGCATTTCTTTCTACAACGCCTAGTTTTGGAGATACTGTAATCTCAACTTATATCAGTATAAACAGAGACGACTATTTATTATGAAATCTATTAGGAATGCTGTTTCTTATTTAAATGCTTTTATTTCAACTTACTTTTATTAAAGGGTTCATAATGATTGTTAATATAATGGAAACATTTACTTTATTAGAGTGAACAGCTTTTAAGTATTATATTGAATGATCAGTATAGTGTAAAGAATATAGTATTCTATAAATATTACTAATTAGTGATATGAGTATCTCATTTTTTAATCTTAGAATGATACAGTTATACACGTCCAAGAATATATCATGGTCTAGTCATTATTAGTATACCATTTACATTACATTAGAAAAAGTAAAGCCGGCGCCTATTTTGGCTTAGATGTATGCACAGTGAATTCCTATGGACTGAAATTCTCAAATGTTTAGCCCTTATAGAAGTACATATTATCCAGAGCAGGTATTCTTAGAAATATCATGCATATAACAACTGCGATTTAAGAAAGCGTAAAATAATTTTCGCTTATCTCATAACAGTATTCTTTCTACATATGGTATACAAGAGAGTGGATTCTAAAATGTACATAATTTTTGTGTTAATATGTGGTAATGTTCGCGATAAGCCTATATATGTATTTAAATACAAAGTGGATATCTTTAAAAACTCACAAGATATTCTCGATGAGGTATTAGCTTACACCGAAGGAAAAAGCGTAGTCAATTATTCGCAGAGCAAAATAAAAGAGAACACCCAGGTTGGTTTCTTACAAGACATAGTGAAATTTTTGTAGGAACGGAACACCGTCCTTTATAACGTCCTGCATGTGTAAAGATATCATGTGCCTGAATACTTACAATCGAGATTAATACCCTCGGATGTGTAGTGATATGAAAATGACTCAATTAGATTGCTTAGCCATTTTTACAGCTTTATGTTGGTTGATTCTTAAAATGAAATCCTTTCATTGCTTGCAAGAAATGTTTCTTCGTTGGATCGTTGCGAAAGGGCGGATAGCCTAGGGCTATGAAGTAACATTGTTCCCAGAATTGCGTGGGTGGAGAAGTCTGACAGATGTAAACATGTTTTTCAACTAATGTCTATTCAGCCGTAAAAGACGCGATTTTCTTTTTGGATATTTTAGTGTCTGAACAGGATTTTGCTGGATGGAGGCCCTTTATTGGAATTGTTTCTTCTCAGAGAAATTGTTATTAGATTACCAAGGCTTTTGATTCTTTTATATTTTTAAGAGGCTTTAATGTCTATTAATGGCGGTCTGCTTTGTTGATTTATTTTTATCGATAATGTACATTGCTTCTAAGGCGTGTGTTGTATATACCATTTAACTAGAATGTTAGGGGAGCCAACGAAAATAAAAATGGGTTCTCTTGGTTTAACAATTTCTTGACGTATTACTTGCTTCAATTTTCCTCAAACAATTGTAGCACTCTGTACAGCTGCTTATTTGTAGACCGAGTATAAACACCAATCAGTTTTAAAATGAAATAAACGGGCAAGCTTTCTAGTTTAGCGGACCTTTAGTAGAATTGTGTTTGTCTCAGAAAATTGTTATTGTATCACAAAGCTTTTTTCATCCGTTATATTTTATTTTTTATATTAGGGATTTTAATGTTCATTTAGAATTCCTTGGTTTGTTGATTGGTTTATTATTTATTGATATTCGAGGGTATTTCTATAATTCACATATCAGTATTATACCAATCCATGGAATCAATATATCGTCACTTCATCACCCTCATTGTAGTATTCTACAATGGATGAGTGGTGAAGAACTTAAAGCTGACGACTACAAGCATTATATGAACACGTTCGTCTTTCGTTTGGTCAACGTGAAGTCGGTTGTCGCTTGATGCAGTGTATTGAATTGGGTTGAGCGATATGATAGGTTCATTGTATGGGTTCTATCGTTCACCCCCTGGGCTCCTGTCTCATACATAGCCCTGTATAAGCGATGAAATGTGTACAGCAGGCTACCAGCTTTGGTCATGTACTTCGACAGATCAAGAGAATGTTCTTGCATGTTAACTTCACTGACCATTTTAGCTTGTTGAGAAGCTGCGATGTCGTTCCTTAAATACCTACTACTACTACTACTACTACTACTACTACTACTACTACTACTACTACTACTACTACTACTACTACTACTGCTGCTGCTGCTGCTACTACTGCCACTACTACTGCTGCTGCTGCTACTACTACTAATAATAAATAACTTATCATTGAATTTAAGTAAATAATAGTTAGAAAAACTGAGATAGTTGATTTCTTATAACATCATTTCTTTAAAAATCCTTACATTTATTCAGAATATAAACATTTCTATTGTGTTGTACATTTAATAAAAATATCTGTGTTACATTTACATAACTTTCTCTGCACTCTGTCGTTAATTGGTGTGTATAGAAGTTATTCTTACTCAAGCTTACTTCTCTATTTACTACACTTTAAAACAAATAATCCTTTTTGCTGAAATAGCTACATCTCGCTATATATACAAAGAGAGCAGTGACAGTCACATTTTTAAGCACAGGAGGCTTTGTACTGGCCTTAAAATTCGATATTATTTCCATGCAATCACTAAAAACAACTGAATGCTTTAGAGGTTTTAAGAGAATGACCAAAAATGAACAATTCGAAGCTTTAATAACGGAGTAATATGATGAAGAGAATAATAATTTAAAAAATTGCGACAGGTAATTTCTTATAAAATCATTACTTTAAAAATATACTTACATATATTCAGAACATAAAAAAATTCATTCTGTCCTACAATTAATAAAAACGTGATGTGACATATTCACACGACTTTCTCTACCCTCTATCACTTATTGCTGACTATACAAGATATTCTTACTGATACCTATTTCTTTATCTACTACATTTTAATCCCAATAAACCTTTGTCGAAATGGCTACATTACATATTTCGCTATATATGTAAAAAGAACAGTGACAGTCAAATGTTTAAGAACAGGACTCCATACTGAAAACTCCATACTGTTACCATGCAATCTTGAGAAATAACTGAATGTTGAAAGGACTTTAAGAGAATTACCTAGAAAAGAACAATTAGAACCTTTAAGAATATCTGAGAAACGTCTTATGCCATAAAGACCTATTTTAAATAAGCTGTGTGTTTTAAAGACATCTACAACCACATTTTTAAAATAATTATGGAGCCTGCCTACATATCTTCTAAGATACTGATATTAACAGATCTTAAAAATAATCATTTGATCGTGTATTACTGTATGTTGTGTTTACAGAGGAAATAAAGCATGTAAACCTGTTTTTCAGTCTTCAACACAGTATAGCCTTTAAATGATTGTATTTTTCAGCACTTCTTTTTGAAGATTTTACGCCCAGGCAGGATCAGTCGTGCGACGGCGAAGGGACTAACTTATTTACACAAATAGAGGCGTGCGGAATCCGGTCTATTGTTCTGTTTGGGAGTAATGCATCTTTTGCTGCTCTTAAGATTTCATAAAAGGAAAGCGTTTCTCTAGCATATATCCGTGTGGGATGACAATACTATCAGGATTAAATATACTCAGAGTATCCAGTAAGTAATTAATTGTTTTTAATGACATGATTCGAATTTCACTACGGATAGCATATGCTTACCTCAATTCTCGTGTACTTAGCATCATCGACTGTAACTATTATTACCTGCAATCAACATCGCAAAAATGTGATTTCAATTATCCTTCATTGGAATCCCGATACTTCAACGATTTCCAGAATTTCCCCTGCATCCTGGGTTAAACCGCTTAGGTTTGTGACTTGCTCCGTCTTCAAGAAAACTGATCTTTCCACCCTCATTCGCGGTCTGCCAATATCCCTTCCACCTACGGGTTTATACTTTTGGTATTATTCACTACTTTCCTGTCATTTTTGTCTGTATTCATAAGCCTGGTAATTGCATTGAAGAGAGGGAATATTTGTGATGTTTGAGCAAGCGATTTGTTCAAAATTTTATAATTGTTAGAGCTTTTCAATTTCAGATTATGGCTTCTTTTTATTTGAATACTTTCAACTTTAGTCATATAGAAGGATGTTTAAAACGTGAAATTATTTACATAATTTCTAATTATGTTATCAAACGTTTGAAGCTCGTACCTGTTTTTAACTTTGAGGTGAAATGCCGCGAAAGAGAGGCAGAGAGAGAGAGAGTTTAGAGATAGATCTGTGTGGACTGTGTGTGCGCGTGAATGCGGTCAGCTTTATTTTTAACACCGCTTTAAGGGCAATTAATAATTACTTAATTGAAATAATTATAAAGCACTTTTACATGCAAATCGCATTAATATTTCGCGTTTGTTTATTACAAGCGCTACCTAGGACTCTGACCTGTGATATTAATTCAACATTTATTCATTTTATTCTCGTTTGCTTGTTGGGACTAGTTAATGAATCCGCAGAACGGGTGGAATAATTTAAGAGGGAGTGTTGTCAGACAAGAGGCAGCATCTAGCATATCGTAACATATTCTCGATAGAACGGGTTGAAATGAATAATCGAATATTTAGTTATATTGATCAATCAATGATACGCGACGGTGAGGTACCTAGCCTCCTTCTCAACAATCAAGCCTTTGAAGTCGTCGATGGGCCATAATTATCACGTTTATGATCACGCTGTTGACATTGTTTAATATGTATAGTAACACCCCTCTGAAGGCTCGGGAGTCAATTAATACTCACTGATATTCACGCGATCAGAGATTTAAGAGGTGGATACTGCAAATCAAAATGTCTAAAGGACAGTATAACCTTCGCCTGCCGTTTAGCCCTTTGAAGTCAATGATGTGCGATAATTATTCACGTTTATGATCGTTATTATGTTGTTGGCAATCTTTAATATGATGATAATACACATATACAGTAACACAACTTTGAAGGCTCGGAAGTCAATTAATATACACTTAATTACATTAATCAACCAATGGCATGTGACCAGTGACTTTAGAGCTGTGTACTACAAATACAAGCCTCTAAATTGGGATATAGTCTTTGTTTGTGGTTTAAGCCTTTTGAAGTCAAAGTTGTGAGATAATTGTACACGTATCACGTACCTAAAATGATAACTAGCTACTTCATTATTTCTGAAAATGACCATCTGGGAACAATGGTGAACAACGGTAACAATTTACTTCTTTTTGTCGCTCTCAGGGACAGGGAGCAATGGTGAACGTGCCCCTAACTATGTTAGTAACTACTGTACCTTGTAGTTTTAATAAGATTGTAAAAATCTTATTTATGCATAAGAGAAACAAAATATAAATAGAGGATCATATTCTATAATGGATTACGTAAGAGTAAACCAGAAGATAAACATGTCGAGTTGAAGACACAATTGCTTCACAGAATGGGATGATCGTGGTGAATATTTTCTACCACCGGCTTTACTTCCCTTCCGAAGGAAGCCATCTAAGGATTTTGACTCCCGAGAAAACCCATCGCCCTCGCCGAGTTTGAACCCGTGACCTCGGGAACTAGAAGCTAGCGTGGTAAGGTATAACTGATGGAAAATTAAATAATATAACCGCGAACAGCCTTGAAAGTGCAATTACTATATAGACTAAATCAAATATGTTAACATAGGGAATTCAAGACCATATACAGAAGAAAACTACATTGCTCATGATACAAATTAACGGAAAAGTATCCTATTGACCATTATGTAAGAACTGATGATTTTTAAATGTGCTTAAAAGCTACAACCCCATATCAGTAGATTTATTAGCATGTTAAGGAAATCCCGCAGGAAAAAATTCCGGTACACCAGCGGCGCTGATGTGATCTTGCAATTGGCAGCGTCGTTAACAAACAAAATACATACATTTTTTAATTTGCATAAGAAGTAAATAACCGGAATAAAGAATATAGGGGAAAACAACCATGGATTTAAAGTTGGTATGAAGAATTGGAGCATTTGATGTAAAAGGTCGAAGTTTTCATTAGATGTGTAAACAATAATAGCAAACGAAGCAAATCTGAACATAATTAGGGCTCAGGTTAAAAGATGTATAAGAAAATTAATCAGGAATGACTTTAGGAAGTATGTGACATAATTTACACCGAATAGATAATGAAATTTACAAACTGATTAGAGGCCTAAACGAAGAAGAAGAAAATGTAAAGAACATTAAAGACGAATACATATGAACTACTTCATACTTTTATGGATAGACCGAGTGACATAGAAATATAAAATAAAATTAAAAAGCACAGAATTGAAGTCAGTAACATAGAAACTGAAATTAGAATGGACAAAAAAATAAAGCATTTTGTAGCCACAGGAACAGAACATAATGTATATGAACTTTTAAAATACCCAACTAGAAAGCCTTATAGAGTGTCTTCTAGAATTTCTCAATGCGTCAGAAGAAAATCAACTGTTGAAAAATTGAAGATAACAATATGACCAATATATAAGGAAGGAAATGGATCCAACCAAAAGGAATAGCGGAATAAGTATACTTGATGAAATATAATAAAAACACTATAGGAAGATAATAAACACTACATTAACTAGCATTTCGGTAGCAATAAGCTGGAAGAGTAAACGGGGCTCAGGAAGGATACACGTTGCTAATATAGAGTATATGCTCTAAAGTTTAAGCAAATGATAGGAAAATGAAAGGAATTTAATGTCGAAACATGTTTTTCTTTTTTTAATTAATGGATGCTCTTTAACTGCTGTGGTCCTTAGCGTCCCATTCTATATTAGGCGTGAAGGACCGGTAATTTTGCTCAGAGGTCTCTTATCAGGCTTGAGGTTTTTTTATGTGCCATAAATCTACGACACGGGACCACCGGCTTTACTTCCCTTCCGAAGGAAGCCATGCTAAGGATTTTTACGCCCGAAAAAATCCATCGCCCTCCACCGGATTTGAACCCGCGACCTTGGGAACTGGAGGCTAGCATGGTAACCACTACACCACGGAGGACGACGAAACATAACGTATCCTATATATGGATCATAAGTATTAGGCCGTTCGATTAGGTGTAAATTCAAACATTATAGAACATTTTAAAGGAAAGGGGACTAACGAAACACTTAATATATGTATAAAAAACTATGTACGTCAAGAAAAAATCAAAATAAACCACCGAAAGCAAAAGCGCTTACAGGAAAGGTTATAGAAACTTCACCATTATCCAACTGGTATGTTATATTCCTGCCTTATAAACTTGCTGGTTTATATAAATTTTCTTGCTGTAATTGATGGGGAATACCTTTCACTTTCCTTTACCCTCTCTAAACTTCCGTTTTTTGCATTATATTTAAATTGCCGGGTATTTACTAATACATATTAAGAGCAGAGGAGATGAATCATTAAAATATCTCGTCGCTATTACTCATGTTATCCATTATCTCCAAAAAGACCAGCTTATGTATGTAGCAGGGAGAGCCCATGTATTGCAAAGGCAATAGTCCTAGACATTATCTATGATAGAAGATCCTGAGGGGAAGCTTATATAACAAGTTCATGTTGTAAGCGTGATGCATAATTCTCTGTATTTTTTATATAACTTGTGGTGCTTAATGTACCGGTCGCTGTATATCAGCGACACAGTCGGGAGTGTCGGTCTTGGCACCTTACACCAACCTGTGAAAAATATATAGTTTACTTAACCGCAATTGTAATAATTTGTTCTTCAAACAAGTTGTATTACTTCAGGAATCTGACCGTCAACCTCTACCTTGTCTTACCATCTTGACAACTTACCCACTAAAATAAATAACGAAATCGCTCTGTTGAGTCCACGATCTTCGATATACGACATAACATTTCTGGTGTCACGTGTGGGGTATTATGTAAAATTGGTCGGTGAGTTCGTGAAACGGAGAGCAGCACCTTGGTAGACTTGGATCTAGATGGTAGGGCAGCCACGAATGGTGGAAAGTCGTGAAATGTGGAAATTTGGACTCCGTTCTACAGCAATGCAAACTAAACAGAGAAAGCAACGCAGAATATACGACTACCGCAACATCTTTAACGTCGTAATCAAGGAAGGTGAATCTGTGAGTCTTTGCTCAAGCCCATGCCTAATATTTGTTCTACTCTAGGATTAATGCCTGAAATGTCTAGTGCTAAGGAAAGTAACCCCAAAGACATACCTAGCAATTAAATAGGCGTCACGGGCGCATTGAGGTTGACACATCCTTTTAAGATAGACAAAAAGAAATGTCTTATAGTTGAATATGAACATCGATTTGAAGCAATTGACCTTGTAAATGAAGCTAAATTGATTAAATTTGTTCTAACTAAAATTTGCGGTGAACCAGGAACAGCAATCACTCATAGGTATTTGGAAAATTCGGCAGAAGTAACAACATATCTTAAGAATACGTACTCTGAGAAACTTACATTGCATTTATCATTCCACACAGTTAACTTTTGCTAGGCAAGAGAAATCAGAATATGTTGCATATTGGGTCCATAGGATTCAAATCTTTAATTCTAGGTCTAGACAAAGCGCATTAACGGTCTGTAAAGAGACAGACAGGCCAGTTTTTTTAATTTGAGGGATATGATAATAATCTTTAGTTTCATACACGGTCTCTATTCAGATAGAATTCAAACGGTATTTCGGAGTAGGATCCATTTGGAGGATCTTGATAAAGCTGCCGAAGCGACACTAGAGGAGCAGGAGCCATGAGGTTTAACATGCACTCAGTGAGTCAGGGAATCAGGAATAATCACACGTTAGGTGTTGTAATTGTGGGAAGCTATGGCACACTGTAAACATGTGTTATTTAAAGCAAAAGGAATTTAAAAGAGATTTTAATGTCAATCACTTATCCTCAGAAAGTAACATGAACTTCAGGAATCACATGCTATAGTTGCGGGGAAAAGTTGCATAAGGACATGGAATGTAATAGGCCAAAGAATCGGTTCCTGAAAATAAATAAAAAAAAACAGTGATGAAGCATGAAAGGGGTTAGGTTCTTCAGAACGAAGAGTAGGGTACATTGGCAGTCAACGTGTTGAGTACATAGATTTATACGTAAATATAGCCGGAAATATGGGCAAATTGAAATTTGTAATTGACACAGGAGCAGACGTAAACTTAGTAAAGGATGTAGCCACAAATGTTGGTGTACCGTATGTTGTTTCTAAGAGTGTTGCAATTAATACATTTGAGTGTACAGTGATGAATACAAAGGGCACTGCGACTGTTTTCATTTCAGTGGGAAAGAGCGGTGTGTCAGTAGAACTACAATTAGTTGATAGGAATAACTTTCGATTTCCTTATAATGGGATACTGGGATGACATTTATTGTAGATGACAAGACAAGAATTTGCTGAGTATAAGGTAGTTGAGTTGATGTGGTATGAGATTAAGTTAGCAGATAGCGCTGAGGCCCAAGCTGCCACTGTAATGAAAGTGAAAGGCCGGACGAAAGCTGTCGTTAGGCTTCCAGTACAGACCGACTACTGGGGTGAAGTAGGCATAGTGGAAAAGACGGGATATAAAAAAGGTGTTTGCGAGGCAGGTGCACTGTTTCAAGTCCAGGAGCATAGCATGGTGACAACAATTCTAAATGCTTCTGAAGGGGATTTTGTGTTCGAAGTCCCGATACTTCATATAGTTGAAGTAAACTTGAACGCAGAGGATAAACTGTGGAATATCGCTGATAGCAAATGGCAGGATGGAGGAGCCAAATAAGAGAATAAATACGGCAATTGCTGACTTGAGATTAAATCACCTCTTTGAAGAGGAAAAGGTGTTGTTAGTTAACACATACACATATTATCAAGAAGTGTTTCATTTAGAAGGAGAGAAGTTAGATTGTATGGATGCAGTGAAGCATTCCATTGGTTTAGACCTTTTGCACAGCCGATAACTTCTAGACCGTATAGGTTGCCAGAGGTGCAGAGATAGGCAAATTAAGAAGCTACTGGAGGCAAAAGTCATAGAAAAAGGTATATCTCCTTAGAATAGTCCTCTTATAATTGTTTCTAAGAAACTTGATGCTAGTTGTGAGAGTAAATGGCGTCCTGTAGTGCATTTCAAAAAGTTAAATAAGAAGACCATAGGTAATGCATATCCTTTGTCGAATATAAACAAGACATTAAACCAGCTAGGTCAGTGTAAACATTTCTCACGTGTTGATATTCTGCAAGCTTATCATAACATAACAATGGAGGCTGGTGATAAGGATAAGTCAGCTTTCAGAAGGGAAGAGGGACACTGCGTGTATAAGCGGATGCCCTTTAGGTTGAAAGCTGCACCTCCTACTTTTCAGAGATTGGTGAACACTGTTTTAAGCCAGTTGACTGGCAGTACCTGATTTGTATTTCTAGATGATCTAGTAATTTGTTCTAGATCACTAGAAGAGCCTGACAGTTAATTGAGAGATATGTTTCAGCGATTTACGCAATATCGTCTGAAACTGTAACGCGAATAATCTGAAACCTTAAGGAAAGAGGTGAATTATTTAAGTCATGTAATTTAGAAAATGTGGTGCGTTGAGATCCGAAGAAGGTAAAGGCAATTCTAAAACTTGCAGTGTCTAAAAATGATAATGGGATAAGAAGTTTCCTGGAAATTGCTAGTTAATACAGGAGATTTGTGCCTAACTTCAGTAGAATTGCAGCCCCTTTGCATGTGTTGCTAAAGAAGGGGCGGGAATTTAATTGCATGAATGCACAGGAAAATGTCTTTGCAGCATTTAAGCAAATACTAAGGATGCAATCAGTGCTGAAGTATCCTAACTTGAACGAAAGGTTCATATTAACGACAGACGCTAGTAGCATGGACCTAGGATGTGTTTTGTCGCTAAGGAAAATTGGAAAGGATTCAGATGTAGCTTTTGCAAGTCGAACACTCAAAACCGCGGAAAAGAATTACAACATTGCTGAAAAATAATTATTGGCGATAGTTTGGGGTATTAAGTACTTTAGGCCATTCCTATATGGCAAAAGTTTTACTGTGGTCACTGACTACAAACCATTAACATGGATCATGAACGTGAAAGATTCTGGCGCGAGGTTAATTAGGCTGCGTATTAAGTCGGAGAAGTATGGCTCCGACATTAAGTATTACACAAATGCATACCCGTTGAATAGGATGAAGAGGTAGTAAGCGAAGGTGATGAGTATCATAAATTGGATACTGAAAATGAGGCAATAAATAGACCGATTTTGAATGAGGAAGGCCGAAAGATGGTTTTGTATGAATATCACGATTCTCCATTGGAAGAGCACCGGGGAATGAATTGTACTTCTCCGGTCATAAAAGAAAAGAATTACTCACCTGAAATGAGGCGAGATATTGAGTAATATATAAAGAGATGTCCAGACTGCCAGAAAAATAAGGCATCAATGCCAAAGAAGAAGGTCCTAATGTTAGTGACCACAACTGTTAAATCAGTCTGAACGATGCATGATAGACATTGTAGGTCCTTTTACTGAAATTGACAATGGAAAGAAGTATTATATTTAACCTTTAGGGCGATTTGAATAAATTTATTGTGGGAATGCCCATTCAAAATCAAGAAGTGGAAATAATGGTGACAATTTCTGCGTAACGTAGTTGTAAATGTTGGACTATCCGAAAGGCTAATAACAAATTAAGAACCTAACTCTCTAAGTCAGCTATTTAAGAATATTTGTAAACTTTTGCAGATAAATGGGATTCAAACAATTGTATTTTACCCTCAGTCAAATGGTCGATTGGAGAGAAGACATGGGGTTTTGGCCAAATATTTAAGGCATTATATTCAGGACGATGAGTGTAACTGGGATTCGTACGCATGTGTGCAATGTTTCTGTACAGCACAACAGTGACACGTCAACATGATACATAGCTTTCGAGTTAGTATTTGGTAGAAAACTATTTTTCCTCATTGTTGAGGTCTGAGATTAACTATCTTTTTATGGTTATGCTATAGAGCTCAGAAATACATTAAGAACAGTTCATAAAATTGTGAACTCAAAATGAATCGCCATTAAGGAAAAGAGTAAGATGTACTATGATAAAGGTCAGAAGCATGTATTTTTTAGAAAGGTGACAAAGTATTATGGTATGATGAGTCGCTTTCGAGGCGAAGATCTTAGAAGTTAAATTCTCAATGTATAGGTTCTTATGAAATAATTGAGGCAAATGAAGCCAACGCCAAAATAAAGGAGAGAAGGAAAACACAAAAGGTTATTGTAAATAGGCTTAGGCCGTTCATCTAAAGAAGTGACAGAATAATGAACACAGCATAAGACATGTTTTCTTATTTGCAGGCCTCATGGCAGGAATGCGAATGAAAACCACGTGGAACATGGGAGTCCTAATGACTTTCTTACTTCTAAGTGCTTACAACCTTCCAGATAACAATAAGGAAAATGAGTTAGGTTATAAGATAGAAAAGTATGGCGACTTTATGGTCTGTATTATCACCACATACGTAGAGTTAATTTATCCAATCAGTTTATCTTACCATAAACAGTGCAGTTGTTTATGTAGACTTAACAAATTAATGGTTAGGTGAATACACTACAATAATACCTCAGGCAAGTTAACCAGTTATGCACAATACCCTAAGAGTTGAAAAGTGAGAGAACGGGACAATGGGGTATGGTTCTGATCAGAACAATAGCATTAATGACCCTTTGTACTGTACTGCCAAATCGCGCCTCCCTGCTTTGTGGCCCGACCCGAAAAATCGCCGACCACGCCCCCTTCTTTGTGTGTTACTAGCATGCCGCGCGGTAGAGTATTAGAATAATGGACTATTGTCCTTTTGTGGCCTTACCCCGAGAAGCCGCCGACCATGCCCTCTGTTTGTGTGCTACTGTCATGCCGCCCGGTAGAGGTTCAGAAAAACTGGCATTTGTCCTTTTGTGACCTGACATAATGCCGGCCGGGAGAGGAGAACAATAGGGTATTGTGCTCGTCGCTAATGGAGGTGGGTCTTTGTGCGCTACTGATACCGACAGCCGAGGATAGTCGAACAATGGGATATTGTTTTCGTCGCGTGCCGCCGCCTCCGCAAATCGATATAGGAGATAATTCCGTCAATCAATCAGGTAATGTTCGTCCATGTATAACATTGTCTAACATTATTGAAAAAATCCATCAATTGTTTATACTGCTAACGTACTGGCATCGGGCCTCTACAGGGCTGGACGCAAACCCTCGATCGAAGTATCCCGCCGCATGTACTTTGATTGATTAATGTAATTAAACGCTGCTCGTAGATCAATGAATACAGTTAAGCATTTTTGATTGATTAATGTAAATAAGTGTATATGAATTGACTCGCGCACCTGGCTGTCATCGTATATGTGTGCGCATGTTAAGGTGACTGTTATGCGTGTATAATTATTGCGACTAATAACACTTGTTTAATTCTACTTTTGAGGGAATTTTTTGGGGAGTTTATAAGAATATTGCAAAACTTAGACGAATCCATGACTGAAAGGACAGAGTTGGCGTAAATGGCTAAAATGAGACGTTAACGATTAATTCTTTCACTGAAACCCCGAGCGCGGTCCATCTCGTGTACGGTGCTCCCCCACGACTAATAATCTCTCGGATCTACAGGCATGGACTGCCTCGTATCCCCTCCCAAACATCCCTTCCCTCTCCATGCCGCTCACGGTCTCCCGCGCGCTCTCTAGATGGCAGCGACGAAGCTGCGCTCTTCCGGACAGGGAGGAAGGAGCCGGACGTTCGCCATATTGGGTTTAACATGCGGATGGTAGCCATGTTTGGTTCCCGGGAAACAGAGAGCATAAATAATTTGAAGGGTGATAAGGAACTTCGCACTTCAAGATATTTTGTCTAAGGTTTGTTTACACGTAGGGCTGGCTCTAAAAATAAATAAATAAATACGGGTTAACATTATAGTTAAATATTAGATACGTTATTTATAAATAAATAAATAATGGAATACGGTGAGTGCTCTAAACAAAACAACTCCCTTGTTACTCTTTTAATTAACGCTAGTTAAAGAACGCTCATAAAGAATTCAATAGAAGTATATATCGACAGTCGAGGTAAAATACAGAGCAGGGACTTTAAAACAGGCGTTGTCGATAAAGCACTCCACCCGCAGCGCAGTCATGCGCATAGGCATGGACTTTCAAACAGACGTTGGAGATAAAATACCAGACTGGCAGCGCAAGCACACGCGTAGGCAGGGACTTTAAAGCAGTCATTGTCGGTAAAAAGAGGTTAAAGAACGCTCATAACTAAAGCTCAATAGAAATATATAAATCCAGTCGACGAAAAATACAGGGCAGGGACTTCAAAACAGGCGATGTCGATAAAGCATTCCACCCGCAGCGCAATCACGCGCATAGGCATGGACTTTAAAACAGACGTTGATGGTAAAGTACCACACTGTCAGCGCATGCACACGCGTAGTCAGGGACATTAAAATGGTCATTATCGTAAAACACGCATCCACCACACAAGCACTCTCTCTCTCTCCTTTGCAGTTAGTAACTTTAAAACAGACAATGATTAAACATGTCGGTCGGTGACTAGTCCCTGTTTCCCATGGTGTGATGTCATACGGTGATGGTAGAGTATTTTCACGAGTGGTATACAACAATCCCGTTCTTTTTTACGATATGGTTCAGGCGGTAACGTCTACGGTACGCATTCGAGAGGTTCCATGTTAGATCCCCGTCGGTCGCACCTCTACCTCGGATTTTTCGCGGTTTTCCCTGGTTGACGAAGGCGAATGCCGGAGAAATGGTTACTACCACAATTTCCTTTCCGTTTCATTCGCATCTTTAACGTGCGCTTCTAGGTTTCTTTGCGCATGGTGAATGCTTGCTGAAATGACACTTATCGCTTGCTCGGTTACGGATCGTTCATTAACCTCACTAGCTAGCTTGTGTTTCCTCTCTTTCTCTTTCCCCCTCTCCCTCTCTATCGATCTCTCTTTCTCTCCCTCCCTCACACAGGCACACACACACTCAATCATGCATACACAGGCATAAACACCTCTGAGATAAGGTGTATACGTTCTGTATATAGAGCGCTGTACTTAAACACCCGTAGAAGGAAGGGAAGGCCATTCAAGTGTATCATCACAGGATTTCTTCTTTATGTGTCTTTGAGGCAAACCCGTCTTTACGGCTTGGTTTATAGATGAATGAAATACCTGACGGATGACGTCTTATTTAAATTGTGTAAAACGTGTTTAAAGCATATTTTGATAAAAACTACTTCGCGGTAACGTGTGAGGCCTGCATTCGAGAGGTCGTCGGTTCGATTCTCGGTGACCACTCTGTCTGGGTTTAGGACCTGCACGAAGCTCTACGAATACATAGATACATGCGTACACTTCCACCAAGCACCCAAACCTGCACTAAGACGTAAGATCATACCCGAGCAATACATACATCCTCGCAATACTTTAAACACTCACTCTAAGCACCCGAACCTGTACGGAGACGTGCGAACACCCTCCGAAGAATATATGCATCCTCGCAATACTTCGCTCACTCAATCTAAGCAGACGAAGCTATACAAAGACCTATGAATACATGCAATTACACACAAACATCTGTGAGCGCCTCTCTAAATATTCGAACATGCACGAAGACCTACGGGCATGCTCTTACCAGAACCGATAATCAGATTGGAAAGACAGACTTTAATGGAGATATTTATTTACAACCATAACAAGAACAGATCACATCTAAACAGTGTCTTAGACAGGAACATTCTCTTTAAGGTACGCTATGTATGCTATTCGCTTGTTTAGGCTCAATAGAGGTCCTAAACTTTCATATCGGAAAACATTCTTAGGTAATTTAGGGCGATCTTAAGGCTAAGATAATTTTATCGAGGATACTCTAAAAGGAACGCGTGACAGACAACAACACTTCTTGTATATGTTTCAATTGCGAGTTCGCGATTTTAGGCACGCGTATCTCACAATTAACTAATCTGTTCTCAGTTTTGCTCAGACGGCTGATAAATACCCAGTTATATATTCAGTAAGGTAACCCAGAGCCTGATAGGGAGATGTGTTTTTGTCGGAACAGGCTTCATAGTTTAATCTTGAATGAAGAAGATCCATAACTAGTACCATCTGTAAACAAGATAGTGCTCTAAGACGACTACACAACTGAGGAAATTTAAATTGAGTTTTATTTAAGGACGCTCCTTAACTGCTGTGGTCGTTAGCGACCCATTATATATTGGGCGTGAAAGACTCGTAAATTTGCTCAGAGGTCTCTATCAGGCTTGAGTTTCTATTACGTGCCGTATATCTACGACACGGGACCACCGGGTTTATTTCCCTTCCGAAGGAAGCCATGCTAAGAAGTTTTACGCCCGAAAAATCCCATCCCTCCCCGCCAGGTTTGAGCCCGCACCTCAGGAACTAGAGGTAACCACTACACCACGGAGGACGACACACAAGTAAGGTCATTTGTGTTTAACGCACCAACTAATCGAGTGGAATGGTTTAGACGGTAACGTCTGTGGTCTGCATTCGCGATCGAGGGTTCAATCCCTGCAACCTACACCCCTGGCCCATGAGGTTTTTTCACGGGTTTCCCGGTCGCTAGGCAAATGCTGTGAAGGTTCGTTCCATCTCTAAATTTTTCCTACCGCCGTTTCATTTATATTTTCATTTTAGTCCATCTTTAATCATTGGGATATTACTAGCTGTATATGCTTCACATCAAAACAGAAGTAAAGGCCGCACAATCGAACGGTTTTCCGTTCCTTCTACGTCTGTTTAAGGATAGCACTCTATATACAGGACCTTTACATCTTATCTTCTCGGGATGCATGTTTTGAGGGCGTTCCCTGTATTTTACCTCGAGGGTGCGAAAATTTCTGTTTTAAACACTACGCCATTCCTGTCCTTTTAGCTACATGCAATATACATCTACGTTTCTTTAATCATAAAAGATTTCTTTCGCATGAATCCCGATGTTCAGTATTAAATATTACCGGTCAGAGCCGTAGAGATGAAAGGCGGAGTAAGAATGAGAATGTAGGTGAAACGGGATGGCGGGAAAAATTCGTGGTTGTAATGAACCATCGCAGCATTCGCCTAACAACCAGGGAAAACCCCTGGGGTCAGGACTGTCACCTGCTGGGAATTGAACTCACAACCTCCGAATACGGTCCATAGACGTTACCATCTGAACCATTCTCGTCGATTAGCTAGTGTGTTACACGCAAATGACCTTAGTTGCGTAGAAGTCTTACAGGACTATTTTGATTACAGACGGCGCTAGTTACGGATCTTCTTTCTTCAAGATCAAACTATGAAGTCTGTTCCGGCACAAAAGATAACTCCACATCAGGCTCTGGATCACCTTATTGAATATACATTTACGAGAATGTCCTAGAAATGAAAGGATGCTTAAGTTGAATTCTTTCTATTCTAAATACCATACTCTTCTTATCAACCTCTCCAATCATATTTCTTTGTTTAACATTCCATAAAATCAGTTTATTATAGGTATCATAAAAACAATTCTTGTATTTGACGCGTATGTGAATAAAATGCGACTAAACAAGTTAGAATATTTACTTTGCTTCAAAGACACATAAAGAAACGTTTCTGTGGTGATACACTGGAATGCTTAATTTGAATTCTTTCTATTTTAATTCTAAATACCATACTCTTCTTATCACCCTCTCCATATCATATTTCTTTGTTTAAAATACCATAAAAATTCAGTTTATTATCGGTATCATGCAAACAATGCTTGTATTTGAGGAGTATATAAATAAAATGCGCCTAAACAAGTTAGAAGATTTACAGAATCATCTATAGGAGCAGGGTTTTTCCGATAAGAACGGTCTTTTCAGGCGAATGAGAAATCATTTTAAAAACAGAATATACACCTTCGCTTATAAAGACGCTTAATGGGAAGGGTTTGCCATTGTCCGTTAATGTCTGTAGGATGGCATCCTGCTATCGGGAATTTCCTGAGGCCAGATTTACCCTCTTCAGGGATATACAACATATTTTTGCAAGGGATGAATAACTTATTGTGAATTTCTGGAAGACCACTGGTGTGTGTCTTTAGAAAGAGATTTTAAACAAATATCAAATTTATATTTGAAGTCTTCGTAATGATTCGACCTCTCTGCTGGAGCAGTCAAAATATCTTTCAAAGGGAGGGCTGTTTAAAAGTTCTCGTCCTATGTTATATATTTACTAAGTAAGGAATGCATGTTTTGAAAGTCCATGTATTTCTTTAGTTTGAGTTCAGAGTTCGATTTCCCTCTGGTATTCAATACCGCTTTAGACGTTGCATATCTAAAGAATCACGGGTCTGTTACAGTCCTCTTTTCATTTTTGTTATGGGAATAAACAATTATATAATAATAATAATAATAATAATAATAATAATAATAATAATAATAATAATAATAATTGTGAAAGTAACGAATGTTTAAGTACAATGTTATACACAATCTATATGTCATATCCGGTAGGAAATATATTACCCCACGCTTATAAAGATCGTTAATGTGAGGGCTTACCCTTGCACGGTAAATTATAACCGAGGTTCGAACTAGGGAATGCTCGAATTTGAATAAACACGCTATCTCTCAGAGAGGTCTGATATTTATTATTATTGCATTGGAATGATGCTGGATCAAATAATTTTTACACATGACGTCTGAAACACCAGTCTGTTTAAATGGAATAAACAAATAAGCTTTCTTGACGATAATATAATTTTAGCGTCAGTAATGAAAATAAATTGTCGTTGTTTCTATCGATGTAATTCCCGGCGTCTTAGGGGAAATCCATTCGTGTGTATAAGTCAGTGCAATTCTTTTGGAGACATGTAACTATTGCTAAAACCCACTCAAGTGTTTAACTTGAAACACCTGCTTTTAGATGTTAGCTCGCCACAGGAATCCCACCCATTAAGGCGAGAGTGTGGTGGAAAAAGCATGCAGCGCCATGGATTACCATCTTCAAGGGTGTACAACATACGTTTGCAGGGGGTGTGTAAACAGCTATATAAATCTTTGGCGTCTCTCGGTAATGTAGAGGGAGAGAGAGACTGTGCTTGCGTGATGGATAGGTTTTTTTTACCGACAATGACTGTTTTAAAGACCCTGCCTGCGCATGTGCTTGCGCTGGTAGTGTGGTACTTTATCGACAATGTCTGTTTTAAATTTCCTACCAGCAATGAAGAGAGAGAGAGAGTGCTTGCGTGGTGGATGCGTTTTTTTACCGGCAATGACTGTTTCAAAGTCCCTGTCTACGCGTGTACTTGCCCTGGCGTTGTCGTACTTTATCGACAATGTCTGTTTTAAAGGTTTCTAACTGCAAAAGAAAGAGAGAGAGTGCTTGCGTGTTGGATGCATTTTTTACCGACAATGACTGTTTTAAAGTCCCTGCCTACGCGTGTGCATGCGCTGGCAGTGTGGTACTTTACCATCAACGTCTGTTTTAACGTCCATGCCTATGCACGTGATTGCGCTGCATGTGGAGTGTTTTATCTACAACGCCTGTTTTAAAGTCCCTGCCCTGTATTTTTCGTCAACTGGCTTTATATATTTCTATTGAGTTTTATTTATGAGCGTTCTTTAACCCTTTTTTACCGACAATGACTGCTTTAAAGTCCCTGCCTACGCGTGTGCTTGCGCTGCCAGTCTGGTACTTTATCTCCAACGCCTTTTTTAAAGTCCCTGCCCTGTGTTGTACCTCGATTGTCGTTATATATTTCTATTGAGTTTTGTTTATGAGCGCTCTTTAACTAGCGTTAATTAAAAGAGTAAGAAGGGATTTGTTTGGTTTAGGCACTCACTATATTCCGTTATTTATTTAGTTCATTATTTATTTATTTATAAATAACGTATGTAATATTTAACTATAATGTTAACCAGTATTTATTTATTTTTAGAGCCAGCCCTACGTGTAAACAAACCTTAGAAAAATATTTTAAAGCGTGAAGTTCCTTATCACCCTTCAAATTATTTATGCTAGCTATTTCCCGGGAACCAAACATGGCTACCATCCGCATGTTAAACCCAATATGGCGAACTTCCGGCGCCTTCCTCCCTGTCCGGAAGAGCCAGCTTCGTCGCTGTCATCTAGAGAGCGCGCGGGAGACCGTAAGCGTTATGGAGAGGGAAGGGATGTTTGGGAGGGGATACGAGGCAGTCCATGCCTGTAGATCCGAGAGATCATTAGTCGTGAGGTAGCACCGTACACGAAATGTACTGCGCTCCGGATTTTAGTCAAAGAATCACTCGTTAAAGTATCGTGTTAGCCATTTACGCCAACTCTGACCTTTCAGTCATGGATTCGTCTGAGTGATGTAATATTCTTATAACCCCCCCAAAAAAAAATTTCCCTCAAAAGTATAATTAAACAAGTGTTATTATTCGTAATAATTATACACGCGTAATAATCACCTTAACACATACACATATACGATAGCAACCAGGTGTGCGAGTCAATTCGTATACACTTACTTATTTTAATCTATCAAAAATACTTAATTGTATTCATCGATCGACGAGCAGCGTTTAATTATATTAATCAATCAACATACGTGCGGCGGGATACTTCGATCGAGGATTTGCGTCTAGCCCTTTAGAGGCCAGATGCCAGCACGTTAGCAGTATAAATCCTCGATTCTTTTTTCAGTAATGCTGGAGAATGTTATGCATGGACGAACATTGCCTGATTCATTGACACAATTATCTCCTACATCGATTTTCGGAGGCGGCGGCACGCGACGAAAACAATACCCCATTGTTCAACGATCCCCGGCTGTCGGTATCAGTAGCGCACAAAGACCCACCTCCATTAGCGACGAGCACAATATCCCATTGTTCTCCTTTCCTGGCCGGCATTAGGTCAGGCCACAAAAGGACAATGGCCAATTTTCCTGAACCTCTGCCGGGCGGCATGACAGTAGCACAAAAACAGAGAGCGTGGTCGGCGGCTTCTCGGGGCAAGGCCACAAAAGGACAATAGCCTATTGTTCTAATACTATACCGCGCGGCATGCTAGTAGCACACAATGAAGGGGGCGTGTCGGCAGCTTTTCAGGTCAGGCCACAAAGCAGGGGCCGGGAGTCGACAGCACAGAACAAAGGTTCATTAATCCTATTGTTCTGATCAGAACAATACCACAATCTTCCTGTTCGCTCACTTTTTTACTACTTACCCTCATTGCGTAACTAGACTGATTATGCTGATTTCAGGACAAACATCAACACAAGGCTACAGGTTTAGCAATCGAGTCGAGAAATCTGCTCAAAGAAATCGCAGGTTATAAAGCAGAGAATTCCCAAACTAAGGGAGGTCTTCTAAACTTTGTAGGAGTAGTTAGTAAAATATTTTTTGAAACGATGGATGAAGATGATGCTGAGTACTACAATGAGCGAATTAGGCCATATGAAGAAAATTTGCGGGATATAACGCAATTGGTGAAATAACGGGCTTCAGTGTATGAAGTCTTCCTTAGGGACTTTGAATGAAACTATAGGTGATATGGTATATAACGGAAAACTATTAGGGGAAGGACTAATGGAAATTAAAGAATAAAGTCAGAAACTAGAAGTTGAAGAAGGTCGTAGGTTTGATGCTTTACAAGGGAAACCTCCTGTAACAGATTATGTAATCAGAATGAATAATGAAACATTCAGAAAAACCTAACCATCGTAGTGAACAGTATAGTTAGTGCTGAAAAGGGCATATTTCAACCAGAGGTTGTGGTACCAAGCAAGGTACCTCAAATATTGGAACAAATTTCCTTCGTTTCCTAACGATCTGAGTTTATCTCTCCCCATGAGCAGGGACTTTACATATCTTATCAGCAAAGCCTCTGATTTAAATGTATATGTAGGTGAAGGAATATTAAGATATGTGATGATGTTTCCACAGGTGGAGAGAGGTACTTGTGATACTTTCAAAATTATACCACTTTCAATGATGATGTCATCCTCAGTAGTCTAGGGATACCGTGCTAGTCTCCAGTTCCCGAGGTCGCGGTTTGAAATCCGGCGGAGGGCGATGGTTTTTTCGGGCGTAAAAATCCGTAGCATGGCTTCCTTCGGAAGGGAGGCACAGTCATTGGTCCCGTGTCGTAGATTTACGGCAAGTAAAAGAACTTCAATCTTAATTAAGCGGCCTCTGAGTAAACTTTCCGGTCTTTTACGCCCAATATACATTGGGACACTAAGAACCATAGTAGTTAAAGAACGTCCATAAATAAAAACTCATATTTTTACTTCCAATTGTATTAGAAAAAGGCAAAAGTATCGCTATGTAGACACACAATTAGAGGTACTGAGTATTGACAGAGGTAGACAAAACTATTTCATTATGAACTTAAATGATAGAAAAATGATGAATAATGGTTCTTTTGTGTGTAAACAAAAACAATCTATAATATCAATGCATATGCATAACTATTCCGTGAAACTGCTACAGCTTGGGAGGACCGAGGTTTCCAAGTGTAGTAAAAGAGTGGTGGAAATAGAGGACACGGCATGGGCTCACTGGCTAAGAATGAATGGTTATATTTAGTTCTAAATAAAGATAGTGTTACCATATTGTGTGCTAGGACTAGGAAGAGGTCAAGCTTCGGAGGGGGACATAGCACTTTGACCTACAAGATCTTCTGTGACTGAAGTCCCTGACGGGGTGTAGCCGGGAGGGTGGTGTTAGGGGAGAAGCGACAGAGAGCGGCCAGACCAGAAGGCACGACAGGCAGAGGGCAAGGTCCCTGCCTTTTACAGATTAAAACTCTCCGGATGGCAGGAAGTGCAACTGGCCCCTCCTCCTACGGCTTATACATCCCAAGCCCGGGATTCGGAAACCGCCCTTATTCCGGGGGATAAAGGGTTACATAAAGCATCCGTTTCCTTACCTTGCACCCCGAGACTCCTGCCGAAACTTTCAACCCTGAAACGGACCAACCAGATGAAATATGAAATGTAATGAGAATGTAGGTGAAATGGAGGGACAGGAAGTTTGGAGGATGTACTGAACATTCCCAGCACCCATCTAGCGACCAGGAGAAACTACGAAGACAGCCCATGGGTCAGGCAGGTCGGCAGCGGGGATCAAACCCACGACCTCCCGAATGCGGAGCTCACACATTACCACCTGAGCCATCCCGCTCGGTTATTGTGTGCTAACAATGGATGAGTTATTTAAGGACGTAGGTAAACTAAGTATAGTATCAGGTTGCAGAGATTTTGGTAAATCTCCTGTGTTATTATCTGAAAAATGGCGCAATTCTAGTGCAATCTTATTAGTTAAGGATCTGTTAGCTGAATTGGATTTAGAGAATGAATGTTTTGAAGAACTTGGTTTGAACTGCAATAAATTTAAACAGTAGCTTCAAATCTGTTACTTCACGTTGAGATGGATTTCAATTAGGAAGTTTTAAAGCACCTGAAATTGAGAAGTTAATAAAAGCGCAGGAATGCAAACAATTGCATGAGTTCTTACACCATAACTACTTATATTTGTATGTGTATGCATAACTTTAATTTTTGTATACATGAGCCATAAATTTTATAAACATATTGGGGGAGTACTCATTGTAGAACCGAAGTGAGAGAACAGGAAATGTTTTAATTTAAAAATTTATACAAGCAATAAGGGCCTGATAACGGCACAAGAGGAGATTCCTCTTAAACCTACGGAGCAAGTAGAATTTTTCAAGAGGAAGATGATATCAGTGATGTAAGGAGATCGCAAAAACTCCGAAATTCTAGGTATTTCTAAATTTTTATGCCAGTTCACTTAAAGTGTAAATTGAACTTCTCTTAGGGGAAGGTGTAATTTCATTACTTCTATTCATGTTTCATAGTATGTTTTCTTAATAAAGTTGCTGAGGAATACTTTTTATTTTTCTTTACCCTCTTCGAGCATAACTTTAGAGTTATACTCAATTACCAGGTGTTTACTAATACATATCAGGCTTGTTTTTAAAGCAAGCACCGTTTTAATATTTTGCCGTTCAGCGCTGCAGTTGCGATTTTGAGCATGCGCAGTCACTTCCTCCATTCATTAGGAAGACAGACGCAGCTGTAAGTCATCGCCATTTTGTGTTTTCCTGTTGTTAGGGCGTTTCAAAATGTTCAAAACAATCAAACAACAACTGTGAAGTCAGAGCAGTGATTCGTTTTTTGGATGCGAGAAGCGTTACGCCAGCAAATATTCATCACCAACTGAGTAAGGTTTATGGGGAAACAATAATGAGTGACAATGTCCGGCCACACACAGCCAACAAACTCAAGGTCTTATCGTATCATTTGGTTGGGAACAATTCGACCACACTCCCTACACCTCGGATTTGGCGCCAAGCGATTTTCATGTGTTCCTTCATCTGAAGAAATTCCTTGGTGGAAAACCTTTCAACGACACCGATGTTGTGAAACAAGAAGTGCAGACTTGGCTATCATCACAGGCGTTATCATTCTTTGACGAAGGCATACAAAAACTGGTTTCTCATTACTACATGTCCTCAATAATGGCGGTGGCTATGTGGAGAAGTAGTGTAAGATGTAAGGTAATGAATGCTAATAAAGTATTTGGAAGGTTATGCTCTGTTTATTTTTAAAAAGTTATCTTTCCTACCTACTTTAAAAAACGTCTTGTATTACGAGTAGAAGATAAAATGAATCATTAGGAAGTCCCATTGCTATTACTCATGTTATCCATTGCCCCCAAAAGACCGCAGCAGCTTATGAATGTAGCAGGGAGGGCCAACTCATAGCAAGCATAATATTGCTAGACATTATCTATGCTAGAAGACCGTAGGAGAAAGGTTATATAACAAGTTCATGTTGTAAGTGTGATGTATAACTCTCTGTACGTTTGATGTGACTTGTGGTGCTTAATGTACCGGTCATTGTGTGTCAGTGACACAATCGGGAGTGACGGTCTTGGCACCTTACCCTATTTGTGTAGTGTGTACAGTTTCCTTAACCGCAATAGCATTAATTTGTTCTTCAAACATGTATTACTTCAAGAACCTGACCATCATCCGCCAACCTCTACCTCGTCTTCCCACCTTGACAACTTACCCACTAAAAATAAATAACGAAATCTCTCTTTGGAGTCTACGATCTTCGAGATACGACAGGTATTTACAATACAGGATGGAAGAGTTTGAATACGTTCCTTAAATGCGGTGTTTGCTTTAAGTAAGACGACAAAAGCTTTATATTACTTGTCCAACGGATCTGTGCCCCCGGAAACAAAGCGAATTCAATCGTAATTCCACTTCTATCCCCGAAATTTATTTCATTCCCTATATTGCTTCTTACTCATGCCGGAGGGTGATCGTCAACCGGCAGGCAGCCCATTTCGAATTTCTCATGCACGTTGCCATATTCACCATGAATACGGCGGCGCGAAGTGGCGAAAGAAATCTGATTATTAAAGTGACAGAGTTCTGCGATGACGAAACATTTAGTGCCATCGCCTCATCCCTATACATTGGGTGACGAAAAGAGTAGCTGTGATGACAGGTGAGTCCTGTTATAATATACTCTGCAAGTTTATATTATGCATTTAATTTATTACCTAGTTATTACGATATTATACACTAATTAATTTGAACCCTTTATATTTTATAGGCAGGTCAGAGCAAGTGGACAAAGACTCAAGCGTGAAGCATTCATTGCAACAGGTAGCAAGCTGTGGTCAAATGGCAAGGAAAGGCCACGAAAACCTTTAATTAGTGTTGATGACATGGATCGCTGCATTGTAAGAAGAAAAATTCAAGAACCTCATGCAGAAATTCCGACACTGGCAAAGGAAGCGATAGATTTTCAGGGTTTGCAAGGAAACTACCAAAATTATTACACAGATAGTGTTTAAACTTCGTAAATGCTGAAATATGAGATCCGCGTTAATTAAAACAACCATATTATTGCTTGGATATTACTAAATATTGGGCAGAGGGAACTATGTAGTATATTTAGATGAAAGACGGATAATTTCATATTAGACAAAATAGGAAAAATAAGAAAGAAATGTTGGCAAAGCAAAGACGTTAAAGGTGGTACCACCTACAATAGTGCTGGTGGGTTGATAATCGCTCACGCTGGCGGCAGCGAAGGTATGAAAGAGGGTGCTTAGTTCATTTTCAAAGTGAAGAGTAAAGTTAGTGATCATCACGACGAAGTGAGGAGTAATAACTTTTATAAGTGGCTAGTAGAGAAACTGATTAGCAGTTTTCCAGCCAACTGCATTGTCATCATTGACAACGCTAAATATCATTCATTGCTGAAAACGAAACAAAAAAGCAGAAATCCAGCAATGGTTGCAACTGAATAACTTAAAATTTGAGGATGAAATGAAACCAGAATTGCTGGAAATAGTAAGAAGAAACTAACCTGAGGCTAAATATTTAGTTTATAAAATCCTCCATGAACATAGCAACACGGTGTTGAAATTACGAACACACTTCTGCTATCTCAACCCTTGAGTATTTCTATGGAATGAAGGAGATGTAGACAATAAAAATATAGGTGAAAACACCATTTTAGATTGGATAAGATTATTGGCAGAAAAAGCAATTCCTTCATTTACATGAGCCAATGACTATCTAAAACACTAGATGAAGAATACATACAGAAGGACGGATTGGAAGAGAGGTACGAAGATCGGTGTTCAATTTGGATGAGGACAGTAGCGGCAGCGGCAACAACAACAATAAGGATTCAGGTTCAGATATATCTGATATCATGGCCCTCTAATATTTAGAGGGCATGGAATTATTTCACTACTATTTGAATAAGTTTGAAGTTGTTTATGTCCTTGTAAATATGTAAACAATACAATGTGTATACATATACAAATATGTAGCAATGTAAATATGTATACATGCAGATGTGCACAGCATATGTAGTATGTAGTAACTTCGCCATAGCTGGTCACCAGCCCGGATGTGAAAGGAGGAGGGTACATACGAACTAGGCTTCAATATCAGATAACCTAAAATAAAATATCATAGTATAGTAATGTAGGATTAACATAGTCATATGAAAAAGCAAATTCTTTCCGTTACTTCGACTTATTGTAATACGATATCAATAAGAGTAATAAAATAAAACTTAATAAATTATAGACATGTAAAACAACTTTAAATATGAATGAATTACGACTTTCCATGACATTAAATTATGAATTACTCACTAGTGAAAAATTAGCAATACTCTCTGTTGTATTTAGGATAGGATAGGACTAGAAGCGTAGGGGGACTTGTACCACGACCTATGTAGTTGTTTTATGCGTAGGCTCCTGACGGGACGCCCCCGGGAGGGAAAGATGAGATGAGATAGATGGCGGCGGACCAGATGCATGACAGGCAGAGGGCAGGGGCCCTACCATTTACAGATTTGAACTCCCCGGATGCTGGCTGGTGCAGCCGACCCCCTCCCCCAGTGGGCTTACACATCCTCTGGGGTCTGGGACCCGGAGACCGCTTGCAGTCCGAAGGACGAAGGTTTCCTTAGAGCATCCTTTTTCCCCTGCCATGCACATGCCGAGACCTCTGCCGACACTTGCAACCCTGAAAGGAACCGAGTAGATAAGGATGATTTGAAATGGGAATGGAGATGAAATGGAGGGAACGGAAGTTCGCGGGATTCAATTAACCTTACCAGCATTCGCTTGTCAACCCACAGAAACCGCGAAAAAAACCCATGGGTCAGGAAGATCGGCCAGGGGAATCGAACTAATGACCTCCCGAAGCGGGACACAAACATTACCGCCTAAACCAACCCGCTCGGTTCTGTTGTATTTATGTGTGCATGACCAAGGCTCCCGATGTCAGAAAAAGGAAGCCAGGGATACAACAGGCCAGAGTGGTTGCAGTTAGTGGACTGAGGGTACTGGAGTGGTGTGAGAAAATGCAAACTTGTCTCGAACGACTGCATACTAGTGGGGCACAGATGCGTTGACTATAACAATTAATAAAGCATAATAATAGTTTTGCTATATGACGCAACATTTAATAACAATTGTTATAAATGATTTCAAGCCATATTATGGAAACATGCAGGAATTTTGAGTTGATTTGCATTCAATTTGCTAGTATACAGTGGCCGAACAAATTCATTCTGTCACTTTTTCATGAAATCCTCGAATTTTCTCATAAGCCTTTACAAAATACTGGAGTCCATAAAACCAGAGCAAATCATGTAAGTTTGGTAGCATTTGATCCATGACATGAGCACTGCTTTCATCCCTTCTTAGCTGAAGGGATGCAAGATCTTGTTTCCTGTTTATAGTAGTAGCACTACGCTAAACTTCATCACAACAAACGAGCTCTGTCGTGTGAAGTATCATTTGACTGCGTCTAAATTTCACCATGGGAAGGACTATTAACGGAGGGAGACTTAGCACCTCGATCTATGGAGATATTCTGTGCCTAGGCTCCTAACGGGTCGCCACGGGAGGTACGGGTGAGTAGAGAGGTTACAGAGGGCAGCCGGACCAGAAAGCACGACAGGGCACAGGACAGCGTCCCTACGTTTTGTAGATTAGAATTCTCCGGATGGCACCTGGTGCAACCGGCTTCCCTCCCCCTGCAGGCTAGTACATCCCACTGGTGGGCCCGGAACTCGGAAACCGCTCCCATTCCGCGGGACGGAGTATTATTTAGAGCATCCTCTTCCCCTGCCATACAACACTGAGACTCCCCCCGACATTGGCAACTCTGAAACAGCCAAGCAAATGAAAGGTGAAATGAAATGAGAATGAGGTGACATGGATGTACAGGAATCTTGAGGGATGTAATTAATCTTTCCAGCATTCGCCTAGCGACTCGGGGAAACTCACGAAAAACCCCATGGGTTAGGAAGCTCGACCGCGGGAATCGAACCCACTCCTCCTGAATACGAACCACAGGCGTTGCTGCCTGAGCCATCCTGCACGGTTTCACCATGGGAAACTTCACAATTCTTAGCTATGTGGGCATGGTGATTGGCAACGTAAGGCAAATGAAGTCTCTCGTCAATTGGTAGAGAAGGGTACCGAATCTCTGCACAGCAATAACTTAATAAGTGCTGTTCAGTGCATTGGAGCAACAGGAAGTCCTCACTGTGCTCTTCAAGCACATGGAACAAATTCTGGAAGGTGTGGAATCAGCAACCACAGACATCTCGTACTGGACAGTAGTGCAAAAAGTTTAAAGGAACACCGAATGCATCTTTACCATTTTCAACGTATTCAGTGTATCATGCAGTAGAATCATGTGCCTCGGGCGATTGCTTTACAAGATAAGTGTCATCAACAGATGAGCCTGTTTGACCCAATATGACACATTTAATTTTAACAATAAGCATTCCTGGACTGAAATAAATCCACATGCAATTCGACGGTCTCATTTCCAATATTGGCCGCATCGAACGTTTTGACGGATATCATAGATGAAGGTGTAATCGACCCCTATACCTATGCATTTCCGGATACAAGGTGATATGAGACTTTGTGCACCATTTCCTGTCAGGGGTCATTCCCTGAAGTTTGTCGGTGGACTTTAAACTCATCCTCTATACTCTCCGAACGACTTAATGGGACAAATGTGTTTTTTCATGTATACGTGCTTCTTGAACTCCTGGAAAATAGATAACAGATGTGACATCTTCGTGATAAAACACTCGCTCATGTAACTTGTCAGGTACGTCTGCTTCTTGAAGGGACATGCCTTTGACGCTGGATTGGACGAGGAAGTACCGTTCGCTGGCCAGCAAGATCGCCAGATCTTAATCCTCTGGGTTACTAATTGTTCTGGGACACTTTAAGAAGTGGGTGTACGCAGTCATTTTCTTCCCTGCAAAAGGGGTGTAACAAACAAATTATATCTTGTTGGAAGTTCAGCAGAATGCGATAAAACGAAACAACGCCTTTGTACAGGCCAAAGGGAGACACTTTGAAGAGTATCTCTATATGTTTAGAGATTGTACCAAACTTTCTCGTAATTTTGTTTTTGTTTACTGATGTATAGTTATATATGCATGTTTCGCACAGTCATACTTCCATTATTGTGGTTGCTCATAAACAGATTCATCTGTAGACATTAGCTTAAGTAAAGCATGTTTTTGCAGTTTTATGCACAAATAGTTTAATTTATGTCATTTTAATATATGTTAATTAGAAATACATAAGGTTTAACAGAAACCGTAATTTATTGTTGGTCCAGCATAAAATAATACACAACGTTATATCATTTGGGAATTTTGCATTCAATAACAAAAGAAATGCGCCGTACTATTCTAATCGCCGCAGAAGAATAGCAACTGAAATCGTAATTAGCATACATTAAATGGAATGGTGTCCCGGCTAAAACAAAACTATGAAGACACGTGGCAAGTATGCATGCAGCTGACTACACGAGGGACGAGGTAGACTGTGGGGATGTGGAGTTCGCACTTATGCTGAACCTTGATCTTATTTCATTTGTTCCTACTTTTGCATGGTACTAGATGATAAGAAGTTGTATGTCTGATGTTGCCAACTAATGTCGCAAATTTGCACTAATACTTAAAACAAATAACACAGCAACAATTTTGATATTAGTCAACATATAATGCGTTCTGCAAAGGAGCGTACTCAAACCGCTTCCTCTCTCTCTCTCTCTCTCTCTCTCTCTCTCTCTCTCTCTCTCTCTCTCTCTGTGGTTGTACAATATATACTTTAATTGCATTTATTTATATCATATATTTTTTGTTTACATGAAACCTTGAAATGAAAAGTTTGGAGAGCGGACCGATTTGCCAAACAAATAATTAAAAAATATAGCATTTGTAGACTAGCAAATTCTATTTGCAAAAATAGGAGACGAGTAAGATAGAAAATAAAATAACCATGTAAAACAGTGTGCTTATGTCATTAAAGCATTTGAAGGTTATAGCAATTCACGTTTTAGAATACGCTTCCTTCTAAAATAATGTTAAGGAATAGGACATTATAGTAAGCGTCATAACTGAACTTTCTTGGGTGTAAAATGTTATATATAAAAGAAATGTATATAAACTATAACATAAATAAAAGAAATCGTATAAAAAGCACTCGAAATAAACAGTATAAAAGAAGGCCAGACCAAAATAAGTAGTAAAATTGTATAAATCAGTGATATTGCAGCTTTTTTGTTTTGAACCAGAAGCATGGAAGACGAATAGACAACAAAATAATAGAATATAAGCAACAACAAAAAAGATGAAAAATAATATTCTTATACCTATAGCATGGCATACTAAACATAACAGACAGAAAAATGCAGGTATCTAAGAAATATTAAACACTGCTCCATTACATTTAAGAAATAAACGTGTGGAGATAGCTGGAAAGAACAGATCGAGGAACGAAACATGACAGTCCTAGTTGATTTCGGAATTTTTATTAAAAATTATATCTCTGATAAATATAAACCACTCTATACCACTGCAGCACATTGCCAAACAAAATCTCTTGCATTCCAAATGTTACAGAAATGTTAAGAATAGAAGTACTATTGCGTGATATAACTGTCGCATATACGCACTATATGCTAGGGTGAGCCTCGCAAAACGGTGGGAGAACAAAAACCCCAAGGAAAACACAGCTTGAATAACTTTCTGGAAGCTAATTGCGAAAGGTAAGAAACGTTTGCATCAAACGTAGCCATTGCTGAACTTAGAGCATGGTGTTTCTTATAAAATAAACCTTGCCAACCCATTGGGGAAGGACCACGAGCTATGCTAAAACTTCTAAAAATAAGCAGCAGCTTTTGCAGCATAACAATTTGTTGATAGTATGTTTTAGTGCATGTCAACATAGCGACATCTCTTCAGTTAATATCTCTGAAATTGGTTGTACTGTTCTCTGAAGAGAACTTGTGCACATAGTGACATTCCAATATTAGCAGCTGTAGTATCCTCAAAGATAACGAGGGTTGATGCCATAACCGTAGTGCTTTGCTGGACTATGCTATTCAAATCAATTTATATAACGAAATATGGTGATAAGTTTAGGTTCAAATCTGATCGATATGACGTCAACAGTACCAGCAAAGTTATGTCCACAGAATGCTTTCAATTGTGCCAATTCAAATACATAACAAATAAAGCAAACACACGTATTTGCACTGTCCTTTCAATAACGGATTAAGTCATACTGCCATCCTCAAGGATAATTTATGAAGGCTGTAGCTACCTAATGTCATTGCCTTCGCTGATTCAGCCTGCCATCTCTCCTGAGGAAGTTGTACTTTAAAAAGCGACCTGCTTTTTTGATATCATAAACCAGAGCGGCAGTTTAGAGAGTGAGAGTGAGAATGGGAGAGTGAGAGAGACGGGGTGCCAATGAGAATGACAATGAGAGGAGAGAGGGAGGGGGAGAGAAAGCGAGAGACATCCATCGTTGCAAAATACTCATTTGGGTTTGATACTATCCGGATGCATTCCGATACATTCAGTAGAGCAAACATAAGATAGCAGATAGAGGCAAATGTAGGCACACACTGTCTCAGCAAAGATCTGCTGATTTAATTGGAAGGGAACAGAACCACGATGATTAAACTGTAGCCAACTATGGTGTAGGGCTAGCCTGTCCCTCTAAGGGAATTTCCATTTGGCATACAACGAAATATTCAAACCGTTAAATTGGAGATAACTCTGAGTGGATTAAACAAAAATAATTTGTTTTCAAAACCCATGGAGCGTATTTTGAGCAATTATTTAAGTGGCCAAAACTTCAGGTAGGCTCTATCTAGATGAGCAATCAACTTTATTCATACTTCATGGATTGCTATTTACCTCGGATATAACACACTCACTGATATTGCTTTCTTCGTACAACAGCTAGCATCCCTGAAGGAACTCAAATACCTTTGGGACGTCATACCTTTAAAAATGCTCTCTATCAGCATCCAGTATACCTCTTGCTTGAATGTGACAATGGTTTAAGTATGGCCGTTAGCATGGAAAATGTTGCTGCACTATTTAGTCAGAAGCATTTCATAATAGTGCAGCCCAAACAACATGTGCCCAACATGTGCCGAAACTTCTGATATGGCATGAGTATATGCGATTGGTGCATGATAGAAGACCCAACTTCTTTCTGCTTCTTTATGGCCGAGACATTAGCTCAAATTGGTCAATTTGTTATTAGACGAGTGAACTGCGAATTTGTAAGCTTTCTCCTACACAATCAATGCAAGAATGAGATTTTCTCATTACGGCGTTGCTTGTTGCCTCCCTTCCATATTAAACAGGGAAATTTCCAAAGTAAAGTGCAGGGGAAAATATGGAATCCATCCGTATTTGCTGCATGGTAAACAAAGACATGTCCAGTAGGCGAGTGACAACTGAAGATTTTAGGCTTGCTCTGAGGCATTTTATTCACAGACTAAGCTTTTCCCGTATATCTGCACTGGGTATAGAACGTTTTTTCAAGGGCAAAGAGTCGTAGATATCATGAACATGCTTGTCTGCTTTGTTTACAAAATCAAAATCTACCTTAATCATTTGAAAACACAGGAAAGTATCGAATGTAACTTTATTTATCCTCTCCGTTACCCTAGTTTATCTAGATTTTGGGAAGTTGAGGCTAAATCAGTAAAGAGTGCCAGAGAAAATCTTTGGTAACAATGTTTTTACATTTGAAGAGAAGATGTCATTTACATAAATTCCGGTGTGTCTAATTTTCCGCACCATCATGAGATACCCAACATTCCTAATGAGCACTTATTTTTCACCCATGGTCATTTTCATATTGGTGAATACTGACTTCTGTTGCCGAACCACTTTGTCCTATATGACTGTCCTCGTCTGTATGGAAAAAAACTAATCCAGCGTTACCCAGTACTCAGATTTCATTGGGAAGCCCTGGTAAAGGGACCCATCAGTTAACTCCAACGGCACTTCACATGGCACCACGTACATCCAAGTGTTTAGGCAGGAAAATTGTCGCTTTTGAAGCAGTATCATTCTTCAAACGCCGACAGAAATGTTTTCAGGTGGCGACAATATGCCCTGCAAGACGAATCTGTAAGAGATTGATTGTGAATGTTTGCCAATTTCTTGAGAAAATTCTTTGCTTCTTGCTTGTGAATACAGCATAAACTTTAGTGAATGGAATAAGTACACATACTGCAATGCTTTAATTGGGTTTCTTTTTAGGCTTTAGTGACTATAATTTATATGTTTTTGGAAAAGTTAATTATTTATTTTAAAGCGTAATTATATTTAAACTGTAATACAAATTATATGAGCCTAATACTGCTCGGGTGGACCAGTCACAGAGGATGTCATTCCGCATGTCCCTCAGCAGAGACGCATCCCTTCGTAAAGGCAGCAAAGAAACAAATGTCAGGCGGCCATGGCAATGTCGATTATGTTAGTATTGGTTATTTTTATTGTTTAGATATTGGAGCACATAATATAATTTCTACAGCAATAATCACGTTAAGTTATCTGTTGTTTTCTTAAACGAGATATTAGATATTGGCTAATCCAAATGTTATTGCAATTTGTTATAAACATGGAATTATGGATTTACTGTACTGCGCACTTTATGATTCATGTACTTGTTCAAGGTTTATGCCTCAAAGACTTTTACTATAGAAGACTATAATTTGAATTAAAATTTGGAGGACAATCTGTTGCTAAGACATGATATGACGTAATTACATTCTGATTTGTAATCGCAGCCGAAGGCGTCTACATTCCGATTATTAAAAGGATATAGGATGGCATTGTGCTTGAATTTATTAATAGCTGTTTTCAAAACTTTGTGGTTACATATAGAGTTAGAATTTGCTAAATTTATGATAAAATTGTATCATTTATAGCAGCCGTGTTTTCGAAACACCTTACCACCTCATCAACTAACATTGATGGAAAGTAATTTATTTGCGTTATTGTTAACCGCATTTGGACTAATTGATGTAGTCCAAAGTAGACCAAAATAAAAATACTAGTTTTGCTTTTCAGGCCCATAAAATATAACCAAACAGCTTTGTATTGACAACAAGCCTCCCAACTGAAATGTATACCTGGCATACATTGACAAGCAGTGGAGTGGCGTCTGTGAGCTGGGTTTGACCATCCTAGTTGCGCACGAAACGAGCCCCATTGTGTGGAAAAGGTCTAAAAGGGAGTGCCGCTATAAATCTGAAAGAAAAAAGAATGCCTGTCCTCAAGGATAACGCGTTAGTAATAGGAGTTTACGTAGGTAACACAAGTCAAACTGCCCATTTAGTGAAGCACGTTGTATTCACATAGACTTGAAAATTTTGCAGGTTGCAAGGGAAAGGAATATGAATGCACTTACTGCGTTCAGTTATATTGCTTTTAAACTTTTTATATATTTGTAACTTAAGATTTTGAACACCGTGTTTAAATGGTTTGTTTTTAAAAAGGTGTACTAAGGAATGCCATTACATAATGGGGTAAGCCTGAAACTAAATAGAACATAATGCTTAACATGTTTTGTCTAGTTGGTAGTACGCTACAATGTTTTACGCGATTTTTTAAATTTGGCGTCCTGGTAGCACATGTTTAGCAATCTCAGTCTAATTAAACGTGCTAAACTATCGGATTTGTATTTCCAAAGGACTCTGAAAAGCAGATTCAGATAGGAATCTTAATGTGAAACATGATACTGTAGGCTATGGGCAACTTAAGAAAACATGGATTAGCGATATGCTTGTAACTTGTAGTTGCACATTTTTTTTAAATTTGAAATTATCCCTTCGTAAATTTTTTAATAGTTTTTTTAAAATGGTGCATAATTATAACTTTCTATCTATGAGAAATTTAAATTGACATCGAATATATATGTGCCTATAGTGCGCATTTAGGGTAGTTTTGAAGGCAAATTTTCTCTGAACATTTGAAAAAGTGGTATTAAATCTATATATAGTGACGGTTTTGCGTTTATGCTAATACGTTAATACTCAAGGGGTTCCTGACTAGTCTGTAGTAAATGTTTAAATACCAAATTCTAAAATATGAATGCTTACAAATATCGCATTTCTCAGATAGAACTTCGTAAGTTTTTCGCGTATTCATGAAAATTTGCTGATAATGTGGATATACGAGTACATTTATTTGCAACAGAGCACCATATTAATGTAGTACAACATTCTAATTTTGCCAGAAAGGTATATTTATTTTAACATTTTGTTAGAAAGTGATATTTGCATTCTTTATGCAAACATACCAATGAAAAATATTTGGAGTCGCATTTATCCAGAGAAATATTCCTTAAAAGAGAAAATAATCCATAAACTGGTAAATTTGGTCACATGGATCGTGTTTTAGTTTTCTCTTAAAATATTTTAGGATTGTTGCTTATAAGGTATTGATAAACTTGACATGCTCATTAGGTGGGCTCCAAAAAATTTACTGCACTTTTTAATGCAAGTAGTGTTATTGCTGTACTATGTTTTGCAAATAAGCAATTGAAACCTTTATTAAAGCGGTTTAATCCGTGTATTTTATAAGTTGTTTACATAATTGATACAAGCAGTAAATAACCAGAAATAAGAGACAGAGAGAGAGAGAGAGAGAGAGAGAGAGAGAGAGAGAGAGGCAGAGAATTCTAAAGCAATATTAACTCCTATAATGATAATAACTTTATTGGATTAAAAGTACTCCACGGATATGTGTAGTGCTTAGAGGTATGTTCATCTAAACCCAGCTATATCAACACTCGTTTACATCCAAGAGCAGGTGTGTGTGTGTGTGTGCGTGTGTGTGTGTGTGTGTGTGTGTATTTGTAACCTACAAGCATGAATATATGAGCTATATGCCCAAACGGTTTCCTCTAGCATTAATAGCCATTTTAAAGCACAGCAATCACACACTGCAACGAGCTTCCTCTAGTGTTAAAATCCTTTGAATTCTCTTGAATATGTAATTAAAGTATTTCCGAGCTTTAACTCTCTTCTGTGAAAAAGGCCACATACATTCTAAAGTGTAATACTAGTAAGGGCCGAATGGCATGGCTAAGCGGTTGCGTGTAAGGCTTGCAGCATTCAGGAAACCCCGAAGTCGATCCCCGTTGGATCTAGCAAGTTTCCTTGGGTTATTTCGTGGTTATCTTCTGTCGGTAGGCGAATCTTGGGGTGGATTATATCAAAGCACGGAGTTTCTCTATCAGTTATTTCCTATTATATCGCTTTCTTTAAACTTTTAGAGTTACAGGGTCAGGTGGGGGAATGGTGGTGTGCGGCGTATGTGGTGAACGGTCTTTGAAGAGACACTTTTCCCTTACATGGAACCTTCTCCCCGAACCTGTCCGTGACGCAAGCGTGGCATCGAGAGGGTGGCCAAGGATATTGAATCTGAAAACACTAGAGAAGTCCGTGTGCTGCGTCTGCGTCATCGGGTGTGGCCGCCGTTCGTTATACCTCGTCTCATTCCTTCCTCCCAGAGTTTTATTAGGCGCAACAAACTTCTCACTGACTACAGTGATGAAATCCTCTTGCGTTTCTAACCCATTCATGTTACACACAGTATGAGTTGAGATAAGAGAGGATAGACCTTGAACACCTAACTAGCTGCAGTTGATTTACCTGCAACGCTGATAGCAACTCACAGACATGTTCGCACACAATGAGGCTATTATTTAATCTGCTTGCTTTTGTTATGCAGATTCCATTGAGAACGATGCTCAGAAATATTTGACACGTCATTTTATGTATTGTCACCAATCATTCATATGAAGGGTGAGTTTTAAGTCCACCGACAAACCTCAGGTGTGATTCCTGACTGGATAGGAGCCCAAAAGTACCTATCACTTTGTGTCCGGAAATGCATAGTTTCCACGGTAGATGGCACTGACGACATTCTTGCGGTGTGCGTTTTTTGTGTTTCAGATGTCTCTCATAATGTTCAGTGTGCGTTTTGCGCCTTGCAGATAGTGTGATGTAAGCAACGTAAAGGCACAACGGTTCGGTATTCATTCCAGAAATAAGCCGAGGTGCTGTTCGTGTATGGCCAAGCAGGTGGAAGCGGTCGAGAGGAAGCACGGATGTACCGAACCACGTACCCTGACAGACAGCACTACTCACATCACACAACATTTGGAGCAATTTTTTCGGTGTTTGTGTGAGCATGGGCCCTTTGAGACAGATGAACGTTCAGGGCGTCCGCGGACTCTGCGTACACCAGATGAGGAGGAGCATGTTATCCATGGTATTGAGAGCAACCTTGGTACAAGCTCTAGGCGATTGGCCCGCCAACATGGTGTAAGCTAAAGGACGGTCATCTGTATGCTACATGACAACCACTATTATTCCTATTACCTTCAACTTGTGTAGGGGTTATCACCGGCGGATTTTCCTCCACGGGAAAGATTCTGTCGCTGGTTTGTGCTACATTCCATCACCATTATGGGACTGCTGTGTTCAGTACTCTTCACCGATGAAGTAACCTTTGGTAGAGATGACATCATTAACTTGCATAATCGTCATGCTCACGGAGTGGATTATTGGCGATCGCCTACTTGGACAGTTCTTCCACAACGCCTGAACGGAGAAACGTATCTGAACTTCCTGCACAACACTCTGCCTCCATTGCCGGAAAATGTGCCTTTGGCAATACGACAAGCAATGTGGCTGCAGCACGATAAAGCGCCAGTTCACTTCCGCAATAATGTTCTCCGACACCTCAACATCTTCCCCAAACGTAGGATAGGATGTCGATGCCCTGTTGCATGGCCTCCTGGATCATCGGGCTTAAACCCCATGGATTTTTATTTGTGGGGCAACTGAATAGTATTGTGTACGGTGATCCTGTTCCTGATGTTCGGACCCTTCAATAACGTGTTCAGGTAGCCTGTGACGATATCTGGACACAGCTCGGAACATTTGAACATGTGAACCAATCCATGATGCGTTGTGTGAACGGGTGCATTACATCCCATGGACGCGACTTTGAAGATCTGTTGTGACTAGGATGCGATTCAGGTCCATATACTGTCTGCCAGGGCTCTTTGTTTGATGTCGTTCTTCACTGTCTACAGTGGAGACTATGCACTTCCGGACACAAAGTGATATGAACTATTGTGCTCTATTTCCAGTCAAGAATCTCCCCCTGAAGTTTGTCGGTAGATTTAAGACTCACCTTATATAACAAAGATACAGGTTATCTATCTTCCTTTTAGATTTATCACCATTTGTACCATTATACAAAATCATTAAAATATCACACTAGCACTGCTAAACAATATGTTATTAAACATATCATAAGTAACGCATTAATCAGTATTCATTCCAATAAATGACCCAGTGACAGGTATGCAGTCGCGTAAAACATTTTAAAACAGGAAACTCAAAAATATAATACGAAACAGATTATCCTACGTATCTCATATCAACCACTATTCCTTTCACTACATGAGCCAATGATAGGCACGTGTTCACATACACCATTAAAATCAGGAAACTGAACAATATTATATGAAGCAACTTATACTTCTCTCATAGCCATCACTTCATTTCACTACATATTCCACTAATAGGAATGTAAGCCATTAAAATTAGGAAACTGAAGAATATTACATGAAAGAGCTTATACGTATCTCATATCTATCACTATGAGTCCATTTATGTGATAGTGATATGAGTGATAGGTATGCAGTCACATAAACCATTATAACAGGAACATAATATACGTATCTCATATCCATTACTATTCATTCCATTATGTGACTCAGTGAAGGCACGATTTCACATAAACCAATAAAAATCAGGTAATTCAAGAACATAATACCAATCAGATTCTGGGTCTGTCTTATACATCAACTTCTACATTATTGAAAGACAGGTCATGCGTCGTCTGCCATTAAAACATAATCCCCACTCGTGACACACAAAAAAACACATATATACACTTACACACAAATGACTCAAGTAAAATGGATAAATGTACACATTTAATTTACCCTTCACTCATTATTTAAGCCACCATATCATATGGTTGGAAGTATACCAAGGTCGTCTCAATGTATACAAGCCAGGAGGTAAAAGAAGATAACTGTTAAATACGTCATCTTCGGAGGCCAAATCTTATCGGTAGTTCACAACTTACATCATAGGAATGCATCTTAGTCAGTTTGGATTTGGAGTGCTAATGTGTTCGTTGCTGACTGAAAACGGACCAATAATCAATACCAAATTACTTACTTAGCGAGCGAAAGAATACTTAAATAGTGTGGTTATCAGTTCACAATGCCAGGAAAGTATTATGTGCTGGGATGTACGGTAAACTATTTAGCAAGTTCTGAACAATATATAAAAGTGTTTTCGTTCTAAAAAGATCCACACACGAGACAGAAGTGAGTACGCCATATTCACGGGAATAATTATGAACTACGTTTGCTATGGTATGCATTAATTCTTCTGAGCAGTATATAGTGAATAAATTTACTGCACGCGAAATAATGTCTTCATGTAGTACCCAGGGCAACTCTTAAACATACTGTTATTGAACATTCTTGTCCATCACTGTTTTCTAATTTGCCACCCTATCTGTCTTCAGAACCAGCTCCCAAAGAGTTAACCACATAAAATTAGAGGGATCCACGGTCGTCATAAAATACAATGATGTACATTAGCTGAAAATTGATACCCCAGAAGTTTCAAAGTTGTAGCATCATTGTAAATTAACTAAAATTCTATTTCTCAGGGTAGGGTTATAATATAAAATCATTCATTCAAATGGGTGCATGTTGAAGCAATGTTCTTGGTAAATGGTCCAAATTTGATAACCTATTGAAATCATCTGAATGGGTCCACACAATTGCAAGCAACTAACAGAGAATAAACTACTTCAGGCTGCCAACAGTTAAAAGAATGTTGCGAGGAAATAAATGAAAATTGTCCATAATATTCTAATACTAAATTCTTAGAAGAGTATGTAAGACTGGTTAAGCAAAGGTAATGCAATATACAGGCGATACCCTGTTATGGGCGCGCTCAATTATTATTTTCTTATATAACAGCTTACAGATAAGTGATTCCTATATACTTTCATTTCTATCAAACCCTTAGTCCTGATAGTAATTACAAATCTATGCATGTAAAATATACATCTAAAAGAAGTACGTAGTGATCAAGAAAAATTAATGAATATGTTGCTGCATGAAAGTTATGTAAAACCAGAAATTTCTTTTAATGGAATTACAACATTTAGGAAGTTAAAGTACACAAGTTCCTGCATAATAAACAGTGCAGACCTCTGTGGTAACTTCTTTAACATCCAAGAATAAAGTTTTTCTAGCCCTGTATCCAGTAAAAAGTTTAGCAGCACAAAAACCGTATGAATATGATTCTTGTTAAATTTAAATTTTTGAGTTAAATGGACTTAAGATGTTAACTTTTGTATCAATAAAAACAGAATTAATGCAAACACTTTCGAGGAACTGGCAAAAACTTTATGGCACCTTACAAAACATAGTTTATGCATGTAGGAACATTTATGTAAAGGAGAAGAATACAGTTACTCGAATTTACGTTGTAGTTATGACAGGTTTTGTGCGTATACCTAAGTTAAAAGGTAAAATTATAGGAAATTGTAATACTACGCATACAGAATGGATTTTAAGGCTCAAAATTTTGAACTTAGTGCTTACTTAAGAGTGACAGATAGAAAGGCCTGAGATGGCCGTCACAGTTCACATATAATACGTATAATGGCATGCATGCACGTTCATTATGTTTAATCTAATTTCTGAAGCAAACGAACAAGCATTTCTTAAATAGAAAACTAGAAAAACGTAATTCTACGTTTAGCTACCGAGACGTGTGGCATTTATTATATTGGTGCTGACTTCAACGCTAGTGATTGTGAATTACCGGGGGGAGCTTTGGTGAAAAAAATAGTACAAACAATATCTAACATCCTTCAAAAAGTTACCGTAATACTAAGCAAGACAGATTGTCATGAGCTGCAACCAAAACAAAAACTAAAGTTACAGTCTTATTCGCACTGAGAACCAAAGATGGTCTACCACAAACTATGGATGTGGGGTACATTCCTTCCTTCTAAAACAATTTCAAGGTCATTGAGGTAGCTGGTACTTGTAAACAATTAGTGGAATGGGTGTTTGATTGGGTTTAATGGGTATTTAATTGTGTTTAATTGGCTTTAATTGGGTTTAATGTATATTAAATTGGCATCTCCGAACACGTGTTCATATTTGGAGCAAAGACGACCTAAATGACACCTTCCTTCTAACAGAGTTACAAGTTCACTGTTGGAGTGAGAGGTTTAGGGTCACATTCATGTCAAGTGACTACTATTAGAGCAAAGACGACCTAAATGGTAGCTTCCTTCAAGCACAGGTTCAAGCACAGTTGTGGAGGAGGTAATAAAAACAATGTCAACATTCCCAGGCAGCTATGAAACATGAGTCACCATCCCTTGAGAAACGGTTACTGGGGCCCCACGCAAAGGCTTCCGAGCCATAACGCAAGGCATAACACTAACCACACCCATACACACACTCATATACACATCTTAAAATACTTGAATTAAGCTAGATTGGTTGCGAACACACCTAACGAATGAAAAGGTTCTTTACAAATTAAAAGGCTTCACCTCGCCCTTTGCATACATATGCACAGCGAAAATAACTAGTTTTAACTAGTCCTTTCTGTCTGTAGTTAAAGCCCTCATCCCAGATGCAAGAAATAATTCTCTCGCTCTATGCCGGCGACATTCCATACTTAATGACAAGGGGATAAAAAACGTACTCATGACAGATCACCAAACACCAGTGTTATAACGCACCCTCTAACTCCGCAAGGCATACGCATTTTATTTTTGAACCGTTCTTGAATAAAAAGCACTAAGGGTTAAAAAATGCGAGAATAAACGTTCACAGATCCAAACTTGTGAAACACTTACAACAAGAGATGAGAATAACTTTCCTCTAACATGTTATAAGGAGTTAGACACGGGAAAGAATTTAAATGCCTTTCTTAAATGCCGTACAATGTGTTTCGAAGTAACAATCGCTCTTCTAAACATAGTGCGAAGAAAACAACCAGTTCGAATATATCGAGACGGATATATTAATATCTGTTTGCGAAATTTATTGCTCTCTCTCACACACACGCGCACGCGTGCGCGCACACACAAACAAGCAACTTTAAAATGCTATAAGTGTGAGAAGATCTGGTTACCGACTTTTGGGACAGGCTGTAACACGCATCTCTGTGTAGACGACTTAGTATACAGATAAAAGTCACCCTCTCTGAATTGGCTGTCTCTGTGCCCGCTGCCCCTTCTCTTAATTCCGGTACTCCACCATAGATATCGAAGGAATTCAGCACCATAGCGACATCTACCGCTTCCATTGAAAACATATTTCTTCATAGGGACAACTAATTAGGCTGTTCTCTCTGTTTCTCTCTCGCAAGCGCATATTATATACATACACGCATGATAGAAGCTGCGCTGTCCAACTGTATCTACAATAAAATAGGAAATAAAATGTGTGAGTTACAATCCCTGTTAATGCACAAAGAATCTTAATGCTTCTCATAGAGCTTTTCAAGTACTTAAAGACTACAACAAGACATTCATCACTTCCGACAGAGGGCCCACATAAGATTCTGTAACAAGAAATATTTTGGGAGAGGGTAAGCTTAAGAGCCATTTCTGAACACATGTTTGCTTTTATAGCAAGAAATGTCTAAATGACACCTTTCTTCTACTGTAGATTCAATCTCAATTGTGGAGAGGTAATAAAAACAATGACCACATTTGCAGTTCGCCATGTAACATGCGACCACCTCCCCTCCCTTTATGTCTCCCTTTCTCTCTCCAACATATCCCACATATATGCACGCCTGTATACAGGTCATAATAGTTTCGCTGAATAAAATAAATAAATTGCCTGAGAATTGAATGCGCAACCCTCTTATGTCTGCTTCTAATTGTGTTCACAGTGAAATATGATACACAATTAAAAGGATTACCCTTTACAAATACCTACTAGAACACTGTGAAGTCTTAATCAGAACTTTCCCACAGAGTTACATATTTCATAGCGTAAAAAGGTACGAAGCATTCCCTGTCATACACAAGCTAATGTTTGGACAAGATGCATCACATCCGGGATTCTTAAGCTCAATCATTACTCAGAGTTGATGGATCGAGTGGCGGGCGGCATGATATATTTTCCGTCGAGTGTTCATGAAGTACGATAAGCCTGTATAATCGCTGTATTTTTTCTTTAACACACAGGGAACTGTAGAAGGGAAGTGATTTTGAAAGACCTCCTATGTAAGACGTCTACATTGCATCAAGTTCACAGTTTTCATAATCCAGCGAAGTGGGGCTTACTTGTGATAGCCATTCAAGGAAGGAAACTTCATACCTATTTTTTAAAAATGCAGCGAACAGTGCTTTCACGTGATATCCGAACAAGTGAGCTTCATTTTCATTCACCGATCGATTCTTTTCTTTGCAAGGTAAGAAATTACTAAGAACATCTTATTAATCAGCTATACAACTGTTATGGACCTTTCATTGCGTGGGCGAGAAATACTTTTCTTTAAGCAGCAAACTTACGACTACTTAAATATAACTGGTGTTCCTTCTAAACCCAAATGCTATATTGAAGTATTTTCTTATATTTTTTAAGGAATAGTACAGACAGATTGCGGTCATTTAATCGGTAATTATCTATGCAGGCTAATTGCGTGCATTGTGGGTGGTACATAAAGAGCGTAAAAATATTTCATATATATACGATATATATATATATGTATTTCAGACATTAATAATAAATATCACACTAGAAGTATACGCGATTATTACTAGCTAAAGGATTATGCACTAAAATATTTACGTTCTTTATATAAATGTATTTGAATTAACATCTTATCTTATTTAAATTCAATAATAAAGTTTGTTATATCACTTATATTATACTTATCTTATGTATGCTTATACCTATGTATACTGATATAGAGAAGGTGTAGTTATTCTATGTACTTATACCTCTATAGATTTATCCAAATCATGTAAAAGTCCTACTATGAAGCAAACATAGTCTACATGGATAAGTTTGATTCGTCGAGGCCAATGCAATTTATCCCCTATGAAAATGTTGTATGCTTCATCGTAATAGTAGGAGAGTTTCCATATATCTCCTCTTATACCGGATTCCACGAGAAGTTGATAATAATCCTGTAGCAATTCCAGCTTTTTTCCAGGATAAAATAAATGATATTTGACACCCTGCTGCAGAATTCAATGAATCGAGCAGGATTAATGATTGGGAAATGTGTTTTCAGGCCAGAGAGGGATGATAGGTATTGATTAGTACAGATAGTTAACTTTTTCTATTATATGATTATCCTTGGTGCAGTCAAACACGGTAATGTGTGAATACCTTTTCATTTGAATGTGCTGAAATGTGCTTCTATATTTAGCACCCGAGTGATTGCGTCCGGAAATGTTAGGGACTTCTACGCATATCTATGGACTTCAAATTTGTTAACCGTAGTGTCCAGCATGAGAAAATTAATTTTTCATACATTGCCTATGAATCGAAGGAATCGTTCTGTAAAGTGATCAATATACATCAGGATTTTAAAACAGCTCTATTTCAAGACTAAAATAACTCAGGCAAATATACAATAATGAAACACTGAATTGTGTAGTGCATGGATCTCATGTAAGTGAACCTGAAATCTATTCAAACCCGAGATGTTAGATCCAAGATGTGAGGTATTGGAATACTCGTAAATGCTGCAGAAATCTCTTCAGGAACTCGTATGCTAGATGCAAGAAGAACAATATGTTTGGATGATCAAACTCTGAATAAACACTTGAATAAAGATAAACATTTTAGTGTTTACTCACCAAGTCAGGATTATATACCCAAAACGAATATTGAGGGGATTTTATATCTCTGGACAGGTCCTAATGACTTAGTACCGAGCTATGACTGCTAGTGATGTCCCTTGAAGCTAGTAAATTTACTTCTCTATTGAGATTATCATAATTATTTAGTAATTGAAGAGGGGCGGGATTATAGCATTATTAAGACTGGACTCTGCATAAAAAAGCCGTAATATTTAAATGAAATGCCTGTATTAAATGTTGTTTGTCTCTGTTTAGTGTTTTAGTGTTTGCTTACTGTGTTGCCAATAATGATAATTCTCAATAAAGATTCTGGTTTTCCCTCCCTATTGTCTGATAGCAAAAAAATCTTATGTTTTGTTTATTCAGACTCGTGGTATCTGTGTATGAGTCCGTATTAATGTACATCAGTTTCAGATCTTGAATACTGTAATAAGGTGACAACTTCTCTGCAGTTATCTGGGATTGAACCCTCTACCCCTCAAATATCAGTCACAATCGTTGTCCCATATGAAGTTAGAATGGTTGTGTCAGTATAGAATAAATACATTTGTTACCCTATAATTAAACGCAGTTTGTCGACTAGTGATAATGATTAGCTTCCGTGATTTCAGGTTAGAAAGATGATAAATATTGATTAGTGCAGCTAATTGATTTAGTAGCATTCATCTTGGTTGCATGGGTGCAGGTTTTTCACAACATTTTGAATGTATTTTATGTTGTCCTTTAAGTATTTTTTGGCACATATGCAGGTATTTCGGTATGCTGGTATAGGTATTACAAATGTATTTTGGACACTGCAGAAGGAAATGTAAAGCATCTTAGCATCCATTTATGGGCTTTTTAGCTAGAGGCACAGTTATTTTCATGATGCTGGAACGGTTTAAGAGAAATTCTGGTGTTTCAACGAAATTTTGGAAACAGTAGCAGACATTTCCAGGGTATAGGTACAGCTTTTTTTAGATTTCTTTGGAACCTTTTGAATGTACTTTATGTTGTTCTTTATGTATTATTTTACACATATGCGTGTATTTCGGGAAGTTGAGTTCGAATGTATTTAAGGGAATGGGGCATGGATTGTAATGTATGTTTATAACATTTTCGAAGGTATTTTAGGTGGTGTAGTGGGTAATTGAACCTGGAAATGTTATGTATGTGATTAGTTTTATTTTATTGGTTTGTAGAAAGTCACAGAACATTTATTAAAAAGAAACTATAAGCGGTCCTTTATTTGTTTTGAACCTATCAATAAATGCAACTGTTCTTTTATTTCGTGTCATTTAATGGTGCAAAGCAAATTTTTACCGTAGTCAATACTGCAGTCTGATGAAGGCCTTCCATAAAGTAAATGATACTATATGCTAATAGAATAAGTTCTCTGAATTCAGTGCCTCCATACTTTTTCATAACTAGATATTCTTGGAATACTGGGAGACCTTTTTTCCTCAACTCAAATGACATTCATATGATTTTAATATTCCATTTTTATCAATAGCGCTGTGGGTATTCATAGAATAGTTCTATTTTGCCCTGCTGCTTTGCGGCGTGGTGGCCTTGGAGCATAGTTGTGGTTTCATCTCTCGCTGGGTATAGATGTAGGTAACTCATTCTTTCAGTAGTGTCAACCTCAGTGGAGATCATTATGTACTTCTTGTCGTTCTTCTTTGGTGCTTTTCTAGTGCCCTTAAAACATAACAAATGAAAACATTAGTCATCACGTTCTTAAATTGAATTGCCAGGTGTCCTGAAAAGAATTGAATTGTTATGTACTTGAAAGAGAATAAGAAGCTCTTGGTCTTCTTTATGCGTGAATGTTCTACCATGGAATTGCCGATAATAATAATATTAATGTGAGAGTAATTCTCAATTTTTGTATTTACTGAATGGAAACATTGTACAGTGAATAGATTCCTCCTTGCAGCCTTGGGTAGCTGCAGATTGCGTCTTCTGCTGATCTTAAACTGGAATTTTTAGCAGTCCTGGGACATTATACATTGAACTGATAGAATTGTGTTTGACATTTTAATAAAGTTCTTCTGCAAAGAACTACATATGCCAGATATCATAGTGAAGATTATTAGTAATGTTTTGATGGTTCTATGATGCTTATAATTAAGAAAGTATATTAACAGAAATTGTTAAATAGTTTTTTCCTAAGCTTTGACCAGAAACAGAATAGATATGAATGTGAATTGGGTGTGTGTGAATGAATGAATGAATATATATGTGTACGTATACATTTATGAGTGTTCATTGGCGTGTATACTGTGTACCAGTGTAGACATATATCTATGTGTGCATGTATGTGGTAGGTCGTGTTTAGTATGACATGATTTTATTATGGGTGTACCCGTGTAGACTTGTATCCTTGTGTGCATGAATGTGTCAGGTCATGTTTAGTGTGTTTGAGAATTATTTTTATTGCGGTTTGTTCAGGTGATTTCTTCTACCATAGGAGGGGATACGGATTAAAGGTTGGAATATAGGTAGAACTGCGTACATATGCTCTAAGTTTAACCTTTTCCGAGTGTCACGCTTGTGTACATTTCTGTAATGTGCTAGTGATAATGGCACGATTCACAATAATTGTGAATTATGACCTGAATGTGATGATGATGTGAATGTCTGTATTGTTCTTTCGGAGACGGCTGGGTAAGTTTAAGGTTTCTATAATTCTCGGGTTAGGGATGGATGGTGAAAGCTCTATGATAGGAACTGTGTTTTGGGACGATAATGATCTAGGGCGTATAGTACTGTGTGTTGAGTATTGTAATTGCAATTTACAGGTGATTGTCTAGTTGGGAAATGAACACCGTGGATTTATGTTTCGATGGATGGTTGCATCATGCAGGAACCGTTCCATGATAAGTATGTCGCTTTCGATGATATAAGTCTGATGTAACGTTTAGTGTTCTCTACGAGTGTATAGGGTTTCCCTCGAGAGATCCTGGGTGCCTGTGTATGGTCTGTTTTCAGTGTCAACAAAGTAGAGTGATAGTTGTAATGAGTGCTGTTCTCTGCGACTGTGTAGGGATTCCCTCGAGAGATCCTCGGTGTCTGTGTATTGTCTGCATTCAGTGTAATCATGGTGGCGTGATGGTTGTAATGATTGGTGTTCTCTGCGAGTGTATAATGAATCGGATGAGAGATCTATCTGGATTATATCCTTAAGGAATTCCTCCATGACGGAGATATCGCAAGTCACTGCTGAGCTGAATGATACCCTTTAATTTGAATGTTCCATTTCTGAACCTATACATGAAGAGAAACATCCTAATTAGGGGACCATCGAGATGCCATAATTTATTCATATGATAATGCCTGCTATTGACTAAAAATTGAATGGTGAAGTATTTGCTTCAGATAAGCCGGTTCAGCATAACACAAGTGCAGTAATAACCTGAATTATTGAATTCAGTTAAACTAAAAAGTTAATTAAAATATATTTGTATAAAGAACGTAAATATTATAGTGTATAATCCTTTAGCTAAAGTGATTAGTAATAATCTACATTACCTCTAGTGTGATATTATTGATGTCTGAAACATATATAATATTTTATGTTTCTATACAGCACCAACAGTGCACGCAATTAGCCTCCATAGATAATTTCCGATTAAATGACCGCAATCCGTCTGTACTATTCTTTAAAAAATATTTTAAAACACTTCAACATAGCATTTGGGTTTAGAAGAAACAATCGTCATCTTTAAGTAGTCTTCTTACTTTGCAAAGAACAGAATCCATTGGTGAATTAAAATAAAGCTCACTTGTTCGAATATCACGTTAAAGCACAGTTCGCTGTATTTTAAAAAACTAAGTATGGTGTTCTCTTCTTTGAATAGCGTCACAGCTAAGCCCTCACTAAACTGGATTATGAAAATTAAGAACTGTATGCAATGTAGACGTCTTATGTAGGAAGTCTTTCAAAATCACTTCCCTTGCACAGTTCCCTGTGTGTTAAGGAAAAAATACATTTATTATACTCGCTTATGGTACTTCATTATCACCCGACGGGAAATATCACATGCTGCCCGCCCCTCGATCCCTCAACGCTGTGTAATGATTGAGCTTAAGAATCCTGTATGTGATACATCTTGTGCAAAAATTAGCTTGTGTAACACAGGGAATGCTTTGTTACTTTTTACGCCATGAAACATGTATCTCTGTGGGAATGTTCTGATTCAGTATTCACAGTGCTCCAGTTGGTATTTGGAAGGGGTATTCATTTTAGTTTTATTTAATATTTCATTGTAGATACAACTGGAAGTAGTCTTTAGACGAATGCTTACTCTGTTCTCAGGAAATTTATTTATTTAAATCCGTGAAGCTGTTATGACCGAAATGTGGGCGAGTGTATATGTACGAGAGAGAGAGGGATAAACAGAGGAAAGGTGGTTTCGCATGTTCCTCGACGATCTGGAAATGCTCTCATTGTTTTATTACCTCTCCACAATTGGGATTTAATCTACAGCAAAAGGAAGGTGTCATTTATAAATTTCTTGCTATAAAAGCAAACAAGTTTCTGGAAATGGCTCTTAAATTTGCCCTCACCAAAAATATTTCATGTTACAGAGTACTATGTTTGCCCTCTGTCGGAAGTCATTAATGTCTTGTTGTAGCCTTTAAGTACTAGGGAAGCTCTGTGGGAAATGTTAAGACTCAGTCTGCACAATGTTTCAGCTAAGTATTTGTGGATTCGTTCTCGATTCTTAGGCAATTTATGAATTTTTTCAGTGAGGCTATTATATTCTGTATACGGGCGTGCTTATATGTGGGATATGTGCGAGTGAGAGGGAGAGATAAAGAGAGAGGGAGGTGGTGTCGCATGTTCCATGACGATCCGGAAATGATGTCATTATTTGTTTTATTACCTCTCCACAATTGAGATTAAATTTACAATAGAAGGAAGGTGTCATTTAGATACTTTTTGCCATAAAAGCAAACACGTTTCCGGAAATGGCTCTTAAACGCGCCGTCTCCAAAAAGATTTTTTGTTACAGAATATTATGTGTGCCCTTGTCAGAAGTCATGAATGTCTTGTTGTAACCTTTAAGTACTTGGAGATTTCTGTGGGAAACGTTAAGATTCAGTCTTCACAGTGTTACAGCTAGGTATTTATGGATGCCTTCTCGATTCCCAGGCAATTTATTTATTTTATTCAGCGAAACTATTATGACCTGTATACAGGCGTGCATATATGTGGGATATGTGCGAGAGAGAAAGGGAGAGATATAGGGAGGGGATTTGGTGTCGCATGTTCTATGACGAACTGCAAATGCTGTCATTGTTTTTATTTCCTCTTCACAATTCAGATTAAATCTACAGTAGAAGAAAGGTGTCATTTAGACATTTCTTGCTATAAATGCAAACATGTGTCCGGAAATGGCTCTTAAGCTTTCCCTCTCCCAAAATATTTCTTGTTACATAATCTTATGTGTGCCCTCTGTCGGAAGTGATGAATGTCTTGTAGTCTTTAAGTACTAGAACAGATGTATGGGAAACATTAAGATTCCTTGTGCTTTAACAGGATTGTAACTAAGTCATTTTATTTCCTATTTTATTGTAGATACAGTTGGACAGCGAAGCTTCTGTCATGCGTGTATGTATATAATATGCGCTTGCGAGAGAGAAACAGAGAGAACATCCTAATTAGTTGTCTCTATGAAGCAACATCTTTTATGTGTAAATAAAGTCGGCTGCGCAGAGATACGGGCTACAGCCTGTCCCAAAATTCGGTATCCAGAATTTGCTATACTTATGGCGTTTTTCAGGTTGCCTGTTTGTGTGTGCGTGTGAGTTTGTGTGGTTGTTTGTGTGAGAGAGAGAGCGAGCAGTATATTTCGCCAACAGATATTAACACATCTGTCTCATATTTTCGATCTGGTTGTTTTCTTCGCTCTATGTTTGGAAGAGCGAATGTTAATACGAAATACATTGTACGGCACTTGAGAAAGGCATTTAAATTCTCTCCCGGGTCTAGCACCTTATGACATGTTAAAGAAAGGCTATTCTCATCTCTTGTCTAAAGTGTTTCAGAAGTTGGAATTACTAAACGTTACTTCTGGCATTTTTCAACACTTAGTACTTTTCTTTCGAGAATGATTAAACAATAAAATGCGGATGCTCTGCGGCTTTGGAGGGTGCGTTATAACTCTGGTGTTGGGGGATTTTTCATGAGTAAGGTTTTTTATCCCCTTGTTATTAAGTATGTAATGTCGCCGGAATAGGATGAGAGGATTATCTCTTGCGTTTGGGATAAGGGCTTTAACTACAGGCAGAAAGGACTGGTTAACACTTGTTATTCTCACTGTGTATATGTATGAGAAGGTCGACATGAAGGCTTTTAATTTTTAAATAACATTTTCGTTCGTTTCATGTATTTTAATTTGTGTATATGAATGTGTGTGTTTGCGTGTATAATGTGTTATCCTTTGCGTTATGCTTAGGACGGCTTTGCGTGAGGCTCCATAATATCTGCTTCTCAGGGGATGGTGATTCACATTTTATAGCTATCTGGGAATGCTGACATTTTTATTACCTCCCCACAAATGGCCTTGAATCTGTGCTAGTAGGAAGGTTTCGTTTAAGTCGTCGTTGCTCTAAACCAGTCACTTAAAGAGAAAATGACACCAAGAAACCCCATCCACCAGCGACCTTGAATCTGTGCTAGAAGGGAGGTATCATTTAGGCCGCCTTTGCTCTAAAATTGAACACGTGTCTGCAGATGCCATTTCTATATACATTAAATACCGATTAAACCCTTTTAAACACGCATTCCACTAATTGGTCACAAATACCTGCTACCTCTGTGACCTTGAAATGTTTTAGAAGGAAGGAATGCACCCTACTTATGGAAAGCATGTTTCTTATGTTTTTGGTAATACACATTACGGTTTAATATGTTTGTATAAGAAAATAAATGATTGGGTGCTTATTTCAGCGCAAACATGCTAGAAATACTTAGAACATATGTCACAGAAAACATAAATAGCTTAAGCGACGTTCACTGTTCATCTATATAGCTGTTTTATGTATTTGTTTTAAGGTATTTTGTGAGAGCAGACGAATTTTTCTGTATTGCCAGAACATTGCAATCTTAGCTTTTATAAGTGTGTTAAATATTCGCACACACTTAAATGAATAATTCTTTAATATTGGCTTACTTAGTACTGGTCTGTTATGGATCGATTTGTTGCGGTTTTTATATGGTATTAATGTATTTGCGCATATTCCTTGCTAAACAGAGCTCAGTGATGTAAAGAAAATGGCCAACATTTTAGCGTTATGGGATTTCATGCTGAAAGTTCCCTAGTCTGAGCTGTTACGCTCATGATGAGAGAAAGCTATTTAAACTATAATATTTGTTATCCAGCTATAATAGAAGGTGATTTATTTAGAAATAACAATTACCTTATTTATTATGCTGGGAATTCTGCCAATATCAGGAATTTAATGCTAAATTAAGCGGAAAATTTGGGATTATAGATTCCTCATCACAAGATCCGCAGATGTTGATTGTTTATTTCTTTTTGTTTGCTTTTACGTTTGGCAGCTGTTTTTTTAATATTTTCTTGTAGACGCTGCAAAAATGCAGTACACATTAAATCAATAGCTCTTCCTTGTGAAGCAATGGGAATTCAGGTTACAAATTCAATTACAGCTTCTCGAAGGGTATACAAGAGAGAATGTGGTGTTTACAATCCCCCAAAAGAAGCACAGTATGACAATGGTACGCAAATTGGAAACAACTGGATCTCTGGCGAGTGAAAAAGCGCAGCGTTCATCTAACCTATCTATTATTATTTGGGTGATCGGGCATTACTTAAGCGGTAACCTCGTAAGTCATTAGGACTTTTGTCTAAGGAGACCAGGTACACCTACTCGGTGTGTCAGAGAGCTGCGAAAAGAGTTTACTTAAAACCATATAGGGTTACAGTTTTCTATTAGTTGCAGGAGACAAATAAGCATCAAGGAGTGAAGTATTGTCATTGGTTTCAGGCGTTCATTGCGCAAAATTCTGGTATATGTATATCATACGGTTTACAGATAAAGCATGGTTCCATTTATGGGGTTATTGGAACTCATAGAACTCATACTATTGGGGCGTCCAAAATCACATATCATTCAGTAAGTATCTATGCACTCAGTTAATGTCGGAGGTTTGTGCGCAATATCAGTACGTAGGAGAGTATGACAATCTTTTTTCTTTCTTATCAGACTGTGGACATTGTAGAGTACCGACAGATTTTCTTGGACTTTTCTGAGTAACTGGCCACTTTAGGACTAAGTCATGGATATTTTTAATAAGATTTGCTACTTTTCATACCTCAAACCAGTCTATGATGCTAATTGAAAGCTTCTTTGACAACATTGACGACTTCTACAAGGATCTGTGGCTACCGAGATTTCCTAATTTGACAACATTACTTAGAATATATAGTTTAGGCCACATGCCCTGGACATTTGAGGATCTGAAGCATAAAGTTATAGAAATCGCGCCATTTCCATCCCCAGACAGCTACAAAACGAACAGAATACTTTCAACCTGACCACAAACCCACCTGTAAACGATTAGTAGGGTCTTCTCGCTTTAACCATGCCCGGTGATCTTGTCAGTATATGCCATCAAGGTCAAGCATTATTGCAATGCCATTTCCGTTTCTTCAAGACCTCAGTACATTTTAGCAACTTTAACTGTGCGGACCTGCTTTCCTTTTCATTTTAAACTTATATGTCTATATGTATGAAAATTACTTATTGTGATTTTATAAATTTGGCAGTGTTTAATAGTTATTGGGGTGGAGTATTTGCGTAGTTAAACTAAGATATGGAGACCTTTAGAAACGAATTGTTGTCAATATCTTAGTGATATAAAACTTCTAATTAAGCATATGGAAATTGCTCTAAATAAACATCTCAAATAAGAGTACTAATTGCTTCTATATTTGCTTTATATTATTAAAACATTTTTATGAAGTAAGTTCATCTTTTCAAATCTACGAACACAGCTGCTATCTCTCAAGAGTGGCACGAAAAAACTGCGTTCGTCTTATCTTCTTCAATCACTTATTTTTTAACTTTTGACATATTTGCTGCTTTTGTTTGCACCTCTGGAACTTGATTTTCTATGTTCTCTGATTGCCAGAAAAGCAAGATGGAGAATCTGTTCACGATAGCTCCGCGCACAATTAAATTTAATAAAGCAACAAAATTACATGATAACAATTAACTATCAGAATAAATAACATAACAACAAAAGATCATACTTGTATTTTACTTTTATTTTAAGTGGTTGTTCCTGGAAAATAAACTCATAATAATGTATGTTAATACTTTTAAATATTTAATAATACTTGTCAAGCAATGTGTACCTTATGGAGGACGTTTTCTAAGGTTTTCTCGGATATGCTAAATTGTATTTCGTTTTATAGCGCAATATATTAGTCCTTAACTCTTCCTAAGTTGTAATCTAAAGCGTTTGTAGTGTATTTAATTATTCTGCGATACATACTTCAGTTATGTGTAAGGTAAGCAAGACAATTAAAGTGCGTGAATTTGTTTCGTACATGTGGAAATTAGCTGCAAGGATTTGTTTTCAAATGCTATTCTAAAATGTGGCAAAAGCGACATCTAGGGCATTAGTGAACGTAGTTTCCCCAAGATGCTTATGAGGGTGTGCTTAGGGGAGATAAGGAACAAGTGTTTGGATACTACACAAAGGTCACCATCTGGGATGAATGGAGCACAATTTCTATACACAGAAGGTTTAATGGTATTGACTGCACAGTCCTCAACTAGCGGCCAGTAATGTGGGACGATGTGTTGACTTATATCTTAAGTAAGAGGGAGAGCATTTTCAACATTTTATACAGAGCTTAATAACCTCCCATAGATACTCCACACTTGAGGTATAATAAGTTTTGGCTGGCATCATTCGTTTTGAAATAAATAAAGAAGCAAATACATGTGTTAGTTCTATATACATCACTCTGTAAATCCAATAAGATAGCAATTGAGTTAAAGATATATCGCTTAAAGGAGCTACAAATGCTCTTTCCGACAAATGGCATGTATCAATTATATCACTCAACGATTAGGCAATGGAATTGTTACAATAAAGCTTAGACATAAAGGTGACTCTCGCAGTATACCGTGGAAAATGCTTTGCTTATTATTTCCTACTTCGAAGCGTCAGTGCTTCGTGCCCAAAGAGGTATGACCATAATAGTAACAATCACTATTGTTATTATTATTATTCCATTGGAGCAATAACAGAAACAGTATGTAGTATTTACTATTCCTTCGAGTACTGTCAAGGGCGCCTGTGTAGGTCATTAATATACCTCTTTGATTTCCATGGCATCCAGTTATGCTATTAGTTCCTATAATGGGTCCTTTATTCTAATACAATTTTTATTTTAAAGCTTTATTCGTTTTATACAGCCTTGTATTTCTCTCAACCATTAAGGTTTACAATGCAAAGGATTTTCAAGTTTATTTAACACGTTAAAGAGTATAAGTTGCCAGATGGTACATACTATTGTGAATTTTTGGCATACAGATATGAAAAGCAAACGTAATACAATATATTGTTTTAGTTTGAAACATATAATATGGTTTAATCATAAGTTTGTTACACATTTTGGCATCAACTGAGACTACACATTTCTATCTATCGCAGGTTAAAACCCTGTTATCACGAAAGCGGAAAGGACAGGAAGGGGAATCAGCCTGGTAAAGAATCCAATTGCATATATAGTTACATTCACACACGAACATAAATTTATCCTCCTGACATTGAGGATTTACATTTGTGTACCTCAGATCACGTAAACAATATGTTTCTAATGCCGTCTAAACTTGTATATTTCGCATTAGCGGTAGGTATTGTAAAGATCCGTTACATCTGCACTGCCTCTAATGGCGATAATAATGGTCAAATGTGAATCAACTTATGGTCAGTTGCAAATATGCATTTCATCTAAGATGCCTATGATAAAGCCGATGATGGGTAAGCAGAACTCAACTGTGGCAGATTGTAAAGAACGTGGCATTTTTTGGGGGGCTGCCCCTGATGATGCTCAAGATAGACATGCAATGACAACTTATAGCAGATTGTAAAGATCCGTGATGTATTGGATACCTCTGATGATGCTGAGATGGATGATGACCGGTCGTGTACAGTAGCGACTGGTGAACAATGTGTGTGCTACAGTACTATACAGTGCGTGCACATTCTTACAATTAGTCTTACCTAAAAGCGAAATATGATTTCCATACGGCGCTCCTTCCTACTGCAGAACTTATCAATAACCCTGGTGCTGAGTCCCTCCATCTTAGAAACGATGCCCTTCTCCATGGACAACATTGCCAGAGCAGTACGACGATCTTGTGACATGGAGCTTCTCAAGAACGCTTTTACGTGTTTTAAGCACGAAAAGCACCTTTCTGGCTCCACAGTGGTCATGGGCGTTGTGGCTATAAGTTTTAGCGAATTTGGCACTTAAGAAAATTAATGTTACCAGCTGTTAGAGATTATTCATTGCAATAATTACAAAGTCTCATCCATGTTTCTAAGGTAAGATCTTATATACAGAACGCTGAGCTGTGTATTATTTAGCATTTCCTTGTTCAGTATTATATATGTGTACACAGCAGTTTGAAGTTCAATATCGGGAAACTGATTTAAAAAGCTCCAAAGAATTTACAGTTTAAAAGCTCTGCTGCATTGAGATGAATCACGGACTGAAAACGACATCTAGTTTCTTCAATAATGCAATCGCACACTTCTTTGGCTTCTATTTTCAGAGACTCCACCTTCTGATGCCTGCTCATTGCTTCAGAATAGAAACAAATATACTGTCAGCTGCTTCTCGAATATCACAAATATACTGAGTGAGAGAAGACAGTTGATCTCGACTACAGCTGATTATAAAGTATATCAGTATTAGGCATTACTTTGTGAAAGAATTTCAACCAAGAAAGGAATTTTCCATCTTCTAAATAACGCCGAAGTACATTTGCTTCCAGGCAAGTCTTATCATGGGTAGAATTTTCCAACGCCAAAGAACACTGTAGCAATTCTTCCTGATTTTCATATACTAAATTAACAGTTCTGTATCTAAAACTTTACCTAGTTGAACCACCGGGAACTCTTCTGGTCACCGCAGATTCTAGAGCGGCTAAATGCTATGAAGATCTTGAGAAAAGCAAGAAAGGCTGACAGGTTAAGAACAAATACTCTGTCAGACTCATTCTGCGTAGCTGCACCGTCCATTACTAAATTCAACTGATGTGCGTAACACTGAATATAATTGCACATTTGGAAATTGAGATGGACTTGGTTTTTACCCCTAGAATGCCACCACTCGTTACCGAGGCTCCATCGTAAGATTAGGCAATGTGCTTATGAGGTTTGTCTCGAATAATTCATTAAGCACTTCTGTTATGCTTTCAGAAATTTCCTCTGCGTTTTGTTCCTCTTGATTAAAAAACAACAAAATATCTCTCATACGGAAAACCATGTTTCTCGTAACTAAACACTAATATAGCTGTGACTAATGAGAAAAATCTGTGGTTCATCTGTCATAACAGCCACAAAGTCAGCATCTTTCATTTCCTCCGCAATCGCCTCACGACAAACTTCTAACATACAATCCAGGACATCGTTCTGGATTTTGGAGGTCTCTTTGAAAATATGGTTATTGTCCATGTCTTACTTCACAGCATTGTCAATATTACTTATTAAATCAATCAATATAAGAACACGCCAGGATTCAGTCTCATCTTGTTCATTTAAAGCCAGATCAAGCGCACCACAAAGCTTTATAGAGTCAACTATGCGCGACAAAACGTGTATGCTTTTTTCAACTTGTTGGCTATTTCAGCTTTAATTATAACTAATATGATTTTCCGGGCTGTTATGCCGTGGTCTGCTGAAGAAAGATTTCCCAGACGTTTCGTCCACAACTGCGGTGGACATCTTCAGTGGCGCGGACGAAGTCTTCTCGGTGAAAGTATCGCAGCGTCTGATGCGTTGGCCGTTAGTGCCGCTCTCTTTATAGTGTGGGCGCTCTCTGCTGATTGGCCCGCTGGTATGAGGGGGCTGGCGCCGGCTGTGTTGTTGCTCTCTTCTGATTGGCTCGCAGTGTTTTTCGGTTTTGTATGACCTTTCTTGTTTTTGATGACTAGATGCCAGTTACTGTTGAGTTTCAATGCTTCTTCTTTCCTATTGAAATTATTGGGATGTTTATAAATCTCTATTGCTTCGCGTTGTAGCCGGGTATGGTAATGCTTTATGGAGGAAAGAATGTTGGTGTCCTGAAATCTAATAATGTGTTCGCCCTCGGCTTCAATGGCATGTTCGGCGACTGCCGATTTTTCTGTATGGCCCAGGCGGCAGTTTCTTTTGTGTTCGCTAAGTCTGGTGTTAGCGCTCCGCTGTGTGGTACCAATGTACACTGAACCACAGGAACAAGGAATACGGTAAACACCGGCCGATGACAGGGGATCTCGGCCGATGTTTACCGTATTCCTTGTTCCTGTGGTTCAGTGTACATTGGTACCACACAGCGGAGCGCTAACACCAGACTTAGCGAACACAAAAGAAACTGCCGCCTGGGCCATACAGAAAAATCGGCAGTCGCCGAACATGCCATTGAAGCCGAGGGCGAACGCATTATTAGATTTCAGGACACCAACATTCTTTCCTCCATAAAGCATTACCATACCCGGCTACAACGCGAAGCAATAGAGATTTATAAACATCCCAATAATTTCAATAGGAAAGAAGAAGCATTGAAACTCAACAGTAACTGGCATCTAGTCATCAAAAACAAGAAAGGTCATACAAAACCGAAAAACACTGCGAGCCAATCAGAAGAGAGCAACAACACAGCCGGCGCCAGCCCCCTCATACCAGCGGGCCAATCAGCAGAGAGCGCCCACACTATAAAGAGAGCGGCACTAACGGTCAACGCATCAGACGCTGCGATACTTTCACCGAGAAGACTTCGTCCGCGCCACTGAAGATGTCCACCGCAGTTGTGGACGAAACGTCTGGGAAATCTTTCTTCAGCAGACCACGGCATAACAGCCCGGAAAATCATATTAGTTATAATTGTGACTCCGGCCGTGAAAACCTACGTTCTTACATATTTCAGCTTTGCTTCTTAATGAGCACGGCTTAACTGAGTCACAATGTTTATATTACCTAAGCACTTAAATGTATAACATTGCCTAAATGCTTATCATTTTGTCTGTGTTTGTTAATAAGGATATGAATATCTCCTAGATCTGTCACTCCCGTCGTACTCCAAGAATCACTGTCGCCAAACAATAAAGTATGGAAAACAGAAAAGGACATTTCTTTCTTGGCATCCACATATCCATGCATGTTTATACATTTTTGGGATAAACAGCCTAATTTAGGAACTATTTATCCCTCCTTTTGCGGATTGCGTAATGTTTAGAGTTGGAGTTTGCCTCTCTAGCTGCTTCACTTGCACTTTTTCATCTAGGGTCCTCATAGAGAAAGGATAATTCATCAAGCTGTTCGCTAATTCATGTTAGCGCACACAACAAAACTATAATTACTGTCTTAGATAACCTCAGTTTTTGAGCTGAATCGAATATTTTGCGGTTATTTGTTATCGAGAACAAGTGGTATCAATAGTTAAAATTATATCACTCCCACATGTGCATTTGCGGAGAGCTTTATTCTCTCTGAGCTACGCTGCTGCGATACATCTATTGCCCCTGGTATCCTGCACGGCAGCAAAGGTAGTTGTATCAACACACATAGATGGCAGTGTTTACACTACAGCAAGCAGCAGGAACAGTTTTGTGCTCCAGTCGTAGTTAGCACAATTCTAGGTAAACGTAGCCAATAGGAGAAGAGATTTCAAGTAGCACATCGATATGTGATGTGCATAGATTGGTCTGCATTCCCGCCAACGAACTGAGCATCTGTATAGCACCTAACGCAGCACGTGTATGTCAGGCATGCATCACCCTTGCACGTGAATAACCAATGCTAGCGCGCCGCAAATATGAACTCAGTTAAAATTATGAATGTGAAAGAAAATATGCAATAATAATTTAAGATAAGCTTAACACGTGATAGGGCACTATCTTCAGCAAAATAACCATTGTGCTGTAGCACTGCAGCACATATTGATGAACCGCGTCTGATCGTTTAGTAGATTGCAAAGATGCGTGGCATCTTGGCTGTCTGCAATGGTGCTGATGCTGGCCAATCGCAGGGGCACACGTAGGGCGGGAGCTCATGGGGTGAAGCCCTCCCCCAGATACTCAAAACCGCAAAGCACTGCAGTCTCACTTTTGTTATATGTAACTCTTTTATGCTTATACATTTAGTGTACCACACTGTACTTGTTAATAAATCGGTAAATAAAATACTATACACAATAAAATAGTGGTACATATTGAGAGATGGCAGGGAATTTAGTCCGTTCTTTTGGAAAATCATCATACCATGTGTTGATTGGCAGTATTGATTAAATGTCATTTATGTTATTTTTATATATCAGCACACGTTTAGTGACATGTAATTCGCACTACGGTATTAGTAGTTAGTGTTATAGTATTATAGATGTTAGAGAGCACCTCCTGTAGTTGCAGTGAAGTGAGTGGGTCTATTCGTGATCTAGTGATTATCACACTTCCACTAGCTGGAAGTTTAGCCCCTCTGTACTCCTGTTTGCCTTTTGGTCCTATACATTAATTAAAGTTTGGTTGTTGGTCATGCTGATCCAGCAAATTCTTTATTTAGTCAATATACTCTGTTCAGTGAACCAGTTGATATCCCCTCATATGGATAGATGTTTAAAAGTGATAACTGAGTGAAGGTATGACTTACTTCGTATGTTTCAGTTATTCCTGTTTTAGTCCCTCGCAAATACATTCTCTGCATACGTCCTTGGCTAACCGTGACAAACATTTTCGTCAGCTGTGAGGATCCTTGGCATCTGTCAATTTCAACATCTGATCTGATTCTGATAGTGCCGATGATGGCCAACCGTGACTGAGTTTGTCGATTGCAATGAAACGTGGCATCTGTTGGTTTCAGCATCTGGGCGGACTCTATTAGTCCTAATGGTGGTCAACCATGACTCAAGTTGTAGTCTATTGCGTAATTTAGATATTATGTTACAAATAGCATCACAATCAATTCTCATGAATGAAGAAATGTTAGTTAGTATTGCTTCTGTTGATGTCAGTGGAACACAGTTTCTTAGCCAACTCTATCTCGCTTCTTCCTCTGTCTGCTAGAATTTCTTGTTCAGATCATATGTGATCGTAGTTATTAACCTGATATCATTTTCTGCTGCTAGATTCTGTAACGGAAATATTTCACCTCTTCTATGAAACGTTCACTCTATACGAACTACTCCAGGTTCGGTGGATATTCAATATGCCGCTTGTACAGACGGCTCCAAATATTTTCCTTTCCACCGGTAGCGGGGCAAGCGGGGTGCCTTATCGAAAGGTTATGCCAGGTTGCTTAGCTCATACCTGCTCTACAAGGAATGTTAAGGTATGTAATAGGCTAAAGAAAATATCATTACAACACATTTCCCTTAGACTTGGCTGTAAGAATGTCTTAACTGTGAAAGGAAAACAGCAATAACTTTACAACACATCGACATAAGCAGTATACAAACTAATGTTTAGGAATTAGAGGCATCATATCATTGTATACCAAGCAAGTGTTAAAACAAAATGGTTTGGTTTTCAATATTCACTGCTTTCTCTACCCATTATTAACTAACATATGTTCTTTATTTTCATAACGTCCTTATGAAGTATGGTTTTTCCGTGCATCGTGACAACAACTTAAGCCAGAAATTATTTAAAGTTACACTTTAAGTTACATCTTTCCTATTTTGTTGCGTGCAAGATGCCGTAACGACTAACAGCCGCTTATCTACTCCACAACTCATCTTTTTACTGTCTCCACTATTTACCTATAATAAATAGGGAAAGTGTCGTATTCCATCCAAACATTAAAAAACGAGATTCACCGGAAATGCACTTTTTGAGACCCACTGAATCCAAAAAAAGCATTTTTACTTTCCCTACTACGCACTTACAGTAAGTAGAGGAAGTATTGTATTCCACTCAAAAATTCAATAACGAGATTCACAGGAAATACACGTTTTGAGAAACATTGAACACAAAGAAAGCATTTTTATTTTACCTACTACGCACTTACAGTAAATAGAGGAATTATTGTATTCCACCCAAAAATTGAATAACGAGGTTTACCGGAAATACACGTTTTGAGACTCTCTGAAACCAAAGAAAGCATTTTCACGTTCTCTACTACGTAGTTACAGTAAGTAGACAAGTATTGTATTTCATCCAAAAATTCAATAAAGAGATTCACCGGAAATACACCCATTGAGATCCCTGAATCCAAAGAAAGCATTCTTACCTTCTCTACTACATAGCTACAGGAGGTAGAGGAAGTATTGTATTCCACACAAAAATTCAATAAAGACATTCACCGGAAATATTCGTTTTAAACTTCCTGAATCGAAAGAAAGCATTCTTACCTTCTCTACTACGTAGTTACAGTAAGTAGAGCAAGTATTGCATTCCACCCAAAAATTGAATAACGAGATTAATACTCGGAACGAAAATGTTTGTTTTCGGACACCCTGAAACCAAACGAAGCGTTTTTACTTTCTCTACTCGTAGTTACAGTGAGTAGAGCAAGTATTGTGTTCCACCCAAAAACTGAATAACGAGATTCACCGGATATACACGTTTTGAGACGCCCTGGATCTATAGAAAGAATTTTTACTTTCTCTACTACGTAGTTACAGTAAGTAGAGCAAGTATTGTATTCCACCCAAAAACGAGATTCACCCGGTATACACGTTTTGAGACTCCCTGAATCCAAAGAAAGGATTTTTACTTTCTCTGCTACGTAGCTACTATAAGTAGAGAAAGTATTGTGTTCCACTTAAAAATTCAATGTCCTAATTTCACCAGAAATCACGTTTGTGACCCCCTGAATCCAATGAATTTATTTTTAGAAAATGGTCCAAGTGTGTGTATGTGTGTGTATGGTGTTTGTGTATCCACGAATAGCATAACACAAAAGCAAAAGGTTGGTTAAAAACCGAACTTAGTGTTTAAATTCAACCTCTTCCAAGAATGGACACTGAGATTTTAAAGAAAATCCCCCCCCCACTCCAAACTACCCTTTACATTGGACATTTTTCGAAACTTTTTATTCTTTCAAAAATGGCTCTAAGGATTTTGATTAAAATACATACATATGTTTAAGCCATTTTCATGATAAATAGAATATATATCTTTTATTTTCTAGGAATAGTCTGTAAAGTAGTCTTTGTCAATGACCTTTGATAATTAGTAAACCGTAAGAGGGAGACAGAATCTTACTGCACAACAACTGTAGATCTTGTTAAAGCACAAAATTTATATGAAATAATGTTTTTATTATGTGTCAGATAACTTTTATACTTTTACCTATTCTGAAATTTTCTTTGTTATTAGTTTGAATTTTCAAATACTTTATACTTCTCTCAACTGCAAATAGCTATTGTTTTTCTTTCTTTCTTTCTTTCTTTCTTTCTTTCTTTCTTTCTTTCTTTCTTTCTTTCTTTCTTTCTCGTGTTCATACAAAGAGAATAGAATTTCAAAGCTATCAAGTCTGTGGCTCGCATTCGGGAGGTCGTGGTTTCGATTCCTCTGGCCGACCTTCCTGACCCATGGGTTTTTTCGGGGGGTTTTCCCGGGTCGCCAGGCGAATACTGGGAAGGATTATTACATCCCTGAATTTCCCGAACCTCCATTTAGCTTAGCTGATATTAGCTTACATCTCATTTAGATCATCACTTGTTTCAGTTACGACCATTTTCAACTCAGTTGTGACATTACTTATTCTACTACTTAGATTTTATAGGTTATTACTATGCTCTTTGTCAATTCTACCAACTTTCAACTTCCAACTACCAACTTCCCTGTCTTATTTATTTCTCTTTTATTTTGCTGTAATGCTTGCCCTAAGCGCCTACTTATTTCTTTTCTTAATTTGTGAATATTCTGATTCATTCTTTGTTCCAAAACTTGGCTATTTTGTTCCATTACCTGTAATTTGTTTTCTAGTTTGCTATACTCTGACTCAATTTCTGCTCTAAACTTTTATTTAGTTCTTCTTTTAATTCCTTAATACTGTGGTTCATCCTTTGTTATAAAATTATACTTAGTTCTTCTTTTAATTCCCTGCTATTCTGATTCATCCTTTGTTCTAAACTTCTACTTAGTTCTTCCTTTAATCCCTTACTATTCTGGTTCATCCTTTGTTCGGAGCAGCATATAACCTGACATGTATAACACTCTAATTTACTAAAGACATTTATATAAGTATACACATTTTATCTGACCTTGTGTTGACTTCTGACCTGGATGACTCCTTACACGTGTCCTGTAATACTTTGGGAACAGTGTTGCCCCTCTCTACTGATTGTAGCGGTGTACCAGCAGTCCTGTTTTGGGTTCAATTGTCGTCCAGTTGTCTTCATATCTCGAAGTTCTGCGTCGTCCTCCCGATGTAGTGGTTAGAGAATATCTGCGTCATCGTCTCGATGGTCTACGTAGTCGTCATTCCCATCCTCTGCGTCGTTATATCTGTCGCCATCTTCTACTTTCTTCGTCTCGAAGTGGTTCCCCGTCGTCTATCTTTTGTTTTTGTAGTCTACCCTCTCCTATTATTCCGGCTGCACGTTTAGGGAGTCATTATGCGAGGGTCTTACCGGTTTTTGATCTCGCCTGTTATGTTTAATCACCTTTATGTTGTACAGTGGGCTTCAAATGTTTTCCGATGGGCCAAGGGATGTAGAGGAAGAGAGGGAGGAAATGTCTTCTCGACTAGTCACGCCTGGCTATAGCCAACAGTAAGTGCCGGTATCGTCTCAAAGGTCACATTTACTTCTATGTATGCTCGTATAATTCAGCGACCTGACTCTAAGAGGAAAGAAGACGAAACTAAATACGTTTCTCTTTACTAGATCTATTCAAGCGAAATATATGAACATTTTCTTTGCATAATATGTTGTTTAAAAATCAAATATTGCACTTTTTATGCGGGTGCTACACAAGTTTAAAATTCAGAAATTTTTTTGAGAAACAAGGTTCGCATAATGTACATCTTGTTTTTAAAGTTTGTTGCTATTAATAAATAATAATGTTAATGATAATAATAGTTTCATAATTATTACCAACAGAACGTTCTACGTGTACACCGAAGCAGAGGGTATTTATTACCTTGAATATAAGATCGTTTTGCGTTTTAATTGTCATAGATATTGATCACAACGTTTAGCGCTAAGTGTGTAGTTCCATACCGTTGGCACATCCAGTTCTGATAATATTCAAGTAATGTTTTAAAAACATGGCATCAAAAGTAATATTAATGTCAAACTGTTCAAGAAGTTTGGGCACAGTTAAGTGCAACATTAAATTTTCTTCAAAAAGAGATATATCTTGCGTTTATTACTGAGAAGAGAATACAGATTGTTTTATTTGAAACATAATTCCTCTTAAACACACACTCACAAGAGAAAGGAAGAAAAACCGTGCCAGTCGTATAGTGAACGTAGAGTAAAAACATCTATGTAGGTATTGTATCCAAAAGGAGAAAATGTTAATAGATACGAGGAAACAACGTTTAGCGCAAAATATGCAGTTTATATATAGCTGTTTTATTCGGTTAGGATAACATATAAGCTAAATTTTCAAAATAGTGACCCGAAAGTGTTAATGCAAGCAGGTTGATGTACTCTTGTTGCATATGGTTCATTTGAAAGCACTCTATTCTGAAAATTAAACTGCTTTCAAGTTACAAATCTAAAGATGGCCCCCACAATAAAGATTTAGGTACTTTGTATTACGATTCAGTTCTGAATTCTTAAAATGCTTCTCTTTCCTGGTCTGCAATGAGATGGGATGTGTAACGGAGGGGACTCGATCCCGATCCAGTGAATGAGGATAATGAGCTTGTGCCCCTCGAGGGGGCGCTCCCGAGAGGGAGGGATGAGGTGAGAGACACCGAGACACCGGGCAACTGGAATAAGTAGTGACGGCATAGCAATCACAAGGTTCCTAAAGTTTCCAGATTAAGACGCCCTGACAGTCGGGCAGGCAAACCGGGGACCCTACCCCACACAGAGGGTCCAACGCCCCCCAAAAGCGGTTCGTATACCCTGGCCACCAGCCGAAGACCGAGAGACGGATAAGGTTCCACAGAGAGCTTCCTTTTTCTCTGCCACACCCTACCGGAATACCATCGCCGACACTTCCAACCCTGAAACAGACCTAACGCGGTTAAGGGTGAATGAAACGAGGAATGGAGTGATATTCGGGGGCTGAGAGAAATCATATCAGCATTCACCTGACGACACGGGAAACTCTCGAAAAAAACACGTGGGTCACATTGGGCGGTCGCCGGGAAGCGAACTAGGGATCTCTCGAATTCGAGTCGCACGCGTTACCGCGGCGCCACCTGGACGTAAACTGGAAGATCCGTAGTTCAAATCTCTGCTATGACATTGAATTTTTCAATCTGATTCTATTTTTCCAACCTTGTCATGCACACGGTTTGAGTGAAAGAGTCTTCTTGTTAATTGAGATGAACTTCGTTGTAAGTATAACAAAAATGCAGTAGCTAAAACGATAGTCAGATTTTTATGTGGTGTCTGAAACTCCACTCTCTTTGCATTACCACGAGAACAAACTAGCGTGTTGCATTCACATAACTTTTTGTTCTCACCATTCTACAAATTCTTTTTTCTAAATCTCATTTTTCTGTCTACTTCTTATAATCCAGATAAACTTGCAAATCACATTTAGCCCATCTCTGTGGTGTGGGGGTCTGCCTCACATTCAAGAGGTCCCGAGTTTGAATCTCGGTTAAAGTGAAATACCAGGGTAAAGCTTTTTCCAGGGCTTTCTCTTATCCTGAGAAGATGAATGTCAGATTCTAATTTCTAGGGACCTCGGGCCCATTTGAGCATCATTTTAACCATTTCGTCCATTCACCGTCCGTAATGGCCTACTCGGTTAAAGGACTTTAATTAAATTCCAAATGAAAAAGCTCACATTTATACATGTCGTTGTAGTATACGTAGATAAAGTGATAGTCACATTTTCAAAAACATGTCACTACGTGATGCTTTGAAATTCCATGCTGTGCGTATGACTGCGACAAAAACAAAACGAATAGCGACTTCTCAGTTACAATAAGTATTCAAACCAATAACAAAAAACATCTGAGAAATAGTTAATCTCATAAACTATATTTACAACAAATTGCGTGCTTTAACGGGTCTGCATTTCTTGTGTAGCAAAGCTTTGTCCAATCTTTTAGGATTTACCAATTATACAAAAGTCATTCAGAATGAAGAAAACTTGAGAGGCCCTTCTCAGTAAGTTCAAAATATATATTTCGTTTGTCATGAAAATATTTTAAAGAGAGAGTATTTTAATCAAAATCACTAGAACCATTTTTAAGAAAATAAATTTCGAAAACTTTTCCATGTAAAGGGTTGTTCAGGATGGGGGAGATTTTCCTGAAAATCCTTGTCACATCTTTGAAAGATGCTGAGCTTAAATATCAAGTTTGATAATTAACCGACTTTTCGCTTTGGATTTATGTTATTCACAGACACTTAAGCATATGGAGCTTTTACCATAAAATATGACGTGTTGCATTCACATGACTTTCTCTACTCACTTTTCTACAAACTATTCTTACAAAGCTTATTTTGCATCTATGTCATGTTAATACCAATATACCTTCATGACTTATTTTCACAATTCGTTATAGGTATAACCAGAACATATTAAGCTAAAGCGCTAGCCAAATCCCTCAAAGCTGGACGCTATGTGATATCTTTGGATTGGTTGGCTACGGAGGGGACTCGACACTGATCCACTAAGTGGATGTTGTGCCTACGCCCTACATGGGGGCGTCTCCGGGAGGAAGGATGAGGTGAGAAAAGACACCGGGCGTTCGGAACCAGGAGTGATGGCACAGGAAGGGTCCCTATGTTTTCAGATAGAGACTCCCCATCAGACGGACACGGCAGTCCGGGGACCCCACCCGGCACAGAGGGTGTCCAACGTCCCTCAAGGAAGTTAGGATACTTCCGACAGCCAGCCGAAAGCCGAGGGACGGAGAAAGTCACAAAAATCATCCTTTTCCCTGTCACACTGCACCGAAACACCATCGCCTACACTTCAACCCCGAAAGAGACCAACGGATGAAATATGAAGGGAAATGAGAGTAGAGATGAAATGGAGGTTCAGCAAATTCGGGGATGTGAGGATCCTTCCCAGCATTCGCCTGGTGACCCGAGAAAAACCCTCGAAAAACCCCATGGGTCAGGAAGGTCGGCCAGAGGAATCGAACCCACGACCTCCTTAATGCGAGCCACAGACGTGATAGCTTTAAAATTCTGTTCTCTTTGTATGAACACGAAAAAAAAGAAAGAAAGACAAAGAAAGAACGAGGAAAGATAGAAAGAAAGAAAGCAATATCTATTTGCAGTCAAGAGAAGTATAAAGTATTTGAAAATTCAAATTAATAACAGAAAATTTCAGAATAGGTTAAATACAAAAGTTATTTGACATAAAATAAAAATGTTATTTGATATATATTTTGTGCTTTAACAAGATCTACAGTTGTGCAGTAAGGTTTTCTCTCTCTCTCTCTCTCTCTCTCTCTCTCTCTCTCTCTCTCTCTCTCTCTTACGATTTGCTAATTACACAACTCGACAATTTTTTAAAAACTTTAAGGGAATGACTTGAAAGTGCCTGATTTATGGTAATTTGGCTATGCTGATTTGGAATCTGCCATCCGTGTTTTTCCATCACGCTCAATTCTTTTGTTATGATACCCTTTCTTATTAAGGGGTGTCGTCAATCCGTATCTCACTAATGCTATATTAGTGCAGATAATACTAGACCTATGCACATAAAATTTATATCACACAATTCAGGTAATACAGTGAGTATGTGAATTTTTTTATTGAGTATTCTATAGTACATAATTTAAAAAAAATAAAATGTCGATAATTTTTAAATTTTATAAGTTCAGTAAGAAAATTATATTTTTTTATTAAATTTGTATCCTCAAAACAAAGTAGCACACTCAGAAAGAATGCATAAACATCCTGTAAAAATATCAGATCTCTATATCTCGTTGTTCTGAAGTAATGTCTCATTAGTGAGGTAGGTCTTGACGAATTCTATAATTTTATTACAAAACGTATTTGGTTGTATGCATCGTCAGAATTTGGACAAAATTGGGAAATTTGAAGTTCGTATTCATCTATCATACATAAAATAAATGTTATATGTGGAATAATTTACTACTACATTACCTTTAGACTCCGGATCCTGAAGCAGTTGGGAAGCTTTTTCTATGGGATTTTCTTTTATGCGAAGATGGATCTTCCTGCCGAAGAAACCAACAATAGTCACTCATCATGGAGGAATCCCATCTACCTTGATATCTACGTTCCATTTGTAGTGTATCTTGGTGAAAACGTTCCCCTTGCTCATCGCTAACTGCACCCAAATTCTCAGGAAAGAAGTCTAAGTGCGAATGTAGAAAATGCATTTTCAAAGACATCCTGCATCCTAAGTTTCTGTAGTTATTTAAAAGATCATTGATAAGTATATCACTATTTTGTATTTTTTTATTACCTAGAAACTCATTCACCCCTTCTTTGAATGACAACCACGCAGAAAGTTCAGCGGGATTCAGCTTAGCCTCAAATTGTGAATTCTTAAGCAGTTGTCTTATCTCTGGACCAATGAAAATTCTTTCTTTAATCTTGGCTGCACTTATACTGGGAAACAGTTCTGCTAGGCAATTGAAACCTTCTCCTGTTTTGACCATTCCCTTCACAAAGTTTTTCACGAGCCCCAGTTTTATATGTAAAGGCGGAAAATACACATTTAAGGGATTCACCAATGGCTCGTGTTTTATATTCTGCTTTCCTGGTTCGAATTCTTCTCTCTTGGGCCACTCTTTGACTATGTAGTGTTGTTGAATAGCTCGACTATCCCACAGGCACAGGAAACAACAGAATTTTTTTAATCCTCTCTGTAATCCTAGGAGAAGTGCAATAACTTTCAAATCACCACAAATATGCCAGTTATGTTCCTTGTATTTAATTGCTTCTAGAATAAGTGACATACTTTTGTGTGTTTCTTTCATACCAACTGCATGGGCCACAGGCACAGATGGCAGTTCATTGCCATTGTGAAGTAGTACAGCCTTCAAATTAATTTTGGAAGAATCTATAAATAAACGCCAATCTTCAACGTTGTACACAATGTTTAGTTTTGACATCAAGCCAATCACATCACAACAAACATAGAGTGAACCGTCTTGCCTAAAATATGGTAATAGGTCTTGATTCCAATTTCGAAAAAAGGTAACTTTCGTGTCCTTTCCCAGTAAATTCCACTCCTGAAGTCTTGGATCCAGAACTTCAACATCTTGCCTTGACAGTCATTAAGTTCGTTTTGTGAAGGAAAATGTGAATTTCTTTCTTCCATAACACTGCAAGATGACTCGCTAGATGTTGATTCCATTGCACCACCGTTGTCTGATTCGTTGCCCTCTGTTTCTGAACGTTCTTGCCAATTTGAAGGAGCCACTGGTATTGGTAAGTCATTCCCATGAGATACTGGTCTGATGGCTGAACGCAAATCGGGATATGAGATTTTGTGTTTAGTTTTTGATGAAAACCCTGTTATTTTGGTTATGCAGAAATAATAGTCATTGGTATGGTTTTCTTGTTCGCGCATTATCATTGGAACTGCAAACGGCATGTGCTGTTTCTCCCCTTTCAGCCACTAGTCAGTTTTACATAGCATCGGATGCAACTTATATCAGTGCGAAACGTTTATCTTGGTCACCGAGCGGACAGCCGAAATACAGGCGATATGCAGTTTTCAATAGTGTTGTAATTTGTTTCCTTTGTTTACTAGCTGTGAATTCTCCGCAGATGTAACAAAAACAATCCGGGGAATCAATACATCCACGTCTCTGCTTCTTCATTGTTTAAGCATAACAACCGCATCAAAGTTTAAAATTCCACACTGTATGGAAGATATAGAACATACCACCACGGTTTCAACATGGATACTAGTTAATAGAAATTTAACATCACACTCCGAAAAGTTCTATAAACACAGCTGCAGTCATCCGCTTCACATAAGGTCAGTAGTTCTAGTCAGACAAGCTTGATGAACACGACGACATTCACATTCAAGTTGAGAAAGGATACCGCGCTGAGATGATTAATTGTTGGTTATTTGGACATATGGCAGGTACACAGATAAAATGAGGTAAAATGAAGTTATTGTTTAAAATTTAAAATGGTACTTAGGATATCACTACATAAAATGGATACAGTGAAATTAAATACTACCTAAGAGAAACCTAAGATACCGTGTAGTAATTTACTAGCACGTTGCGTAGAGATGTAAAGAGCGAGGTTAATGACAAAACACAAAGGACTGGTTTCTTCAAAAGGTACAGAAATATCACAAAAATGTAACATACGACTACGAATGTTGGTGCCATTCTATGCGATATTCACCATTGAAGGTTGTGTGTGTGAGTTTAACAGTCGTGAAGCTAAAGGCATCACAGGCTTCGGGATTCAGAGAGGAGGTGCCGGTGATGATTAGATTACTAGAGGCCTTCAGAGTTTGTATACGTAATCTAAGATTAAGTTAAAATTATTTGAGAATGAACTCATACCTCGTACGTGTTTAAGATGTGGGTTTACTCCAAACGACTGCGGAGATGTACTCATTAACGTCATTGTCCTTTGTCTGGGTGAGGCGCAAAGCAGCTGCATGACAAAAAGACATTTGTGGAATGGAGAACACGGTTAATAAAACTATTGCTCTCAATGCGATTGCTTTCATTAAGCACCTCTAGCTATTGCATTAAGTACTGCCATTAGCAAAGTACGAACTGTAATGAAAATGGTTCTCTAATGTCCTATTCATGCGTATTATTCTAATATTCTTGTTCTTGATAATACCTGCTTAGTAACTAGTTCAGGATCCTGATCCTTGTGCAACGAAACAATTATTCTTGACAGTATCGTTCGTAACAGTTAAAATGTAATATTAACAAACTCGAATCAAAAAATATTTTAAGGAATACAATGACAGGAGCCAGATTAAGTGCGTTAACTATTTTGAGCATCGAAAACGAAACATGCCATAAACTTAGTTAGAAAGTACATATCAGGATGAGACGCAACTTTGCATGAAAGGTAAGGTTATTCACTCCCACACTATTACCCTATCATAAGAAGTCAGAGCATCTGTATTTGTATTTTCCAGCACAGAATTATAATTTTGCATTCAAACAAGCTTGGGACCATTCATAACTTTTGACAATACAGCAATAGTTGTTGAAATAAGTAATAACAGTTTAGGTGTAGCTGATTGTAAACACAATGCAAACTGCCGCACAAGTTTCAGCACTATAAACATTCAAACCAGCCGTGATTATGCATCAAGCTAGCAATGAATGATTTGCAATATAGTCAACATTAATTTTAAATCTGTTAATAGTGTAATATATATCTAAGGACCGTTTCACCAACAGCGGTAATAGTTCCTGTAATTTTGGTTTATACAAATCCAGGTATACGAGTTTATCGCTACCGAGCGAGACGGCTCGTATTCGGGAGATCCTGAGTTCGATTTCTTGGGCCGGCTACTTTGTTTTTTCGTGGTTTTCCCTGGTTTACAAGGCGAATGCGGGGTGACTTTTCTTCTACCACGAATTGCCTTTCCCTCATTTCCTATCTTTTGCTTCTGCTTTCATGTTTCAGGTAGGCTTAAGAGCTCTGAAGTGTCGGTCGATGTCGGACGGATGAGGCAAATGCTTGTTAGTTGAAAAGTTCTTCACGACCACGCCGGATAACAGCCTTCTGTGGGCCACCTCCGGTGGGCCGACTTCTCCTCGGTTTTGCCAAAGGAAGCCTTCTCTGAGTAGCCCACCGGTGTGACCGGGTCATCAAGCTTGGAATCGTTAGAGACCTCTACGCGTCTCTGTCGGTCGGTCTGCTTGGTGCCAAAAGCTTCCTGAGTTTGCTTCACCTCATCCGTTTCTACTGGGCGTGATAAGCGCAAAAGATACACTTTGAGTCGAGGTGCGAGGTGTCCCCTCCCTTCGCTGTCATAGTCATCATCACTGGATAATAGAAGCACATTTCACCATGAAGCAGAAAAACAAGTTGAAGAAATCGTTTGTTTGGTTTATGAGCCAGTAATTTCTCATACACAACAAGTGAGAAATGCTGTGTGCTGCTTCCGGGTGGTGCCTTTTACTGTGCATGTTGAAAATCAAAACCGTGTTTGATTGGGGCACAGGCAAAGTGTTCTGTTTTGATGCTCTGCGGGCTACAAATTGCTCATGTGAATAAAATGGTAACTTTGGTCTGAAATTTCAGCTTATCACATACGAAACAGTTTTGTTGCACGTAATTGTTTGCTTCTTCTGAAAAGTTATAAGACAAGGCCTTTCATAAAAACAATTATATAGGCATCTAGGCTTGGAGAGGAAGAGAGAAGGTGGAAATTTAAAAGCTCGGTTGCATATTTTTATTGTACTACAAATTATGTCAAGAATGAAACAAGTAATATAACTATATAAACATGGTTTGCGGTGTATAAAGGCAGTGGAACGTGTTCCAGGAGTGACAGCTTATGGTGGATTTGAGAAATAGATGCTAGGCGTCATGACTAAAGAAAAGTATCGATCTTGCAATGCACCATTATTTAATTTATTATTGAAATTTCTGTTCCTTAGCTGCTTACTTGCTGGATGGGAATTTAAAGTCCTGATCCACTTTTTCCAAAATAGAGAGTACAGATTATTTTGCGAAACGAAACCGGGTTACAAAATCTACATTATCATATACGTTGAAATAAATTGCTTCGTTCTCTTGATACTATACAAATTCATCATCACTACTTTACTTTCCTCGTTCTTCATAACCAAATGCGTTGCACGTTGCGGTGCCATTTTTCTTGTTCCTTCGCTAACTTCGATTTCGTTCCGGAAACGGTGGAAAATTGCCGATATTGTATTAACTGTGTGTGCATGCCTCGATAACCATTACACTGGTTGTTGAAACAGCTGTTTTACCATAACACGGTTTTAACACCTTCAACCCGAATTAAATACGATTATCGCTATTGGTGAAACCGGCTCTAAGGAATAAAATTGTGTGGTACAACTCGTCGCCTTATGTACATTTTAGTTAGGGTATTCCGAATATAACTATTCCAAACTATATTCTGAGTTCTTACAACCGGTCCTGCAAAGCCTAAAGGAGAAAGGTAGATGATTCTGTAGAATAAGATATTTAGATCACAATAGCAGAGATAGAATAACGTGACGCACAACCTCGACTCCTAGTATCCTGTGAGACTGCGAATACAAATGCAACTACACATGCTGGTTTATACTTCTGTGAAGCCTTCACACTGTGATTCATTTGCCTCCCTCGTCTCTTGTTTTAGCCCTACTCTTTTAGAGGGTGTAGCTATACACAACGACACCTTTAGGGATGCAATTCAGCCAAGTAGACAATACTTTGCAGTGACTTGACCACCATAAATATCTCGTCCATCAGCGTTACTTAGACAAGGATTATGAACTGTAACAGGTAGCAGGGTATTGTTTACCACAACACACAGAATACTGCAAAATACATGCATAAATAAATAATAGAACAAAACTTTTCTAAAAATAACATCTAAAGCTCTTAAGGCTTATGGGCGACGTTTTTTCCTTACAAGGTCAAAGCTCGCGCATAAGCATGACTTGGCTAGAGGAAATGACTCATGCTGTATTAATTTAATTCTGTATTGCACCATAATGGGCAATTTTAATTTTGAATTAACCTCATATGCTACAATACCACGCCGAAACTCCACTAAATAAACTCCACTTTTTCATATTAATGGGTTCCTGGAAACCTGAATAAACTCTAAAAAATTTACTCCTTTCATTCTCCAGGGAAAAAAAAAACAAAAAAATGAAAAAAGATATTCGCTCTACAGATTCAGAGATCGAGATTTATTAAAGTTCCACTGGTATTTTGAAACACCACCAGTACATGTGTAGTGTAAGTAAAGTACGTATGACCTTTGTATGTGGAGTTATCAGATTTGAATACATAATATTTGTGCTTATAACATAATTGCAGGGCAGCATGTAATCACAGAGCGTCTAAAACATCTGAACAATTTTGCAGAATCTAGAATGCACTTTATAACTACATTGCTACAACATAATCATAATGATTAAGATCCATATAGCGACCTATTCACGAAGGAACAGACTAAACGCGCTGTGCTGTGCGGCACGGCAAAGCTGTAATGAAGATTTATCTGTGGTTTCCGCCGCTTGTTAAACCACGAACTGACGGCCCGGCACCGACTAGGGCCAGCGAGGAGGACAGCGGCTGATGGATGACGCCCATCTCCGGCTACAAATCCCTGCTTGTCCCCACTCCCCTTTCCGTCTGTCTCTGTAAACTCGCTTCGCACATAATTATGGGGGCCAGCTAACCAACAAGGCCTGTCTCTGTACCGCCTTCTCCAAAACACACTCTCCACGTTTATGCTGCCATAGGCATAAGGTGCAACCTTCCTATTGTGTGGGTGGTTCTCTCGGTACACTAATGTGGGGCAGCATACCAAGATCCGTTAATGTGTTTATATTCTTTCTGTCTGTGCATTTATAAAAGGCAAACGTATTAACTTTATTTTGCACCCCTGGGGTATTAAGGTACTGGTGTATTTTCGAGTATTTCGCGATTCAAATGAGCAAGGGTCGTTAAGTTTAACAGAAGTTTTAGCGCCTTGCGAGCCAAAAACGTACTGTTCATTAATAGTTTATGTCAATCCACCCTAGATTCAGTATTTTTCCACGGACACTGAAGCCGTTTTATTCTCAGGACATTAATTACAAATTTTAATCATGTTATTTGGGAATAATTAAAATAATTATACAGAAATGAGTAAGGAAAGATTAATTATTTTATGTGTATTACATACCTTTTCTGATGCAAGATTTTGTTACACGTTTGACCAAGCTAGGAAGCAGTCCTTTGTGTTCTAACTGTTGCTTCGTAGAGAAAAGTTACCCCGCGCACCCTGATTTATTGTCAACTAGAGTCATAAAAAATTGCAAGAAAGACTGATGTACCTACATGGAGAAAATCGTCACGTGTAGGGCGCTCCGCAATAAGTAAATTTGCGTTTCGGTTGTGGCGGGAATAGTAAAGGATATTTAAGCAGGGTGTTTGCCCAGTTTTGAGCCAGTCTTTCGAAAACTTCCGGAGTGGAATCTGTGTCCGTCTATGAGAGATATTCACGTCAAAATGAACAAAGCAAATTTTTATGCAATGTAAATCACTAGTAAGACGAGTCAAAGAAGTAAACCGTAGAGATAAAGTTTAAGTTTATCAGTTACGTAAAAATAAATCCGTGAGTGTTATATCGTTAACTTTTGTGAACCGAAAGTTTATAGTAGCATGCGGTGTTTCAAAGTCATGAGACTTAAACGGGTGGAACTAACAAGGGATTGTTTCTTTGGAGCATAATTTGTGGTATACTCAAAATGTGTTACGTGAGTTTGTTATTGATGTGTGAATTCATGCCAGTAAATTGAGTTATAACTGATGTGTGATGTATTGTTTTTCTCCTATGTTGTGGAAGTCTCTCTCTCAATCCACATCCGAGATTAGCGATAAAAGTGCTCTCCCATAATTAAACTATTGCTAGGACTTTAACCCAGGATTATGCCAGCTAGCTGGAGGTAGATATCAGCAGTGATGCCGGAAAGACGATACTCAGACATCAACTGTAATTACATTCTACAGTGTAATCCCATCTGGTAGAACGGCGTCACACACACACGCAATCAACAACCACTCAACCTTCAACGATTAATCAATAAATCAAGCTAAGTAATTAATAACGTATCAAGGTAGTCCTAATCAAGTAAAAGAACCGCATAAACACAAGGGAAACCCTATTCCCGGTTTTTCTGCCTAGTGGAAGCGTTATGTAGTTTCAGAGTGGCTCGTGAGCATGGAACATTGAACATAAGAGGGGCCACTGCAGCTCAAAGGAATATGCACCACAAACACTATTTAGTGGAACCCCAAGCATGTTAATCACTTTGAAAAGTTGTTAGAACGCGTGGCAGGATTTTGGACGCATACTGGGTGTCTTTGCAGAAAAATGCAGAAGGTGTCATATCAGTGGGAAAATACTGGAAAGAAATCTAGAGGAGTTGCTGTTAGATAATAATTTCTGTGTCGTCCTCCGTGGTGTAGCGATTACCATGCTAGCGTCTAGTTTCCAAGGTAATAAATGCTTACGCAACTGCTAAGGATTGAATCATTTTCTAACGAGTGCAAAGTTTACGTCCGAGCCGTAGCCGAGTTAGGATTTTTGATAGGTAAGGAAATTCTATATATTTAGTAGCTGCGTATCGTTTTATTATTACAAGATAAGTAGAAATTCATTATGAGTAGTTTAATTAAATATTGGAATCTATACAGAGGATGTACTAAACAGGCATATTTACAACTACAAAGTGATATAATAACTAAATGCTATGCTATTTTGTTTCATGGAAATTAAATTCAGAAATCTCTTGGATTTCAACGACACAAAACAATAACTTCTGTGTCGTTCTTCGTGGTGTAGTGGTTACCATGCTAGCGTCTAGTTCCCAAGGTCGCAGGTTTAACCCGGCGGAGAGCAATGGACTTTTTGGGGGGATAAAATTCTTAGCATGGCTTCCTTCGAAGGGAAGTAAAGCCGGTGGTCCTGTGTCGTAGATTTAGACACGTAAAAGAACCTCAAGCCTGATAAAGAGGTCTCTGAGCAATATTTCCTGTCTTTCATGCCCAATATAGAATGGGACGCTAAGGACCACAGCAGTTAAAGAGCGTCCATAAATAAAACTCATTTTTTTTAAAAAACAACTTCTGTTATAAAGTTCTCCTTTACGGAATTATTTAAAACCACATATGCGAGGCAGTGCGAAACACACTTTAGGTTTGTATTAATGTGAAGTATTATCCTGGTGTAATCTGAATATTCCAATTTTACTATCTCTCTTACATTTCCCCTGATACAGTGAGAAAAGTGATTACTGAACCGTAAAGTTTCATTTTTCACAGTATTGCTTTTAGTGTAAATAGAGAAAAATCTCGACATATGAGGGACATAGGGCTTAGCTTTTAAATGGTTATGATCAACTGTAACACATTTTGTGAAAACGTAGTTTACTTATCAGATTCGTATCCACTGCAAACTGTTCTGCTCACTAAGCAAAAGTGTTTGTACTGCCCAGTAAAGTACTGGAGCTTCGTGTCCAAAATCAGTTCCAACTTAAAATTCATACTGGTTTTTGTCCAGCATCCGCCACCAACATCAACTTTCTCTTCTTTTTGTCCAAACTAAACGCAAAGTTTGCACTACTACCACAGCTAAAAGTTGTGTCAAAAGCTTGAAACTCTTCCATGGTTTGCTGAAGTGAGGTTTTGTTCCCTGACGACTGTAGGAAATTGTTTCAACTAGCGACTTGTGAGCAGGCTCGGCCCAAGGTGCTGTCATATGCATAAGCACTTTTACGGCGGCCAGTTAACAGCCTTCGGTGTGTGCTCTGTTTACGAACGTAAAGTATGTGCTTATCAGTTAACTTAATTATTAATATTAATATTTAGTATACCTACAAAATATTTTGTTGGCAAATTCACGCTAGCTAGTGATATCATATAGCATTATAAGTTCAAAATGAACAAGTTGTTTGCTAATTTTACTGAATGCTTAGTCTTATTTTTATTATATAATACAAATAATACAATATTGAATTAGTGCCATTGGCTTTTATGACTAATAAACTTACTGTAGGTTAGCGTGTGAAACTTCATATGTTTTATTTTGGAACAAAGTCAAGCGTTTGATGATAATGAACTTGGTGTAGATTAGACGTTAAAGAGGTTGAGATTAGAGTGGAGGAGAATTTCAGTGCCGCGGGAAGGATTTTATTGTACTACTAAACCTCCGGGGTAAGGGGAGAGATGAGAGAGCACGAAGGCAGCCAAATCTAATGGTGGCAGGCACAGCGCAATGGGGTCCCTTACGTTTCGAGGTTGAGTCTCCCCAGACACCTCTTCAATGCTCCCCATCCAGAAGGGCAGTTTCGGGCAAAGGGTTCCATGCCAGAAAAGCAAGTCTTCTCCTTAAAGCACATCCACTGAATGGGCTAGACACCACCTATCATCATGTCAGTTCCTGTAACCCTGAAATATGATAGGTAATGAAATGAGTGGAAATGAGGACAAGGAAATTTCGAGGTGATATATAATCTACCCCACTATTTGCCCACCAACCTGGAAAAACCAGGTCAGAGTGGCGTTTTGTTTTTATTTATGGACGCTCTTTAACTGCTGTGGTCCTCAGCGTCCCATTCTATATTGGGCGTGAAAGACCGGTAATTTTGTTCAGAGGCCTCTTTATCAGGCTTGAGGCTCTTTTACGTGGCGTGAATCTACGAAACGGGACCATCGCCTTTACTTCCCTTCTGAAGGAAGCCATGTTCATGATTTTTACGCCCGCAAAAATACATCGCCCTCTGCCGGTTTTGAACCCGCGACCTGGAAGCTTGCATGGAACTAATACACCACAGAGACAGGTCCAACGGGAATCGAACTCCCCTAAACCTCACGAATACCAGCCTCAGACGCTACCGCCTAAGCCATCCATTCGGTTTGCATGAAGATAAGTTGTGATACATTACTAAGTATTTAGCTGCATTATAGTCCTGTGGTTAGGTTGTTATTCTAAGTTAGGTACATTTTGGAATATTCAGATAGTAGGCTTTTGCAGTTGATGTAGTTGTGTACATTAGTGTGAAAGCCTTGGAGGTGATTAAAAAGCCAGAAACACCTTCTACTTTAAATGAAGTAAATGGAAATACAAATAAGAACTGGAAAGAGTCGGCATAGTTGCTGTTAGATAAACTTTTACTGAGTGATGACATAGCAACAGAGGATGATGTACATGTCAGAAACAGAAATGAAATGATGGAGCAACATATTAATACAAGGATTATATATTCATTCGATATAATGGAAATTAGACTAATAATTCAGGGAAAAAAACATCCCGACCAGATGGAATTATCGTTGAAGCTCTTATAGAATTAGAAAAGGAAATAACAGCACTCCTACACAGCCTTTTAAATGATTGTTTATGGCAATGAAGATTTCCTTGCTGTTGGAAGGAAGCTAATATTATATTATTGAAAAGAAGTAAAGCTAAGGTGAAACTTAAACCGAAATCTTATAGATCAATTTGTCTCCTTAATGCTATGGGGAAGATATTTGAATAATTTATATTCAGAAGAGTTAGAGAATTTAGAATAATGATCGGTATGAATAATAGAAAATTGGGCTTTCAAAATGGTAGATCAACAGAGGACGCAATTAAGTATTAAATAACAACTGCAGAATCCAGAGCAAAATATGTTATCAGTATCCTTGTAAATAACTCTGGAGCTTTTGACAACCTATACTTGCCTGTTCTTTTTAAACATTACGTAAAAATATCCCACAGTTTTATATGAAATTCTGAAGGATTATTATAAAGACAAGAGAGTTTTTGTAAGAATAATTAAAGAAAATGTGTAGAGAAATTACGAAGGGATGTTTCCAGGTCTCGGTCCTTGGACTGGAATTTTGGGACATCGATTTGGAATCATTTTTGTGCGATTCACAAAACGAACCTAAAGTATTAAGAACCATTGCATATATAGATGGCTTATTATTTATAATACAAGAACAAAATAGAAATGATATCCAAGAACGTTCTAATAAACTTACTAAAGAACTAGAAGAATGGTGTAGACAAACTAAACCTGAAACAGCGCCCAACAAATTCAGTTATATGTTAATAAACAGAAAATTACTTAGAGACTCAATAAGCTAAGTAAAAAAACACAGATATTTGCCGTCAAAGGAAGCTAAACATTCTGGATTTTATCTGGATGAAAATTTGAATATTAAAAGACACATGAAATGTATTTGCAATTACGCTGACTTAACAATGATAATTTTAGCTAGAATAGCAAAATCTAAATGTAATATATCCTTGAATACAATTATAGCATATCAGAACTGTATATTTTCGTCAATTATAGCCTACGGGTCGGGGGTGTAAGCAAGAAGGATGAAAAATGTACAAATTAAAAGACTTTTACAAACAAGCAGAGGGAATATTGTAGAGATATAAGGGTGTCCTTAATACAATCCTGACTATAGCATAATACGTTGTAACAGGAATTCTATCGATAGGTTATCAAATTAAATAGAGAGGAGCAGTATATTGGTTTGAAAAAGGAAATTTAGACAAAATATAGAAAATAATAGGAAAAAGATGCGCAAATGTAAGAAATGTTAGGACAATTCTGATAACTTATTTGCAAAATGAATGGGGTGAAGTAAAGGCAGAAAGGAGAACGTATGATATTTTTTCGAACATTGAAGAAAGATAAACCTTTAAACATACAGGATGTAACAAAAATGCACGCACAAATTGCAGGACACATTCCTCACACGTAGCGGAAGAAATGATGTTATATGAACGTGGGTTTGGAAACGCTTTGTTACCATGTTACAACTCATTTTCTCTAACTCATTAATCATGGGAAATACACAAGAATAGAACGTACCAGCATACTACATGCAACTCTTTCTCACAGATGTTCAATATGTCCTCCGTAAGCATTGATACATGAATCAACCCCTGTAGTAGTGAATCCCGGATGCGCTAATGTATCCTTGGAGTATTGCATATGGTTTCGCAGCCTTCCATAAAACGGGCACGGAGACTCTGAACATCTGGTACAGGGGTTCGATACAAAGAGCTTTCATATGCCCCCACAAATAAAATTCTAGTGGGTTTAGGTCCGTGGAGCGTGGAGGCCAGGCAACTGGTTCACCTCTACCTATCCATCTGTCACTGAATCTGTTATTTAGAAGCCGACAGATATTAACACTAAAATGAGGAGTTGCTCCATCGTGCAGGAAGTACATGTTTTGTCACACAGCTAAAGGCACATGTGCTAACAGATCAGGTAGAACATTATCTACGAAATTATGGTAACTTTGTCCGTTGAGCCTGAGTGGAAAAACGTAAGGACCTAAGTAGGAACAAAAAGCCGGTACGGAAACAAAGGAAGATGCCGACAGCTGATAAGGGTAATTACATGTGTTTTAACATATGTAAACATATGTAAACACGTGTAACCCGCTAATGACCGCCGCTAATGTCAAGTCTAATGGATATGTGTGGTAATACATATGTAAACATATGTAACCTGCTAATGATCGCCGGAGATGCCGACAGGTCCTACCCCCTCTCCTAAGCAGTCTAGTCGCGTGCCGTGGCGTCCTGACTTGAGGGATTTGTTTTCTCGAGGCCTGCCGCCCCTCGGCAAATTAATTAGGTAATGTTCGTCAAACATTATTGAAAAAAAAAAAGAATTGACATTTTTATGACTACTAATACCATTGATTAATTAATTGTATATGAATTGATTCGAGCGCAAGTTGCAGTGTGTTTATAAGTAGCGCGTTCACGAGAACAGTTGGCAATGTAATGAAAACACTGCAACCTACTTCTGTCTGAGGAAAGCTGTATGTCCATTAGCTGACAATGTTAGACGCTTTCACCACATTAATAGACTTTTAAGTTTGCATTCCGGATCTGTTTACATACATTAGCGAACAGCAACCTACTTCTGCCTGGTGGTAACGGTGACCTACATTAGCTGACAACGTTAGACGCTTTCACCCCATTAGCGAACAATGTCAGTAATTGTTTTCCTAAGTGCTCTGCCCAACACTCAACACTTCAGATTTTAGCGATGGAAATGATATAAAAAGCAGCAGCTTCTCCAATGAGTTCCAAGTTGACCAGGATGGCCGGCATCGAATCCTACGAGTGATTACAAATTCAGCTTCTAATAACTCAGAGACTAATTACGATAAAGACGTCAAATAAAGTTTATTACATTAATGTCCTTAGATAGTTTCTTATGAATGTATATTTGGGTACATGGTGTCCAGGGTTCGAATACGGATAAAATGTAATTTACTTATAAATTTAATAACTCCTAAACTAATTAAGATAAAGACACCAAATAAACTTTATTGCGTTTATGTTATTAGGTAGTATCTTGTGGATGTATACTTGGGTACCTGGCGTTCTGGGTTCAATCCTTAATTTTTTAAATCGTCATTATCTCAAAAACTAAGAGAGGTAGAGGAGTGAACCAAAGCATGATTGATAGCTCCTATGATGGGTAATTAATACTGTATATAATTTTCAATCAGTTGTCCTTATTTCGAATCCCGATCTTTCAATCACTTACTTATTTTTTCTCTATACTCTAGAACATGTCACTTAGATTGATGCTGTAACTGCATACAGCACCTCTGAACATATCAAACTAATATTGTAAATAATTTTGTTTCTGGTGTCCTGGGTTCGAATACCGATAAAATATAATTTAATTATAAATTTAATAACTTCTTAACTAATTAAGATAAAGACGCCAAATAAACTTTATTGCCTTAATGTTATTAGGTAGTATCTTGTGGATGTGTAATTAGATACCTGACGTTCTGGGTTCGATCCTAATTTTTAAATCGTCATTATCTCAGAAACTAAGAGAGGTAGAGGAGTGAACCAAAGCATGATTGATAGCTCCTATGATGGGTAATTAATACTGTATACAATTTTCAATCAGTTGTCTTTATTTCGAATCCCGATCTTTCAATCACTTACTTATTTTTTCTCTATACTCTAGAATTTATCACTTAGATTGATGCTGTAACTGCATACAGCACCTTTAAACATATCAAACTAATATTGTAAATAATTTTGTTTCTGGTGTCCAGGGTTCGAATACCGATAAAATGTAATTTAATTATAAATTTAATAACTCCTAAACTAATTAAGATAAAGGCGCCAATTAAACTTTATTGCGTTTATGTTATTAGGTAGTATATTGTGGATGTGTAATTAGATACCTGACGTTCTGGGTTCGAGCCTAATGTTTAAATCGTCATTATCTCAGAAACTAAGAGAGGTAGAGGAATTGACCAAAGCATGATCGATAGCTCCTATGATGGGTAATTAATACTGTATATAATTTTTAATCAGTTGTCCTTATTTCGAATCCCGATCTTTCAATCACTTACTTATTTTTTCTCTATACTCTAGAATATATCACTTATATTGATGCTGTAACTGCATACAGCACCTTTAAACATATCAAACTAATATTGTAAATAATTTTGTATCTGGATTCCAGGGTTCGAATACCGATAAAATGTAATTTAATTATAAATTTAATAACTCCTAAACTAATTAAGATAAAGACGCCAAATAAACTTTATTGCCTTAATGTTATTAGGTAGTATCTTGTGGATGTGTATTTATATACCTGACGTTTTGGGTTCGATCCTAATTTTTAAATCGTCATTATCTCAGAAACTAAGAGAGGTAAAGGAATTGACCAAAGCATGATTGATAGCTCCTATGATGGGTAATTAATACTGTATATAATTTTCAATCAGTTGTCCTTATTTCGAATCCCGATCTTTCAATCACTTACTTATTTTTCTCTATACTCTAGAATATATCACTTAGATTGATGCTGTAACTGCATACACAACCTTTAAACATATCAAACTAATATTGTAAATAATTTTGTTTCTGGTGTCCAGGGTTCGAATACCGATACAATGTAATTTAATTATAAATTTAATAACTCCTAAACTAATTAAGATAAAGACGCCAAATAAACTTTATTGCATTTATGTTATTAGGTAGTATCTTGTGGATGTGTAATTAGATACTTGACGTTCTGGGTTCGATCCTAATTTTTAAATCACCATTATCACAGAAACTAAGAGAGGTAGAGGAGTGTACCAAAGCATGATTGATAAGTTCTATACTGGGTGATTAATGCTGTATATAATTGCCAATCAGTTGTGCTTGATTCGATTCCTCATCTTTTAATGACTTCTTTAATTTTCCTCTGTATACTAGAATATATCACTTAGATCGATGATGTACCTGCATACAGCTTTGTTTAACATGTTGAGCTAATATCATAAATTATTTTGTTCCGGGTGTTCTGGGTTCGAATACCGATTCAATGAAATTTATTTACAAATTTAATAACGCGTAATCTAATTTAGATAGACATGTCAAGGTAAACGCAAACAGAGTATCTAGTCCTTAAATATCGTTATCATGACAAATATTACTTTAAAGTACTCAGATCGATTCCCGAAGGGATGATTTCATATATCTTCAAGCCTAGGGATCATATCAGGTTCTAATAAAGATTAAAAGCTTGATGCTGATGTGGGGGAGCTAAAATACATTTATTAAAAGTATTAACCGGTTCGATTTAGAAGCTTAGAATCTGTGTAACTATGGAAAAATTGCTTTACTCGTGATTGTAGTTAAATGTAATGGGCTTTCTGTGAGAAGATGGAAAGGAAGAATTGAAAAGGGAATGAAAACATGAGATAATTAAGTAAATAAGAGGAAAATCTTCTCGTTACCTTTTAAGCTTTTACTTTAAGTATTGTGATAATACAGCTGGAATTTACCTTGGTACAATAGGTGGTGGTGGTGGTAGGCTTTGAATTTGAAATATATGTCTGAATGAGCGTGGGAGAATGCTTCTCTTGCTGGTGTGACAGCATAAGCAGGTGGTTATGAGATGAGTTTAAACGTGTTTGATGCTGTCAGACATCATGTCTCTAGGTGTGACGTCATAAACATCATGCTTCAGGGCGTGAGGTTATATGGCTGAGATTAATACACGTTGAGTGATCATATACAGCTGGTTATGGAGCGAGTTTATGATTGTTACATAGTGTGATCATGTTGTTACATAGCGTGATCAGGTTGTTACATAGCGTGATCAGGTTGTTACATAGCGTGATCATGTTGTTACATAGCGTGATCATGTTGTTACATAGCGTGTTCAGGTTGTTACATAGCGCGACCATGTTGTTACATAGCGTGATCATGTTGTTACATAGCGTGATCAGGTTGTTACATAGCGTGATCATGTTGTTACATAGCGTGATCAGGTTGTTACATAGCGTTATCATGTTGTTACATAGCGTGATCAGGTTGTTACATAGCGTGATGAGTCTGTTACATAGCGTGATCAGGTTGTTACATAGCGTGATGAGTCTGTTACATAGCGTAATGCATGTTGTACAGGTCTATACAGATCACCAAACTTTAATTCAGGAGGTAAAATTTCGTCGAAATGTAGATGACAGGGGCGCGTCTTGATGTTGAACGACCCGAAAATCTGGAAATGTTAGGGACAACCCGTTGTGCGGATGACTAGTGTTTCCAGAGAGCATCCTTTTTTCACGAATGTTCCCAGAGAGCATCCTTTTTTCCATGCTCGCACTCGCCATGTTCTGGTTACGTGTCGTTGTAACGTAATGTTACGCTGTTAGGATGGTTTAGTATACATGACAGGCAAAAGGCGGGGTCCGTGCCCTTAAAGATTTGAACCTGAGGTCTGTACCGTACAACCTGATGTCTACGGGCTCCGTGAACAATAGTTGTCTAGATGACTAATGTTTCAAGAGAGTATCCTTTCCCAATGCTATGCATATATCGCAATTCCCTCCGTAGTCCTCATCCTGGATATATACATAGTTGCGTGTTATGAATTCATTCATTCGCTTTTAATTCCTTCGAGCGTTAGCATTCACGTATTCATTTAATTTCTTTTAGTTTTAGCATGAGCTACTGCCCGAGAAAATCTGTGCAACTAACGAAGGAGAAACTCAATTTTTCATACATCACACATGGAGGAAAACGCGTTATTAGATGTTGTATATGCGGGCGGGTTTTTAAGAATCGTTCTTTGTCAAGATTTAAGCTTCATAGAGCAACATGTTATACCGAATCGACTCTCTCTCCTACACTCGAAGATCCGACGATGTATAGAGGGGGATGTTATACCGGATCAAGCCTCTGTCCTTCACTGGAGACTACTGTTGGTGAAAAATCTGGATACATCGGAAGTTACGAGAATATGAAATCTTCATATGATGACGATTCAGTGATATCTACGCTTGAAAATCCGAATAGACTAGTAAATATATTGAGGTTACTAATTGCGTCGAGAGTCGCTGGTAATAATAGTCACCCACAAGAGATTCAGGAAATTATAAGTAAGCTGAAAGCTTCTAAAGTTATAGCATGACAGAATCGAGAAATTGTGTTAATCAATTACGGCCATGGTTAACAGGAACTTTGAAATATCAAAAACGTGTACTTATAAAATACATCATCCAGACATTGTTGAGATGTTTAGTTTTTTTACTGATAATGCAGGTCTCTTTCTGTGTGATGTATATGATTATATAACTGGGTGTTTAGAATGTCTAGACTATCACCTTTGTCTTTAGGAAATATGTATGGTTTTTTTTGTGAAGGAATGTAATAGGATAATGTTTATAAAAATAAATGTTGTCTGCATTACTTTTTGTAAAGTGTTATGTTTTTTTCCATTGTTTCATTTTTTCTTATTTATGTAATTTATCTCAATACATTGTGTTCTGTTTCTTAGATATGAATTGATTCAAGCCTTTGTTAATCCCTGAACTGCTAGTTTTCTAATTTATCAATTAACGCTAGGACAGCCCGACCTTTCCCTGCCCTCTCTAACATCCAGAAGATCATTTTGACCCCTACCATATAACATTAACATTCTGCATCATTATTTCAAATTTATATTTGTATTCAATTAGTATATTTTAATGTTTTTACATGATTTATATGCCAGTTAAAATGCTGAATTGTGAATTCTGCAACAAAACACAAATAATATCAATTATTAAAAAATAAATAAATTTCATTGAAACCATAAAACCCAAACAAGAGAAAGCAAATGAGGGAGTTTACTTAGTTTTAATTGCATAGAAAAAAATTGAATTATTCACGTTTACAGCAATTTTAGCTAGTTCATACTCTACACAATTGACACATTTATAATCAGGTTTCTTTGTGCATTTTCTTACAAACAGTGCACTTGGAAGTAGTTTTATTACACTTGCAGAATTTAAGAACTCTACATTTATGGTATTTCTGTGTTATATCGTCTTCATTTTCATAATCGCCTGTAGTCCTACAAAGTGAGCGACTCTTCACATAGAGTGTAGTTCTTACGTTTTGTTACTTGGTTACATAGGTGCTGTCACGTAACGTTTCTGGTTACGAGATGTAACGTGATGTTGCGTGGTTATGTTACTTAGTATGACGTCTTGTCATGCTGTTATGTTACGTTGTGTTACGTCTTGTTACGTTAGATGATGATAGGAATGAGAAGATCCAGAACAAACAAGGTGGGAATAGGTTAGGACGTATACTTCACTGTAAACCGATATACAGTTTGTCCCTCTCCGTCTCGCGCACTAGTGTTTAACATATATAAAGTTTGTAAGGTTTAGAAAATAAGTATATAAAAGTGTTGTAACGTTGGATGAGAAAAGTTTTATAATCGAATTACTCTCTATATTACAGTATAAACCTACATTCCTCCTCCTTCAACCTTGTCTATCCTTGTATCTCTCCCGTTTTCCATATTTCTCCCATATAAACGTATACTCTACTCCTCAAACCATGTCTAGACTAGCATCTCTCCTCGTATGCCCTAGCGCTCTCATATAAATGCATTTTCCTCCTTGAAGACTCTCTCAACCTAGCACCTATCTTCGTTTTCCCTATCTTTTCCCATATAGACGTATACTCTCTCATTCAGATCTTCCTGACTAGTCTAGCACTTCTCCTCATATTCCCCTACCTCTCTCATATATAAGATGCACCCATCCATCCTGACGTCTCCGTCTCTGTGAACAATTTCTGTCTAGAGACCTAATGTTTCAGGAGAGCATCCTTTCCCCTATAACATATTTATAGAGGGAGCACGAACCTTTTAGATCAATCATAAACTCGCTCCATAACCAGCTGTATATGATCACTCAACGTGTATTAATCTCAGCCATATAACCTCATGCCCTGAAGCATGATGTTTATGACGTCACACCTAGAGACATGATGTCTGACAGCATCAAACACGTTTAAACTCATCTCATAACTACCTGCTTATGCTGTCACACCAGCAAGAGAAGCATTCTCCCACGCTCATTCAGACATATATTTCAAATTCAATGCCTACCACCACCACCACCTATTGTACCAAGGTTAATTCCAGCTGTATTATCACAATACTTAAAGTAAAAGCTTAAAAGGTAACGAGAAGATTTTCCCCTTATTTACTTAATTATCTCATGTTTTCATTCCCTTTTCAATTCTTCCTTTCCATCTTCTCACAGAAAGCCCATTACATTTAACTACAATCACGAGCAAAGCAATTTTTCCATAGTTACACAGATTCTAAGCTTCTAAATCGAACCGGTTAATACTTTTAATAAATGTATTTTAGCTCCCCCACATCAGCATCAAGCATTTAATCTTTAATAGAACCTGATATGATCCCTAGGCTTGCAGATATATGAAATCATCCCTTCGGGAATCGATCTGAGTACTTTAAAGTAATATTTGTCATGATAACGATATTTATGGACTAGATACTCTGTTTGCGTTTACCTTGACATGTCTATCTAAATTAGATTACGCGTTATTAAATTTGTAAATAAATTTCATTGAATCGGTATTCGAACCCAGAAAACCCGGAACAAAATAATTTATGATATTAGCTCAACATGTTAAACAAAGCTGTATGCAGGTACATCATCGATCTAAGTGATATATTCTAGTGTACAGAGGAAAATTAAGGAAGTCATTAAAAGATGAGGAATCGAATCAAGCACAACTGATTGGCAATTATATACAGCATTAATCACCCAGTATAGAACTTATCAATGATGCTTTGGTACACTCCTCTACCTCTCTTAGTTTCTGTGATAATGGTGATTTAAAAATTAGGATCGAACCCAGAACGTCAAGTATCTAATTACACATCCGCAAGATACTACCTAATAACATAAATGCAATAAAGTTTATTTGGCGTCTTTATCTTAATTAGGTTAGGAGTTATTAAATTTATAATTAAATTACATTTTATTGGTATTCGAACCCTGGACACCAGAAACAAAATTATTTACAATATTAGTTTGATATGTTTAAAGGTTGTGTATGCAGTTACAGCATCAATCTAAGTGATATATTCTAGAGTATAGAGAAAAATAACTAAGTGATTGAAAGATCGGGATTCGAAATAAGGACAACTGATTGAAAATTATATACAGTATTAATTAACCATCATAGGAGCTATCAATCATGCTTTGGTCAATTCCTTTACCTCTCTTAGTTTCTGAGATAATGACGATTTAAAAATTAGGATCGAACCCAGAACGTCAGGTATCTAAATACACATCCACAAGATACTACCTAATAACATTAAGGCAATAAAGTTTATTTGGCGTCTTTATCTTAATTAGTTTAGGAGTTGTTAAATTTATAAATAAATTACATTTTATCGGTATTCGAACCCTGGACGCCAGAAACAAAATTATTTACTATATTAGTTTGATATGTTTAAAGGTGCTGTATTCAGTTACAGCATCAATATAAGTGATATATTCTAGAGTATAGAGAAAAAAAGTAAGTGATTGAAAGATCGGGATTCGAAATAAGGACAACTGATTGAAAATTATATACAATATTAATTACCCATCATAGGAGCTATCAATCATACTTTGGTCAATTCCTCTACCTCTCTTAGTTTCTGAGATAATGACGATTTAAACATTAGGCTCAAACCCAGAACGTCAGGTATCTAATTACACATCCACAAGATACTACCTAATAACGTTAATGCAACAAAGTTTAATTGGCGTCTTTATCTTAATTAGTTTAGGAGTTATTAAATTTATAATTAAATTACATTTTATCGGTATTCGAACCCTGGACACCAGAAACAAAATTATTTACAATATTAGTTTTATATGTTTAAAGGTGCTGTATGCAGTTACAGCATCAATCCAAGTGATAAATTCTAGAGTATAGAGAAAAAATAAGTAAGTGATTGAAAGATCGGGATTCGAAATAAAGACAACTGATTGAAAATTGTATACAGTATTAATTACCCATCATAGGAGCTATCAATCATGCTTTGGTTCACTCCTCTACCTCTCTTAGTTTCTGAGATAATGACGATTTAAGAATTAGGAATCGAACTCAGAACGTCAGGTATCTAATTACACATCCACAAGATACTACCTAATAACATAAATGCAATAAAGTTTTATTGGCGTCTTTATCTTAATTAGTTTAGAAGTTATTAAATTTATAATTAAATTACATTTTATCGGTATTCGAACCCCGTACACCAGAAACAAAATTATTTACAATATTAGTTTAATGTGTTTAAAGGTGCTGTATGTATTTACAGCATCAATCTAAATGACATATTCTAGAGTATAGAGAAAAAATAAGTAAGTGATTGAAAGATCGGGATTCGAAATAAGGACAACTGATTGAAAATTATATACAGTATTAATTACCCATCATAGGAGCTATCAATCATGCTTTGGTCAATTCCTCCACCTCTCTTAGTTTCTGAGATAATGACGATTTAAACATTAGAGTCGAACCCAGAACGACAGGTACCTAATTACACATCCACAAGATACTACCTAATAACATAATAGCAACAAAGTTTATTTGGCGTCTTTATCTTAATTATTTTAGGAGTTATTAAATTTATAATTAAATTACATTTTATCGGTATTCGAACCCTGGACACCAGAAACAAAATTATTTACAATATTAGTTTGATATGTTCAGAGGTGCTGTATGCAGTTACAGCATCAATCTAAGTGACATATTCTAGAGTATAGAGAAAAAATAAGTAAGTGATTGAAAGATCGGGATTCGAAATAAGGACAACTGATTGAAAATTATATACAGTATTAATTACCCATCATAGGAGCTATCGATCATGCTTTGGTTCACTCCTCTACCTCTCTTAGTTTTTGAGATAATGACGATTTAAAAAATTAAGGATTGAACCCAGAACGCCAGGTACCCAAGTTTACATCCACAAGATACTACCTAATAACATAAACGCAATAAAGTTTATTTGGTGTCTTTATCTTAATTAGTTTAGGAGTTATTAAATTTATAATTAAATTACATTTTATCCGTATTCGAACCTTGGACACCATGTACCCAAATATACATTCACAAGAAACCATCTAAGGACATTAATGTAATAAACTTTATTTGACGTCTTTATCGTAATTAGTCTCTGAGTTATTAGAAGCTGAATTTGTAATCACTCGTAGGATTCGATGCCGGCCATCCTGGTCAACTTGGAACTCATTGGAGAAGCTGCTGCTTTTTATATCATTTCCATCGCTAAAATCTGAAGTGTTGAGTGTTGGGCAGAGCACTTAGGAAAACAATTACTGACATTGTTCGCTAATGGGGTGAAAGCGTCTAACGTTGTCAGCTAATGTAGGTCACCGTTACCACCAGGCAGAAGTAGGTTGCTGTTCGCTAATGTATGTAAACAGATCCGGAATGCAAACTTAAAAGTCTATTAATGTGGTGAAAGCGTCTAACATTGTCAGCTAATGGACATACAGCTTTCCTCAGACAGAAGTAGGTTGCAGTGTTTTCGTTACATTGCCAACTGTTCTCGTGAACGCGCTACTTATAAACACACTGCAACTTGCGCTCGAATCAATTCATATACAATTAATTAATCAATGGTATTAGTAGTCATAAAAATGTCAATTCTTTTTTTTTCAATAATGTTTGACGAACATTACCTAATTAATTTGCCGAGGGGCGGCAGGCCTCGAGAAAACAAATCCCTCAAGTCAGGACGCCACGGCACGCGACTAGACTGCTTGGGAGAGGGGGTAGGACCTGTCGGCATCTCCGGCGATCATTAGCAGGTTACATATGTTTACATATGTATTACCACACGTATCCATTAGACTTGACATTAGCGGCGGTCATTAGCGGGTTACACGTGTTTACATATGTTTACATATGTTAAAACACATGTAATTACCCTTATCAGCTGTCGGCATCTTCCTTTGTTTCCGTACCGGATTTTTGTTTCTAATGACCTACCAAACAGTCACCAAAAACGCCGGCCCAAACATTGACAGAAAATCTTATTTGATTACTTGCTTCAACAGTTGCGTGAGGATTGACGCCAGCCCATAAATGCCGATTGTGATAATTTACAATCTGATCTCGTTAAACGACGCCTCATCTGTGAACAGCACCGTTGCACTAAAATTAGGGTTGACACTTTGTTGCATAAACCATTCGCAGAAGCGTACCCGTGCAGGAACATCAGCTGCTGATACTGCTTGCACACGCTGTAAATGATATAGATACGGCCGGACTTCGTGTAACATTTGCCAGACAGTCATATGGTCAACATTCATTGTTGCAGCTATATGTGTTGTACTGACACTAGGGCGTCGTCAACTGCCTGAAGAAATGCCGCCTCCGTTGCGGTGTACTCGTCCTTCTAGACCTCCCCCGGTCGCGAGTATCAGTCTGAAATGCCCCATGTTCCTTAAGACGACAATCAATGGCTCCGAACGTTTACCTGTCGGGGCACCTTCGTCCTGGAAAACTCTCCTGGTACAAACGTTGAGCGCAAGCGCCATTGCCGTCTGCTAATCCATATATCAAATGGGCATCTGCCATCTGTGCATTTGTGTACACTGCCATTGCACCAGCCAAGTTTGTGATCAATTCTACTAGTACGTAGTAACTCGTGTGCTTGCCAAGGTCGTACTGCGCACTGGGACAGTGATGTTACCTGTAAACAAGCAATGAAAAAATTAAATCGAGTTTTATTTATGGACGCTCTTTATCTACTATGGTCCTTAGCGTCCCATTCCATATTGGGCGTGAAAGACCAGAAATTTTGCTCAGAGGCCTCTTTATCAGGCTTGAGGTTCTTTTACGTGCCGTAGATCTACGACACGGGACCACCGGTTTTACTTCGCTACCGAAGGAAGCCATACTAAGGGTTTTTACGCCTGAAAAAATACATCGCCCTCCGCCGGATTTGAACCCGCGAACTTGAGAACTAGAGGCTAGCACGGTACCACTAGTCCACGGAGGACGACCGATGTTACGAGGTGTTTTATTTCAATTTCCTGATTCATACACCCAGAACAAGCAATGACATAAGTCGCATGGCAACAGGGACATGTTAAACAAAACGCTGGCGGTACACCTACGATAATGACAACGTAACCAGACGTAACCGAGAGTGAATTACCCATGATTCTAACGTTCTGTTCGTTTGTGTTTCCCATGATTAATGAGTTGGAGGACATGAGTTGTAACATGGAAACAAAGCGTTTTCAGACCCATATTCATATAACATAATTTCTTCGTCTACGTGTGAGGAATGTGCCCTACAATTTGTGCCGTGCATTTATATTACATCCTGTATACAACCCACAAAATGCTTTATATATAACTTAAATGGGCATGACCCATACATAACATATTGGCATAAAATTAAAATAGATTTTAAATTATACCTGCAACATATGTCAAGTAACAGAAACACCGGAGCATATTTTTTTGAATGATCAACATTTTTAAGGAAGTGAAAGAAGAAGGACGAGTACCACAAGGACCTCAATTTGGAATTATTATAAAAAAATGAAACATGACATAAATATTTAGACAAACTTGGTTGAGCATTCTTCAGTTAAAAGCTAGTTATGCGAGTTCCATTTTCCCTAATGCTTTCATTTAGTGAACACTTTCAGGCTGTTTTCATTACGTTAAAGGAGATATTTCCATGACCGTGTTGGTTAATAAACGTTCTTTATATGGAATAAAATTTGTTTCCGAGTTAAACGCACTGACATTTCCGGGTATGTAAGTTATTCACAATACAGTAAATTAACTTAACAATATAACTTATCTTTAAATAAAATCTAATGCGTAAATTGCTTATGCTTTCAGCATTCTGGTCTGGTAATCTATGGGCAGCTTATAACAAGCTCCGGCAAGCTACTTACCGCCGGCTGCTGGAAGAGCCTGTAAATTACAGCATTCAGGCTCCTTTCTGGGCTCTATCTGATGTCTGGACACCTACAACGGAAGAGGCGGTTGGAACCTCAAGTATATTCGCAGGTTCGGGTTGAATGGTATGAATTCATATTAATATCTTCTACAATGCTATTATTATTATTATTATTATTATTATTATTATTACTACTACTACAGTGAACGGTCTTTATTTCGGGGAGGGATGTGGCAACCCGTGGCCGCTGTACCGGCTGTCTGCAACACGTATGCTGCACCACCTGCATCCAATGCTATTCAAGCAACCAATCATCAGGGATGGGGCCCTGGCTCATCAATGCAGCAACCACCGAATGGTAAGAATTCTTCAGCGTTTTATAAAAAATAATGTATTACTATGCTATTATTTGTATTATTATTACAGGAAACGTCCTTTATTTCGGGGGAGGGATAGATCAATCCGTGGCCGTTGTACCAACTGTCTACAACACGTCTGCTGCACCACCTACATTCAATGCCATTCAGGCACCCAATCATCACGGATGGGGCCCTAGTTCATACATGCAGCAACCACCCAATGGTAAGGATTCTTCATTGTTTTATTAACATCTTGTACAATGCAATGCTATTATTATTATTATTATTATTATTATTATTATTATTATTATTATTATTATTATTCCAGAAAGCGGCCTTTATTTCGGGGAGGAATGTGCCAATCCGTGCCCACTGCACCGTCTGTCTACAACACGTCTGCTGCACCACCTGCATTCAATGTTATTCAGACACCCAATCATCACGGATGGGGCTCTGGCCCATACATGCAGCAACCAGCGAATGGTAAGAATTCTTCGGTGCTTTCATAAAAATTATTGCAAGAATTCATATTAACATCTACATATGCTATTATTATTATTATTATTATTATTACTATTATTATTATTCCAGGAAATATTCTGGTGGCCAAGGGATACTCGGAGAAGTCCATGGACATTGCAATACCAAGCTCCTCATCGCACAACCGGACTGCTGAACCAGTAGCCGCTGCACCGTCAGACTCCGCATCGCATGACATGACTGATGAACCCGTAGCCGCTGCACCGTCAGCCTCCTCATAGCACAACATGACCGCTGAACCCTTAACCGCTGCACCATCAGCCTCCTTATCACCCAACATGACGGGTGAATCATCATTCGCCGTTATGGATACAACACCGCTGAGTGGAAAGAGGGGACAGGCACCAGACGGGAGTAAACCACCCAACATTAAAAAAGCCAAGGTTAGTGCTAACAATTGTCAGGGTCTGGAATGCAAGACCATCGAATCGGCATTTAAGGGACGTATTTTAACAGTAGGAGAGAAAATACTTTAGTAATACTCGACCCCAGAATCTTTTTAGATGAGTGCAAGGGTCTTATAATTAAAGAGTTGGAAAACGTCTTGCAGAAAAGCAGATCTGTATTGAAAATGAATTGTTCCCTGGAACTTTCATATTTAATCCATAGATCTGACGAAGAGGGCTAGTTTCTTCCTTGTTTAATTCTAAGATCTTGGCGATACTTCCATCATACGGCCTTAATCAGATCTTCTCTTCAATTGCAGGGGACATTTTAGAAAACATTTCCAAATTTGAGGGAGACGCCTCGTCGAAATCATTGTTTTCCATACTTGACCTGGTGATGAGCTCTACACATTATGACCCTCTACAGGCAGTATCTTAACATTGAATTGACCCAGAAAATCAGGAGTAAAAATGCCGTGATAGATATAAAGGGTTATGACGAATGCTGCTTTGCTTGGTATCTGCTAGCGTCTAAATACCCTGCCAAGGAAAATGAACTGAAAACAGGGTCGTGAGTTGCTTTTCAAAGCATTCATTTATGATGGTATTGAATTCCCAGTAGCTATACATCAAATTGAATGCTTTGAAAAGCAGAATAATGAAGCATCCATTTCAGTGTTTGGTGTAGAGGAGAATGAGAGCATTATTCATCTATACCAAACAACTGAAAAGAAGCAGCATTGTGTCAATCTGTTATACATTGAACAGGAGCAGAAGTCGCACTACTGCCTCATTAATAATTTATCCAGACTTGTAGGGAGCCAGACGACGAAGCATAAGGCTAGAATATGTACATGAGAGGCATGTCTCAAGAGATGTGCCAATGAGAATACTCTGGAAGCATATAGGTTAAGGTGTGGAAAATGTTAAGTACTTAAAATGCCACAACAGAATCACTGTATTGAATTTAAGGCATTCTCCAAAAGCGTTCCTGTACCTTTTGTCATATATACCGACACTGAATCTGTTCTGTCAAAGGTCCACTCTTGGGCGCCCTCAAGCAGCTCGAGTTGGACCCTAGCCATTCAAGCACTTGAAGTAATGTTTATTACCTTAAAGATGGTATGTAGATATGACGAGGCATTGTCGAAATTCTTTCTCTTCAGAGGTCCCAATGGCATCGGTGACTTCTTCAAGCAATTGAAATCAATTCTAATGCTACACCTATGGATTTATCCCCTGAAGAGCAACAGAATTTTGATGATACCACTGAATGCCATATATGCCTTGGGCCTTTCACTATGAGCGATTTGCAAATTAGGGATCACGATCACGTGACTGGGAAATATGTGGGTGTTGCTCATAATATATGCAATTTGATTAGAAAGGTCCGGGATTTCACACCAATCTTTTTTCATTGCCTATCTAATAATGACAGTCACTTCCTGATAAGACACCTGGCATATGATAATAAGCCCATATCGTGCATAGCTCAAAGCGGTGAAACGTATGTAGCATTCAGCAAAAGTACAGGAACATCAGCTTCAGGTTTCTGGACAGCTTTAAGTTTCTTGAAGACAAGCTATACAGCCTCGCTGACATGCTCGAGGAGAGTGACTTCAAAATAACCAAAGCAGAATATCCTGTTGAAGAGCAGCTCAAGCTGGCAACGAGCAAGGAAGTATACCCTTATGACTATGTGTCGGCTTTTGAAAAGCTTGACGAAACCTCTCTACCGCCGAAGGAGGCTTTCTTCAGTACCCTAAAAGGCAAGCACTTCACCGACGAGGAATAAAAGCAAGCTGTAAAAGTCTGGGATACCTTTAATATCCGGAATCTCGGAGAATACAGTGACCAATATCTCAAAACAGTTATACTCCTCTTGGCGGATATTCTTGAAAGCTTTCGTGATCTCATCCGGGGAATGTATAATCTTGACCCAGCATGATTTTATACATTAACAGGACTTGCTTTTGACGCTATGTTGAAGACGACAAAGGCGAAACTTTCTTTAATATCCGACGAGAGTATACTGGAGTTTTTCATGTCTGGTATTAGAGTGGACTGTGCACTGTGGTGAAGGGCTACTCCAAAGCTAACCACAGGTACATTTCCAGCTTTGATCAGCCTGCACCTGTTAAGCACCTGGCCTATTGGGACATAACAACTTATACGGTGTTTCAAAGATTTCGGCCCTCACTTATAAAAACCTAAAATAGCTCACCAGGGAAGAGATTGGCAACATAAATTTCATGAATATCAAAGAAGATTTAGGGAAAGGCTATGTGCTAGAAGTAGAATTCGAATACCCTGACCATATCCACGACGACTATAATGGGTTTCCTTTCAGTTCACAAAGCGCGACACAACCAAACGGGCGATACAAGAAACTGCTTGCAACATTGAAGAACAAAAGCAAATATGTCTTGCATTACAAGGTAATACAGCAGTGTAGCGAACAGGACCTGTGAGACATATTCTCAGGGTGATTTCCTACGACCAGTCTAACTGGCTAAAGACTTATATTGACGTAAACTCAGAGATGAGAGCACAAGGAAAATCTAAATTCGGGCAAAAGCTTTGGAAAAAACGAACAATGCAGTATACAGAAAATTCATTGAGAATGTACGGAAATACACAGATTTTAAGATAGTCAGTAAATGGGAACAAGCAAGGAGGTTAACAGCACGCTGTACATATCTACGTACAATCATATACGAGGAAAATCTTGTAGGCATCGAACTAGGCAGCGCAGAGGTACATATGAATTAGCCAATCTACATCAGGCATGCAATTTTGGACCTTTCCAAACTTATAATGTACGATTTTTATATAATATCATGAAGCCAAGTTTGAAAGGCTTTCTGCTGAATTATATGGATGCAGACTTATTCATTTTTGAAACCAGTTCTGATATCTATGAATTCACTAGGAAGAACCCAATATATTTTGACACCTCAAACTTTGAAAAAGATAATGCATATGGCATTCAGCAAGCCAAAAAGAAAAAGAATCGTTTGTTCAAAGATTAATTGAACGGCGGGCAATGGATGTGTATGTCGGCATCAGGGCAAAATTGTACGCCTACAGATACAACGATAAAACTTTTAGAAAGAAAGCAAAGGGCATCACCAGGACGGGTATGGAGACAATAGATTTCTGCCATTATTTTGAATGCTTGAGGGATCATAGTCTGAAAATATATTCAGTTCGAAAAATTTTTCGTAGTAACACACCAAATTGCAACTATTGAAAAAACAAATTGGCGCTGAAGGGGGTTGACGTGAAGAGGAAGCTGATAGAAGGATCCTATAAGACTCTAGCCTGGGGCCACTGTTCCCTCAGACCTGGCGATTGCTAGTGCCTATGCTTGTAGAAATTTAAATATTGTATATATTGCGTAAAATATATTTCAAATGTGTGAGGTTTTTTGTGTGATACTTTCTCTCTCTGATTTTGTTTAATACTGTATATAGTTATAACATTGTATATTCATTTCAAAATGTGAGGTTTTGGTATGTTATATATTTTCCACCTGATTTCAAATGTGTTTGTTTTAATATTTTATATAGTTTTTATATTTTATATTCATTTAAAAATGTGAGGGTTTTGAAAATATCTACATTTTCCCCTCAAAATGGTATGAAGGGTTTTAAATAAAAAACACAGTAATGATTTTTACAGCCATTAAACACTAGTCTATTAATTCTGCATACATTACACCAAATGTTTTTTTATCAATCCATTCAGTATCTGCAAATACATACCACTTTACAAGAACTTTGTTTTCACGTTTACGTAAAGCCTTCTCTGCTAAACATGTGTTGGAATAGTTAGTCTTTCTTAGTTCATGTCCACAGAAGGCGCCTTTTATCATCTCCATTTCTATCCTTTAGTATGTATGTTGTAGGCTTGGCGCGATTCACACGAAATAATTTTAAGATTTCAACACTCCAGTTAAATTCAAAACCCTTTTGAAAATGTTCTTTATGTTTAGATACCTTGACCTAATCACCAACACTAAATTTCTTTGTAGTCTTCTTCTCTATTCGTTGTTGATTATAATTATAGGCTGTCAGAAGAAGATCGTTGTTTTTCACTTCAATAGGCTTCATGCGGATAGTCGAATGAAAAGTGTCATTGTACTTTGCAATTATCCTAGGTAAAAGTTCTAGCCACTTGTATAGCCTTGGACTAAAAACTCTCGGTACATCATATTCTTCAAGGTTCGAATTAAACGCTCAACAGCTGCAGCCTTCACATTGGTATAGGTTCTGTAGTGGTTAATATTATATTTTAACATTAATCGTTTAAGGAACTTGTTATATAATTTTTTCCCGTTGTCACTTTGAATATTTTTGTGCGGAGCGTCCATTTCTTGTAATATATCCTTCATAGGCTTTGCTACATTAACTCCGACCATTGTTCAACGAAATTATGTCTCGCAACCGCTTCCATGCTATTCTGAGCTGTTGCGCTGTGACAATGCAGCAGTCCGTCGTAAAGATATATCAGCTGACAAATTAGAACCAATCAGAGAAGTTTTTGACATGTGGGAAAGTACCCTAAGGGAAGCCTATATTCCAGGATGGTACATGGCTGTGGATGAACAGTTGGTCACATTTTGAAATCGCTGTGCATTTCGAAAATACATTCCAACTAAACCTGGTGAATACGGAATAAAGATATGAGCAATTTGTGACAGCGAAACAACCTACTGCTGGAAGATGAAATATATTTGGGGAAGCCGGAAGAAAACATAGCCATGGGATCGGAGAGAACGTTGTAAGGAACTTAGAAAATGAACTTGAAGAATCTGGACGTAACATCACCTGTGATCATTTAACTTCCCTCGATTTAGCTTTTTATTTGTTGTCAAAAGATCTGCCACTAGTCGGTACTATCATAAAATACAGGGGTAAATTGCCTGTCGAATTTGTTACACCTAAAGGACATATACACTATTTAGTTTTCAAACAGATGTGATGATATCTTCTTATGCTCCTAAGGAAAACAAGAGTTTTCACCGTTTTAGCACGCTTCATGACCAACCAACGGTGTTACCATCAGAAACAATGAAGTCTGCAGTTACAATGACATACAGTGCCACAAAAGTGGACGTTGGTGCCATGAACCAGAAGACACGATGCTACAATTTGAAAGAAAAAAAATACGCTGGCCATGGGTGGTTTTCTTTAACATGATTGATGTAAGTGTAATGAATGCATACATAATTTGGATGATGCTGGCCAACAATGAAAAAATGAGATGCAGGACTTTCATCGTCAATTTGGGAAAACAACCTGCAGGAGTACAATAGCCAATGAAGCGAGTAGTAGCACCGGATCCAGGATGGACCGCTAAACCTGCAGCTAAGAAGAAGAGAAGATGTGTATTTTGCGTAGAGAACAAATATAGAAAAAGTCAAATGACAAGTTATGAGTGCACTAAACCTATATGAAATTATAATATGAAAGCAGCTGGCATACAATGAGAAAAAGCTGCATATTCCGAAAGAAATAAATAAAGAATATCTGAATTAAAAATTAGAAATTTTACTTGTCTAGATTTAAAGTTTAAACAAATAAAATTATTATACAGTATTTGTAAGGCAACAACAGTTGATATAAAAACAGTCAAAGTAATATCAATATATGTAAATTCAAACAAAAAGGGTCTGAGAGGCCCGACTGGTAAGTAACCTTACACAAATTTTCTAGTAAGCAGAAGGTTAACTCAACCTTTGAATTTATAGCTTCGTACGTTGTCACTCGCGAAAGGAGTTGACTAGCAGTCAACATTTATGTTAGAAGCCGCCACCACCGCTGCCGAAAGCATCATCGTTATCACCAGCATCACTCCTACCATCACAACCACCATTACCGCCATCAGCGTCATCACTACCATCATCACTATTGTCACTGCCACCATCGTCAACCTACCACAATCCACAAATCTATCAACATCACTACCGCAATTATCTCCACCATTCATGATTCGGCTGTGATTAACGAAGAGCAATTGGAAGTTATAGGAATGTTTTAATAATTGGAAAATGTAAATCATTCGAAAAAAGTGATGAGGTATTTATAGATCAGCACTGATAAGTATTTTACGGAATTTAGCACATTTTAGAGATGTAGAACGTCCCATACCAAGAGGTATCTACAACACTAATTTTACCTACAATTCTAGTAAATGTAAGTAACCTTTACTGAGAAGCTATGGCAAGATATCCTGTTTTTACTGTTTGTTGCTAATACTACTACTAGTACTACTACTACTACTACTACTACTACTACTACTAATAATAATAATAATAATAATAATAATAATCGTTTCATAATTACCATTAATAATATTAATGTCAAACGGTTGAAGGGGTTTGAGAACAATTAAGTGCAACATTCAGTTCTCTTCAAAATGAGATATATTTTGAGTTTGTTACTGAAAAACGAATATTAATTGTTTTATTTGAAACATAATTCCTCCTTCACACACTCACAAGACAAAGGAAGAAAAACCGTGCCAACAATACAGTGACAAAGTAACAAAAGCTACTGCATCTAAAAGAAGAAAATGTTAATAAATACGAGGAAACAACGTTTAGCGCAAAATAGGTAGTTTTTATATAGCTGTTTTATTCGGTTAGGGTAATATATAAGCTAAATTTTCAAAATAGTGATCCAAAAGTGTTAATGTAGAACGGTGGATATGCTTTTATTGCAATTGTTTCATTTGAAAGCAGTCTATTCTGAAAATTAAATTGTTTTCAAAAGTAAACTTGCTTTCAAACTGCAAATCAGAAGCCAAAACAAAAACAAAAAGAAGAATAAGAAGATTTACATACTTTGTATTACAATTCACGTTCTGAATTCTTAAAATGCTTCTCTTCGCTGTCCTGGAATGGAATGGAATGTGTAACGCAGGGGATTCAACCCCGATCCAGTAAAAGAGGATATTGCGCCCCTCGAGAGGGTGCCCCCAAGACGGAGGGAGGGACACCGGGTGGTGGAACCAGGAGTGACGGCACAGCAATGACAAGGTCCCTAAAGTTTTCAGATTGAGACGCCCGACAGTCGGGCAGGCAAACCGGGGAGCTCACCCCACACAGAGGGTCCAACGCTCCCCAAGAGGCGGTCCGTATACCCTGGCAACCAGCCGAAGATCGAGAGACGGATGAGGTTCCACAGAGATCTTCCTTTTCCCATCTCACGCCGCCCCGGAACACCATCGCCGACACTTCCAACCCTGAAACAGACGGGCTAAAGGATGAATGAAGTGAGGAATGAAACGATATTCGGGGGCTGAGAGACTCGACAATCGCCTGGCAAACCAGGAAAACTCCCGAAAATACCCATGGGTCATGGAGGGCGGTCGCCGGGAAGCAAACCAGGGATCTTCCAAATGCGAGACACACGTGTTATCGCAGTACCACCTGGACGGAAACTGGAAGATCGGTAGTTCAAATCTCGGCTATGACTGAACTTTGTCCATCTGATTCTATCTTTTCAACCTTATCCTGCACACGGCTGGAGTGAAAGTCTTCTTGTTAATTGAGATGAACTGCTATTACAAACTTCGTTGTAAGTATAAGAAGAATGCAGTAGCCAAACGATAGTCAGATTTTTATGTGGTGTCTTTGAAACTCCACACTCTTTATATTACCACGAGAAAAATCTAAGGTGTTGCATTCACAAGACTTTCTCTTCTCAACATTCTACAAATTATTTTTTTAAATCTTACTTTTCTGTCTACTTCTTATAATCCAGATAAACTTCCAATTCACCTTTAGCCCATCTCTGTGGTGTGGGGGTCTGCCTCACATTCAAAAGGTCCTGGGTTCGAATCTCGGCTAGAGAGTGTTACCTGGATAAAGGTTTTTCCAGGATTTTCTCTTATCCTGAGAAGATGAATGTCAGATAACTAAGCTCTAGGGACGTCGGGTTCATTTGAGCATCATTTTAACCATTTTGTTCATTCACCGTCCATAATGCCCTACCCGGTTAAAATACTTTAATTAAATACCAAACATTACCAAAAAAATTTCACATTTACAATTTTTCATTGTAGTATACGTAGATAAAGCGATAGTCATATGTTCAAAAAGCATGTCACTACGGGATGCTTTGAAATGCCATGCTGTTTGTATGACCACGACAAAGACAAAACCAATAGCGACTTCTCGGGTACAAAAAAAGTATTCAAACCAATACAAAAAAAATATCTGGGAAATAGTTAATCTCATAAAATATACGTATGAAAAGCTACGTGCATTATCGGGATCTGCATTTCTTGTGTAGCAAAACGTTGTCCATCTATAGCTTACCAGTTATACAAAAGTCATGCAGAACGAAGAAGACTTGAGAGGCTTTTCTCAGAAAATTTAAAATATATATTTCGTTTGTCATGAAAAGATCTTAAACAGAGAGCATTTTAGTCAAACTCGTTAGAGCCATTTTAAAGAAAATATCAAATTTTGAAAATTTTTCCAAGCAAAGGTTTGTTTGGTGTAGGGGAGATTTTCTTGAATGTCTTTGCGTCACATTTTTAAAAGATGGCGAACTTAAATATCAAGTTTGGTATTTAACCGATTTTTTGTTCTGGAGTTATATTGTTTACAGAACAAACAAACATATGGTGCCTTTGCTATAAAACATGTGTTGCATTCACATGGCTTCCTCTACTCACTCTTCCACAAACTACTCTTACAAAGCTCATTCTTGCATCTATTTCATGTTAATACAGATAAATCTTCATCACTTATTTACACAATTCGTTGTAGGTATAAGTAGAACATATTAAGCTAAAGCGATAGCAAAAACCCTTAAAGCTGATCGCTATGTGATAGCTTTGGATTAGTTGGCTACGGAGGGGACTCGGCACCATTCTGCCTACACCTCACAACGGGGCGTCTCCGGGAAGAGGGATGGGGCGAGAGGAGACACCGGGCAGCAGGAACTAAGAGTGACGTCACAGGAATGGCAGGGTACCTAAATTTTCAGATAGAGACTTCCCGTCAGACGGACAGGCATAGAGGGGAACCCACCCCAGACAGAGGGGGTACAACGCTCCTCAAAGGGTTAGAATACCCCGATAGCCAGCCGAAAGCCGAGGGACGGAGAGAGTCACAAAAAGCATAGTTTTCCCCAGCCAAACTGCATCGAAACACCATCGCTGACACATCCAACCCTGAAAGAAACCAACGAATGAAAGTTGAAGGGAAATGAGAATTGAGATAAAATGGAGGGACAGGAAATTCGGGGATATGAGTATCCTTCCGAGCATTCACCTGGCGACCCGGGGAAAAAAACCAGAAAAAACTAGGGATCAGGGAGTTCGGCCACAGGAATCGAACACATGACCTCCCGAATTCGAACCATTCTGAGATTTTTGTTCTTTTTCTATGAAGACGATAAGAAAAGAAAGAAAGAAACAAGGAAAAAAAGAAAGGAGAAAAGAAGGAAAGAAGAAATGAGGGAAAGAAGTAAGGCAGGAAGTAAGGGAAGAAGGAAGGGCAGAAGAGAAGTTAGGGAAGTAACGGAAGTAAAAGAAGTAGGAGAAGTAGGCAGGTAAGGGAAATAAGGGAGGTCAGGGAAGTAAGGTAGGCTAGGGAAGTAAGAGAAGTAAACCAAGTAAGGAAGTAAGGGAAATAAGGATATAAGGGAAGTAAGGGAAGTTAGGGAAGTAAAGGAAGTAAGGGCAGTAAGGGAAGTTAGGGAAGTAAAGGAAGTAAGGGAAGTAAAGGAAGTAAGGGAAGTAAGGGCAGTAAGGGAAGTTAGGGACGTTAGGGAAGTAAAGGAAGTTAGAGAAGTAAAGGAGGAAAAAGAAGGCAGGGAAGTAAAGGATGTTAGGCAAGTTAGGCAAGTAAAGGAAGTAAAGGGTGTTAGGGAAGTAAAAGAGGTAAAGAAAGTTAATGAAGTTAGGGAAGTAAAGGAAGTACAGCAAGTTAGGGAAGTTAGGGAAGTAAAGGAAGTGAATTAAGTTAGGGAAGTTAGGGAACTAAATGAAATAAGCAAGTAGGGCAAATAAGGGAAGAAAAGAAAGTTAGGGAAGCACAGGAAGCTAGAGAAGTTAGGGCAGTAAGGCAAGTTAGGGTAGTAAAGGAAGTTTAGAAAGTTAGGGAAGTAAAGGAAATAAGGGAAGTAAAGGAAGTAAAAGAAGTAAGGAAGTAAGGGAAGTTAGCGAAGTAAGGGTAGTTAGGGAAGTAACGGAAGTAGAGGAAGTAAGGAAGTAAGGGAAGTAAAGTCAGGAAAGTTAGGGAAGTAAGAGAAGTTATGGAGGTAAGGGAAGTAAACAAAAAAGAGAAGTAAGGGAAGTAAGCGAAGTGATGGAAGTAGGGGAAGTAAAAGGAAGTAAGGGAAGTTTGGGTGGTAAAGGAAGTAAGGGCAGTAAGGGAAGTTAGGGAAGTAATGGAAGCAAAGGAAGTTAGGGAACTTAGAGATACGAGGGAAGTAAAGTAAGTTAGGGAAGTTAGGGAAGTAAAGGAAGTTAGGCATGTAAACGAAGTAAAGGAAATTAGGGAGTTAGGGAAGTAAAGGAAGTTAGGGAGGTTAGGAAAGTAAGAGAAGCTAGGGAAATAAAGAAAGTAAGGGCAGTAAGGGAAGTAAAGAAACTTAGAGTGGTTAGGGAAGTAAAGGACGTTAGGGAAGTAAGGCAAGTTAGGGAAATAAGATAAGTAAAGGAAGTTTTGGCAGTTATGGAAGTTACAGAAGTAAGGGAAGTTTGGGAAGTAAAGGAAGATAGGTAAGTAAATGTAGTAAAGGAAGTTAGGGAAGTAAAGGAAGTATGGGAAGCTAGGGAAGTTGGGGAAGTAAGGGCAGTAAGGGAAGTTAAGAATGAAAAGGAAGTAAGAGAAGTAAGCAAGTAAGGGAAGTAAATAAGTAAGGGAAGTTAGGGAGATTAATGATGTAAGGGTAGATAGGGAAGTAAGGGAAGTAAAGGAAGGGAAGTAAGGGAAGTTAGGGAAGTAAGGGAAGTAAACGAAGTAAGAGAAGTAAGGAAGTAAGGGAAGTTAGGGAAATAAAGGAAGTAAGAGAAGTTAGGGAAGTAAAAGAGATAAATGAAGTGAAGGAAGTTAGGGAAGCAACGGAAGTGAAGGAAGTTAGGCAAGCAAAGGAAGTTAGGGGTGTTAGGGAAGCTAGGGAAGTAGGGGAAGAAAAGGAATTTACGGAAGCAAAGGAAGTTAATGAAGTTATAGAAGTAAGGCAAGTTAAGAAAGTAAAGGAAGTAAGGGAAGTTAAGGAAGTAAGGGAAGTAAGAGAAGTAAGCAAGTAAGGGAAGTAAGGGAAGTTAGGGTAGTTAATGAAATAAGGGAAGTTAGGGAAGTAAGGGAAGTAAACGAAGTAAGAGAAGTAAGGAAGTAAGGGAAGCAAGGAAGGTTAGGGAAGTAAGGGAAGTATGCGAAGTTAGGGAAGGAGGGGAAGTAATGGAAGTAAGGGAAGTTAGGGAAGTAAAGGAAGTAAGGGAAGTTAGGGATGTAAACGATATAAGGGAAGTTAGGGAAGTAAGGGCAGTAAAGTAAGTTAGAGAATTTAGGGAAGCTAGGAAAGTATGGGAAGTTAGGGAAGTAAAGAAAGTAAAGGAAGTTAGGGATGTTAGGGAAGTAAGGGAAGATAAGAAAGTAAAGGAAGTTAGGGAAGTAAAGGAAGTTAGGGAACTAAGGGAAGTTAGGGAAGTAAGGCAATTTAGGGGAGTAAAGGAAGTTAGGGAATTAAGGGTGGTAAAGGAAGTAAGGGAAGTTAGGGAAGTAATGGAAATAAGGGAAGTAAAGGAAGTAAGAGAAGTAAGAGAAGTTATGTTTGTAAGGGAAGTTAGGAAAGTAAAGGAAGTAAAGAAATTCAGGGAAGTAAGGGAAGTTAGGGATATAAGGAAGCTAAGGGAGGTTAGGTAAGTAAGGGAAGTAAGGGCAGTAAGGGAAGTAAAGGAAGTAAGGGAACTTAGGGATGTTGGGGAAGTTCGGGAAGTAAAGGAAGTTAGGGAGGTAATGGAATTTAGGAAAGAAAGGAAAGTAAAGGAAGTTAGGGAAGTAGAGGAAACAAGAGAAGTAAGGAAGTAAGAAAAGTAAGGGAGATAGGGGAAGTCGGGGAAGTAAGCAACAGCTATTTGCAGTTGAGATAAGTATAAAGTATTTTAAAACTCAAAATAATAACAAAGAATATATCAGAATAGGTAAAATATAAAAATGTTATTTGGTATAAATTTGGTGCTTTATCAAGGTATACATAAGTTGTGCAGTAAGATTTGGGTTCTCTCTTAGGATTTACTAGTTATCAAAAGTCATTCACAATAAAGACGAATTTACAGACTATTCCTAGAAAATTAAATATATACATTCTATTTATCATTAAAATTAGCTTAAACGTATATATTTTAATCTAAATTCTGAGAGTCATTTTTTAAAGAATAAAAAATTTCAAAAAATGCCAAATGTAAAGGGTAGTTTGGAGTGAGGGATTTTCTTTAAAATCTCCGTGTCGCTTTCTTGGAAGAAGTTGAACTGAAACACTAAGTTTGGTATTTAACCAACTTTTTGTGTTTGAGTTATGCTGTTCGCGGATGCACAAACAAACACACACACACCCTTGGACCTTTTTCTAAGAATAAATTCATTGGAATCAGGGAGTCGCAAACGTGATTTCTGGTGAAACTACGACATTGAATATTTTGGTGGAACACAATACTTTCTCTACTTACTGTAGCTACGTGGTAATGCTATAAAAATGTTTACTTGGGATTAAGGGGGTCTCAAAATATATTTTTCCCGTGAATCTCGATATTCATTTTTTGGGAGGAACACCATACTTTCTCTACTTACTGCAGCTACGTGGTAATGCTAGAAAAATGTCTACTTGGGATTCAGGGGGTCTCAAAGTATATATTTCCTGTGAATCTTGATATTCAATTTTTGGGTCGAATGCACTGCTTTCTCTACCTCCTATACTACGCATTAGAGAAAGCAAAAATGCTTTCTTTGGTTTCAGGGAAGCTATAAGAATAGATCTCACGATTTTGATTAAAATATCATATATTAAAGATGTTTACATGACAAATAAAATGCATATCTTGTATTATCTGGGAATAGCCTTTGAAATCCTCTTCATTCGGTAGAAATTTTGTATAATCTTGTATAGCTGGTAAACGTAAGCGATAGACGAAAATGTACTATACTAAAAAGTGCAGATCTCTTTAAAACACACAATATATTTCCGATAAGCTTTCTTGTGGCATTAACCATTTCCGAAGTATTCGTTATTAATGGTTCAATTTGTTGAATACTTCATCCTTTTTATGTCCCGTCTATTTTCAACTGTTTCTCGCGATTGAATTAAGACCAGCGTATAGCGCTCTGTTCTTGAACATTTGACTATTGCTATTACCCTTGCATTTGTAAAGAAATATGTAATGTAGCTATTTCAGCAAAGGTTTATCCCGATTAAAATGAAGTAGATGGAAAAACAAGGTTTTGTAAGAATAATTTGTGTACCCTTAATATACGATAGAGGGAAGAAAAAGATATATGAATGTAACACATCAGATACTTTATTTTTGTGTTAAATAAAGCAGAGCAGCCTATTGGGTCACTTCCTTATTCACTCCCATCTATTTTCCTAATCGTTATTTCCTGTTGCTAAGGCTTGTTTTTACAGATAGGAGAGGCAATTAAAATGGTCGTAGTTTTTATTATATATTTGCGTGGTTTGTTATTTTAAACGTTTTAATCGGGTTAAAGTTGTATGTAGCAAGCAGCTAACGTTTTGCGTTTACTTGAGTTCAGTATGATCTGAGCGCAGCGCTTCACTTCACACAAATCAATGGAGCCGCTTTCTGCTTTACTTTCATATACTCTCTATTCTGTGCCATGGATACACAGGGAGGTTTTTTTGACTGCGGCTCCCGGCCGCGCGTTGGAGGACCGAGGTGACAGCAGTGGAGAGGAGAGAGAGAGAGAGAGAGAGAGAGATAGCATATCCGCACTTAAAGCACTGGGTTTTTACAGAAAGTATAAGATTATATTAAAAATGCATACAACTATATTGATAATGATAAAAAATGATGGCCACTAACCTGTGTAGGTGTTGAAATTTATTTTCCTAAGTGGCAACATATTTTTGGCATCTGCGTATGAAATTTTCGTGAACATTTATAAGCTCCGCAGGTATGATTCTGGCAATTTCTCATGCGATATTTTGCTCTAGATCTTCTATTTTATTCAGGGTTTTCTTTTATTCTTGTCTTTTTTATTTTTCATAAATAAAAATCACAGTGTCAAACCGGGCTACGAAAGGTCCACAACCCAGGAATAACAAATTTGCGGTAAAAAGTTCCTCAATCACTTTAAATAATTCGTAAGCAGTGTGTACAGTAGTAGAGTCCTATTTAAAGAATAATTGCTGGCATTTAATGTCCGTTAACACACGAAAAAATTATTTTAGTATGTAATTTGATAACTTTTGGACTATATATAGTAACGTTTAAAAATGGTCCCATTATTGTGTACGCGTTGATAATTCACTACACATCTACTCTTGCAGGATGGAGTGAAACTCATGCATAATCTCAGATTTTATTGCGCTCCAGTATACATTATTTTGTGAAATAACTCGGCCATTGTGTTAAATTCCAACTAGCTTCTGGATTTATTCTACCAGCAACAATACCTATCAAATAGAGGCCTGCAGTGGGCGAGCCAAATAGATCGCAGCCTCGGTAGTCTACAGCAGTTAAGATTGGTCGTGTGAATTTACGAATGTTTGTGATGATCTGATGAATGACGAAGAAAACAGTCAACGAGTGTTGGCGGTTTAGATCTCTCGTGCTATATGTGGTATTCGGTAACAGCTCTGTTACTGGCTGTGTGTATCTTAAGTAGAAAAGCTTGTGTTTTCTTATGTAAACGTGAGTGTTGAAGAAGATTCAGTTACGTCTACCTCAAGCAGAATCACAAATAGCAAATCTGCATGTGTTAAAAGGTTGTTTTATTATTTATCCCTCTTTGTGCCACGAAGATGTTGCAGGGTGTTACAGTTGAAGGGTTAAATGACTTCCCTTTTCAGTGTCACAGCTCTAAGAAGATGATTATCACTGAGGTTGCCCAAAACGTATTTGCGGTTGCCGATCCCTTTGAACCTCTTGAGCTTTTTTATAACGCCCTGCTCCCGCTCTCCCTCCGCCATAGGGACACCCGGTGCCCCCAAGGTACTGAACCTTGTTCCTGCGAGTTGCATTCCGGCCATTGCTTACACATTCCTTTGTGTTTTCCTATTTTCGTGATCTTGGTTCGGAACCCCAAGTAACTCATCCCTCTCCGTCTGTGTGGTCCACCCTCATCTCTCCCAGAGTTGATCACCTATCCCAGTCGAACCAGTTGATGTTTACCAACTTGTCTTAGTGTTTAAGCGCTAACAAGTCATTGGATATTCCTCGTCCTAGTTTATCCCATAGACCCTTCTCGGCACTTCTTGTGCCACCCCCGGCTCGTGCGGACAGACTGTCTTTGGGTTCCCTTTTGCTTCTCATTTGGTCTTCTGTGCCCAGGTTGGTTCTTGCCCTTATAACTTTTCATTGTCCGGAACCTGTTATGGTGACCTGTGTGCCTGGAGTAGGTATGTCTGCAACTCTCCCTCATTGGCTTCTGGAAACCTCGCTTCTTCTTTTCCCGATATTATTTATTCTTATGTTTTGGCAGTTTTTATACAAACTTTAAGTTCTGGTTACAAATGTTCCGGCTCTGGTGCCATACCAGATCTTTAACTTCGGCAAACTCCGGCCCGCAGCCCGGAAACGGACTGATTTTGGACACGTCTGTACAGTAACCCCCTCGAGTTCAGCCCTCTACAGAACCTGCTACAGCTGCTACTCCGGTCACTGTCTGCTGTACGCCATTTATGTAATAAGGATTTCCTCTTTTTAATGGCAGAACAGAAAAAAAGAGCTAAAACAGCAAGCAAGTATACGATGGTATACCCTAAAAGTTACGTTTGACTACTTTTTAAAATTTATTTTCGTTAGCTTTGAATGTCTCACACACCTGTCACTTCTAGAGAGTGATGCATTTTATGTATTATGGCTCTATTTGATCTTAGGTATTTTTCTCTTTTTGGCTAGGTTATTATGTTTTTTCTAGGTTAAGTTGTGACCTATCGGATACCCTAATAATTCGTTTTTTTCTTTTTGCGTATGAGAAGCCGTACGGCCCATACGTATTGTTTCTTGAGACGCTATAATGTTAAACGTTTGTCCCAGAGTGTCAAAATGTTCTCTGTTGATGATATTTATTGTTGTGGTAAGTTTTGTGCTGATGTTGCGTACGGTATTATTCTTGTAATGTTCAAGGAAGTAATGCTAGGTTTTTTCAGTTCACTCAAGTTAAAACCGCAGGGTCTTGTTTGAAATCTGAAGTTCAAATATATTGAGCAGATACTTCATGGTATTGAGTTTTTTGGTATATTTAGCATTATTTTCTATGTGAGTGTATACGCTGACTTCTGTGATAGACCCGTAGGTTCTGTAGCCAGGAGAGGTTATGTGAGCTCTGGTTTTACTAACTAATTTTGTTTCCTATGTCAAGTAAAAAACTGAACATAGCACACAAAGGTGTGCTATGTTCAGTTCACGTTCAAGTATACTTTATTGTTAATGGAGGTCAACTTATGAATTTATAATAATTTTGGATACCATCTATTATCATTCATTAATGTCCTGGCATTACAGTTCACGCTCGCTGTGCTAGCTCCATATTTTTATGTTGGGTATAATTTGATTTTACAGCTGTAAACTATAACGTTATGCTACCTAAGTGTAAAACACATAGCTCATGTATCTCGTTATGCAACTTATGACTCAGCAAACATTTCTGTGCTAAATTGTTTTAGGATAATCAGAGAGCTTGATCGAGTCTTGCCTTTTATGTTGTTCTCTTCAAAATTTTGTTTCTCTTTCATGTTTTTTTTTTTCTCTCTCGCAGTTTTAGAATACAATTTTTTGCCGGTCCTGGTCTGTATTCAGTTTTAGAGCCCCGAGAGTTTTTCGATAGGTTTTAAATAGCGTCAACATAATTGTTTCCTTGCTACGTATGTGCTTATAATTGTATTCATTTTGTATTAGTTGGGACAACACCCCCATTGCTACTTCTCGTACTCCTACCTTGTCCCCCATACCATTTCCATTTTTTGCTTCCCATATTACCTTATTTTCTGCTACGTTTTACTAATCTGTCTTTTTGTTGTTCCCGAGCTATCCCTGGGTCGTGCCATCTGCCGACTTCCTTCGTATCCGCACGAGTACTCGTTGACACTGGATCCTCCCAGCTCAAGTGCCTCATGGTGACTTCTTATTGAGGACACACCAGGAACGCCGCTTCTGCACTGTTTTCGCCTTCGCGTCATGCGCTGAGGAGACTTGTTTTCCCTTATGGACATTGTTGGCCGCGATGGTATATGTGCGCCCAATGGCCGTTTCAACGGAGAGTGGGCCTCTCTGTGGTGAGATTAGACCCGTTTCATGTGATCAAAGACTTATCAGTCTACTTTTCTACGTTTTCCTGCCTACACAGACGCTTTATTGATTACGCTTGTTTTTTTACTCACCTAGTACGAATGAAGTGTACCTCAGAACATTTCTTCAAATTTCTCTTATGTTGTATACAGTATCTCCACGCCGGACTTATTTTGTTGCTTTTATGAGAAAGACATCGATGGACAGTGACTGCAGCAGAAGCAAAAAACTTAGTCTCACCCTTACTCTTGCAGGGTCCGGCCAGTGTGTTTAGGTGCGCTCCTAAGGACAGATGCTTACTGTATCAACGACTAGACTGTTCTCACTTTATGCCATTGCTAGTACTACTGTGATCACTTGTGTTTTTACTTTCTTTTCTTCTTTTCCTTCCCCTGCGAGAAAGCTTCACCGTTCTTGCCCTATCGTCAATTATCTGTTCTGTCCGGTCCATTATATATAATGATGGTTTCTGTTGCTTTTGTATTGTTTTTTTTTCTTAGTAGGTTTTATCACAGCTGTGGACACCTGGGTTTTCCTGGTGTGGCGGAAGTTGTGACGGTTATAATTTTATTTGAAAGATTTTGATAAATAGCATTTTATACATTTTGGGATATTCAGGAAAAGCTTTTTTTTATGTAACTCCAGGAAATCGTGTTTAGATGTAATTTCCCGGATGTTGAAGTAAGCAGAGGTTAGGTAACACGCAGTTTAGGATAAAAGAGCATTTCATGTCCGACACTTGGGTGAGTTACGTACTTTCTGCTGACATACACTTGCGTCAGTTACCGGCTAGGCAGTAATCAGAATTTTGTCGGGAATTTAAACTTAGGGTTTTTTTTATGGTGCTCTCTCGACCAACCACGTGCCTAGTAGGACTCTTTGCTGGCCAATTGCTCAAATTTATTTAGTGTTAGTTTGCAATCCCGACGTGGGCATTAGACCTGACGACGATGGACCGCTGGACCTCCTCTGCCACGTGGGTAAATCTACCAGGTGTGTAATTCTTTCGTTTAGAAATGTAGTTTAGGTTACATTAGGTAAATTAAAGATTAGAAAGATTTGTAACAGAAATTACATGTCTTGTAATACCACCCTTTCAGCTACCACAATGCTTTCATTTGTGTGTTTATTCAGAGTTTGCTCATTCCAAGTAACTGCTCTTATTGATTTATTCATGACAGCTGTTGATGCTATTTCAGGATCACTTGCGGGAGTTCCAAGTACTGTACATATTGAATCCGTCACTTCAGGACTTGAAGAGATTTCAGGATCGCGTGCGGGAATTTTAGCCACTACACTACTGGTCATCTCTTTACAGTATCTTCTCCTATGTTGTTTGAGCCATGAAATAGGTCTGTTTTCTAAAGTTCTATTGCATATGCAGCACTTAACAAAACGATTCCTTCTCCCTTGGGACACATACGAATAATCAAGATTCTCGTAAACTGACTGTAATTGAACATTTATGAGCATTCATGCTCGAGCAATATATACAACTAGTCAATGTATACTATCGATGTTGAATTCGTATACAACAGGAGACTGAACTCTTATTCGACATTTACGAATTTTATAAATGGTCTTATGTTTTGATAGATATAAACCGTCATAGCCAAATTAGGTCAAACGAAATATTCTAGTATTCACATATTAATTATGTAATTCTGGTAATTATAACTATTTCATTAATTACCTACATATTCAAGTAGCATGAAGTGGATTCATAGGGGTAAGATTACAACTTTGCTTGTTAGTTAGCAGAGAGAATGCCTAAGTTGTGTGAGATACAGATCTAGGTAGGTCGAAGCTGAAACTCATGCACCCTACCTTTAGCGAAAATGGTGTTCATATCTGAGAGCTTTTAGCGTGAGTGGGCTACCTTTTTAGCGTGAGTGGGTTACCTTTTGAGTGAGTAGGTTACCTTGTTAGCGTAAGTGGATTACCTTTTAGTGTGAGTGGTTTACCTTTTTTTAGCGTCAGTAGGCTACCTTTTAGCATAAGTGGGTTAACTTTTAGCGTGAGTTGGTTACCTCTTAGCGTGAGTGTGTTACCTTTTAGCTTGAGCGGGCTACCTTTTTAGCGTGAGCGGGTTACCTTTTTAGTGTGAGTGGGTTACCTTTTAGCGTGAGCGGGTTACCCTTAAGTTCCTGAAGGTTACCTTTTAGGGTGAGTGGGTTAGTTTTTTAGCGGGAGGGGGTTAGGTTCTGGAACTACCCAGAATTAGTGCTCTAAAATTGACAGGAAACAGCTTTCCATAACGTTCGCGCCTAGAGTCGCTTTCAAAACCTATCACCTGAATAGACCGCAAACAATCTTGCTTCATCATAGCAACTAAAAAAATAAAATAAATCATATTTAATGTTTATGTGCTAATGACCGTAAGCTATGTCAGAGTATAAAAGAACAAGGTGTCTATAAAATCAATTAGTATACCATGAGAGCTAAGGATGTTAAGGCTTGATGAGGTTTCGTTTAATTAACTCTCTCATTAACCGGATGCCATTTGAAGCACATTTGCCTGATTACAGATACTGCGGCCCTGGTACAAAGCTAGAAAAACGGTTAAGGAGAGGAGACGCCTGAATCAACCAATAAGACGAATCATGCAAACTTCACGACATTGCCTACGCCGAGCATAACGACTCTGGTTCGAGAAACATTGCAGACAAGATCTTGGCTGAAAAGACATGGAAAGGAATGAAATCATCTGATGCTATATTAGGCGAAAAGTTGGCAGCGCGGCTAGTAACAACAATAATTATGAAGGGAAAGGTGGCTGTTGGCGCTGGATCCAAAAAGAAGAACCGGGGAGGATTTCTACCTCTCATACCAATTATTGCAGCTCTATGTGCTGTCGCTGGAGGTACAGCACAAATTGCTACAGCCGTAAATAAGTAAACGGCTGCAGATAAATAACTGGCCGAAATGATGAGGCATAACAGAGAAACAGAGGGAAAGGGGTCTGTTGGTGCTGGATCCAAAAATAAGAAACTGGGAGGATTTTTACCTATCTTGACAATTATTGCAGCTATAGGTGCTGTCGGTGGAGGTGCATCACAAATTGCTACAGCCGTAAATAAGAAGAATGCTACAGATAATAGTCTAGCTGAAATGATGAGACATAGCAGAGAAATTAAAGCAAGAGGGAGAGACCTTCGGGTGAAGAAGAATAAGGCGAGGAACACCGAAATGAAGAGGGGAGAGAGCAAGAAAGAAAATTCCAAAAACTCCGGCAGAGGTCTAACTTGTATCGGAAAATCATTGAATAACACTGATCTCGACGTTTATGCACGACGTTTAAACATTTCTCATTTTGGACTAGTATATCTTTTTTATTAGATCAGTTAATAATAATACCATGAAGCCTGAAATTAAATGTCCTTTCACTGTTGCTTTTTTCCAATGACTGTTCTATAGGAACGCTCTGGGACTTCAGTGACAATAACGTTATTTCAGCTAATCAGTTGGTTGAATCTGATTTGCTGGTGAATATATTTAAGGTGAGCATCATATGAACCGAGCGCAGTATTGCATTAACATCTTTCAGCGACGGTAACAGTGGACACTCGATCTCATCTGTTGCGGTTGGATATCAAATTTCACAATAACCATCAAATCCAATTTACCTGTCATTAATAAACACCCACTTGATAGACCAAATCAGCCTTCGTATAGGAGAACATAAGAGTAATATCATTGACTTTAGAAACAAGGATATAAGCATAGAGACCATAGTTTTCAGAAGAAGAAATCGTCGGCTTCGAGAGTATAGTAACGGGTTGATTCGACGCCCACTCCATGCTCTGCCATTGACAACCAGTGTGTTAACGTGATTTGATCGAAAGTTCTTCCACGCATTGGGCTTTAGAATCCTACAATCATGGATATCACCAGTTTTACCGAGACGGCGAGATTCGACGACGAGATCACTAAAGAACAGGAGCATGTGTTTTTGTCTTTAATACATCAGTTCTGGACGCTAATGACGAGATTAGAATCGCTTGTCAAGCAGAAGATATATATACTTTACCCAATTGAAATTATCTATACATCAATGGAAGTATTACTAAACCTAATGGGGCAGCTACTACTACAAAGCTTGCTAATAAGTTTATTGCATGCATGTTTGAGGAGATTCGATTGGATATGAATGGGTAAACTATTGATCAAACCAGGAACTTTACGCAACTATGCTGCTCTCAACCCAATGGAATCTGATCGGCCACCGAATGCTGGATGGTGTTATCCAGGAGAAGACATGGACATTGTACATGCTGCAAATGGGGCCCTCAAGGCTATCGTACCGCTTTCGATGCTTGTGGGATTTTGCTGGCGATCACAAGGAGCTCATACCCAATAACCAATTGGTGTTGGTGGTGATTCGATCCAAGGACTCTAAAAACTCTATTAAGGTGTTTCAGGGTGAAGAGATTGCTGCAGTTAAACTTGTAGGAATCAAGTGGAGAATGTCTGTGATACGACCTTCTGATGCTGAAATGCTTGAAATCCTCAAGACTGCCAAGCGGGATAAGACTCTGTTTCACCCATTTAGGACCATGGGTCTTTATACTTAGCCTGCTGTGCCGCAAGAATTCACCTGGAATGTCGCCGCTACATCAAAAAATGAAAAAGTCGAGATTTGGCATGTTAGGCGCTCAGATTTCAAGATCGAATAATGCATCTAAAGACTGTTCCCTTTTTTATCATTGTAACTAACTAATTTGAGACTTTTTCTTAATAGTGAATGCTATTCCTATCACGATATCAGCTGGGACTTTGGAAACTCGAGATTTGCATCATTGTATGATATGTACTCAAGCTTTTATTATGAAAAAGAGAATTACCCTTTACTGAAGAGAAAATATTTTCTTAAATATGCCCATATATTTGTTATAGGTTGCTCCCATCAAACAGAGGAATTTGTAAATGGGGCTGTAACATCAGAGTAAAAATTTAAGCTAGTGCAAATATCCCTGCACAGACCTCATTGTATTGTTTAATGATTCATAATAAAGTATTCACATATAAGCCTCTGACTCATGTGATGCAGCTTATACTTTAAACTAATCATTGCAATGTAAGGATTTCTTTTTCACTAGGAATGTAAGGATTTTTGTAATGAATACAACCTGATGTAAAAGCAAACCTTTATTCTTTCTTATTATTTTTATCATACAATTCAAGTACTTTGGTACTTGAACTCCTCGTTCCTGCATATGGCATTACACTTGCAATGGTTAGGTTATGCAATCATCTACATTTAAGAGTGTTTTCACAATCATTTAAATTACTGGTCCCAATTGATATTTTCACCCAATATAGGGAGACTCGCTCGAGCTAACTATCAGCTATGCCTTGGAATGTATACAAAATTGTCTGTTTTTTCACTAAAAGTGCTGGAAGATCGTAGAAGAACCCTATCTTAACGTTGTGCCTTCTCGAGATGTAGGCGTCTCTGCGCACGCTTATTGCATGTTTCGGTTATGTAGTGAGGATGGTTATTCTATCCTCCAAGAGCGTCAGCATTCTTTCCTAAGCTGCAAACCGGTTCTTTTTTTCCCCTTATTCCGTCTGAAACATTAAACAATGAAAGTCATAGAAAACATGCCTTTGGAAGTGTAGGTAACCTGAAAAGCATTACATTTTTTGTTAGACTACATGGAAAATGAAACACAAAAGGTTTGTATGAACATTAGGATATCGAGCGTTATTTCAATGTGATATATATATATGCGCCGTGGTCGAGTGGTTAGACCGCTCGCCTCCCACCGAGGCGGCCCGGGTTCAATCCCAGGGACCTGCATATGGGATTTGTGGTGGACGCAGCGGCGTCTGGGCGGGTTTTCTCCGGGTTCTCCGGTTTTCCCCACCATTCATTCCACCAACTGCTCCATCATCACCTTTCCTTTCATCCATTTCATCTACTTCCTTCATCCCATACCAGGCATCGGGCTGATCACCCATCCTGGATGCTCTGTCTGATCCATGAGTGTCTGCTCCTCGACGGGCCTCTGACCCCAGGCACCCGCTTGTAAGTCCTGGGAGGTGTAAGTCCTACATAAGTGGAGGGTAAACAGATAATGAATGAATATATATAACTGAATTCAAAACATGTGACATTGTGATTTAATGATTTTTTTATAAACTCTATAGCATGTGTCTTTTGTATCCTTATATGTAATATCCATGTGTTAGCTGTTTTATTTATGGATTTTTTTCATAGTAAAATAGGAAAACATTGAATACTTACGTTTGACATTTCTCGATGGCTTCGCTGCGGGTATAAAAGACAATTTACATGTCTTAAATTTGCCCATCTCTGCCATTCCCTTATATATCAAATATATTTTTCCAGGCATTTCTGTAAGCTCTTCGTTGGTTAACGAATTATAGCGTTTAGGCAAGAGCACTTGGCAATCCTCCAGGGAGGATACGATCCTGATACCGTATCTTGTTGGAGTTCTCTTTAAGTCCTTTATCTCATATTTAGGACCTATTTTAAGATCTTGATCTCGTCGAGTCGGTAGGAAACTGCGTTCTTTGGCTATCTTGTTAAGTCTGTCTGCTAAACACTCTGTAACAGACATTGATCTTGAATTATTTTTTCAATGTATTATTCAGATGGAAGGACCAGTTATGCACTTCTTTATATTAGAGCTAAAGTGCGTTGTGCTACTTGACCGCAGTTTTTAAGTATGTTTATGCATCATTGTGTTTGGGTATTTCCGTAGCTCTTCATGTAGGTTCGGTGCTTGACAGAAGTGCTAGTTTTGTAACAAAGCAGGGGTTGTAAGTATGTTTTATGCATCTTTGTCTTCGGGTACACTCGTAGGTTTTCGTACAGGTTCGGGTGCTTGGTAGAGGTGGTAGTTTGTGACAATCATGTAGGTGATGAAATCTGTGTGATGGTGAATGGAAGAAGAGTGTCTGTACAAATTCCTGTGATGGTGAAAGAAAGAGTTGGTAGAGAGAATCGTGTGAATGTGAATGGAAGAAGAATGAGTGTAGAAGTCCATGTGATGACAAAAAATGAGGGGGATAGAGAAAATCGTGTAATCGTGAATGGAAGAAGAGCGGGTGTAGAAACGCTGTGATGGTGAAACAATAACGGGGTAGAGAAAATCGTATGATTTTAATGGAGGATGAATGTGCAGAGAAACAAAGAATGAGTAGAAAAATTATGTGAATGTTCATGGAATAATGTGTAGAGAAACGAAAAAATGAGTAGAGAAAAATCCTGTGAATGGAAGAAGAGTTCGCCGGGAAATCCATCTGAGTGTAAAGTTCAGATAAAAGTATGACACTCTTGCCTCGATCGTCTTTCACGTAGTTATGTAAAAACTCACTCACCTTCCATTGTATTCATGTTGATGAATGCTGTGTGTGTAGAAATCGATGACTTACACCTCTGCTTAAATTAAAAAAACTGAAGTTCTTTAAAATTTAAATGTAGAGTTAATAAGCTCGCAATGGTTCTAGCAAGTTTCGTTAGTTTTTAGATGTTAGAGATCTAAATCGCCCCTGGCTATGTCGGCACACGTCACGTGATTATTGCTCCCAATGGAATTATCATCTGTTGCACATGCGCAGAGGCTCTCAGCATTTCTATCCCTACTTGACTCAATTCCCCTCCCTTTCTCAAGCACTCTCTCTCTCTCTCTCTCTCTCTCAGAGAGTATCTCCATAATGCCTTTACACAAGCTATAAAAATGTGTTGGGATGAAAGTTATGTGAATTTGGTAACCTTAAAGAGAATTATATTTTGCTAGGTTACAGGGATATGAAACAAATACTTTTGAATTCTGTAAAGACAATAATTTCCAATCTATCACGCGTGTGTGTATGTGTGTGTGTACTGGCGCGTGTGTATATGTTTGTAGGCGTATGTGTGTGTAAGTGTAGTGGTGTATGTATACGTATGTATGTGTACGTATACGTGTGTGTGTTCGTGAGCAAGTGTACTGGTGTATGTACTGTATGCATGTGTACGTGTGTGTGTAAGTGCACTGGTGTATGTGTGTATGTGTATGTGTAAGGGCTGTGTGTATGTGTGTATATGTATGTGTAATGGCTCTGTGTATGTGCTCGTGTATATATGAATGCCTGAATTGTGCAAGTCAAAAAGAAAGAAAGAGGTCGATAAAAAGAAAAAAAGGCGAAGAAGAGTGGAAATAAAAAATCAACTCAAGACTTCGGATAGCTAAGTATACACCAGGGTTTAATATAAATAACTATATTTGTTAAATACAATTTAATCTGACCGCACATACGCACATAGTTTAATAAAAAGCACAAACAAAGTAATTTTTTCCAGAGTTACACAGATTTTAAGGTTCTAGCATCGAACTGGTAATGCTTTTAGTAAATGTATTTTTTTAGTAATTTAGCTTCCCCACGTCATCATCTATCATATAAGCCTTACTAGAAGCTTGTATGAGTCATCGGCTTGAAGATATATGAAATTAACCCTTCGGGATTCGTTCTCAGTACTTTAAAGTAATTTTTGTCATGATAACGATATTTCGGGACTAGGTACTCTGTTTAATTTTTATTTGACGTGTCTATCTAAATTATGTCATAAGCCAGTAAATTTGGAAGTGAATTTAATTTAATCAGTATTCAATCCCGGAACACCAGGAACAAAATTATTTATGCTATTAATTTGACATGTTATAAAGAGCTGTTTACGGTTATGACATCACCTAAGTGATATATCCTAGAGTATAGAGGAAACTTAAGGAAGTGATTGAAAAATCGAGATTCGAACTAAGGATTACTGTGAATTATATGCATTATTAATTGTCCATTATAGGTGCTATCAATCATGTCTTGATCTACAACTGTATCTCTGTTACTTTTTGAGATAATGCAGATTTTAAAAGTAAGGATCTAACCCAGGTTCATTGGTACCCTAGTATACATTTACAAGAAACTACCTAATGACATAAACGTAATAAAGTTTATTTGACGTCTTTGTGTTAATTATTTCCGGAGTTATTGGAGGATGAATTTGTGATCACTCCTAGGATTCAAACCCGAGCATCCCGATCAACTTGAAACAATGCGACAATGACCACTGCATTCGAAGGTTATAATTAGTTTTATTACATCGTTTTATCTCTTTTCATTCTGGAGATATGAGCGATTAAATAGTAGTGATACACCAGGGTTTAATAGAAATAATTATATTTGTTAAATACATTTTTGATATCTCTATTGGAAAGAGGTGTTAGATGCAAAAACAGAGATTTGAACATGTATAACTATGTTCGGCGATGACCGTAGGTCTTCGTGGAGGCTCGTGTGCTTGGAGGAAGTGTTAGGGATGTCACTATCGTGTATATGCATGTTCGGAGATGTCCGTAGGTCTCCGTGAAGGTTCGGTTGCTCTCAGAACTGCCCGCGGCAGAGTCGATGCCAGCATGTCGCCGGTTATAATGAATGGAAGCTTGCTTCGTGGGAACGGGGATGGCTCCACAATGCCTAAGACTATAACACAGCGTGATTTATTACCAATTGTCTAGCGCTGCTGTATGGTTACACTCTCTGTCGAGCAGGACAATTTATTGCTCACAGGTGTTCTCTGTTAATGAAGCTTGCCCCCAGGGGGTATGGCGACGGTCTTTCTCTTTGTTATATTATGCAGGTGCGCATGTTTGGAGAGAATGAAATGCAGCGGGGGAGTGGGTTGCTACAGGTGTGACCTTCCTAACGAGCACGTGTGCGGGGAATAGAATGGGGAGAATAGCGTCTTTTCTTATGCTACAAAGCATAATTTATTACACCATTGTTCATTTTCACAAGTGATGGACGACATTATTTGCATACCTTCCCATTATACTTAACAAAATGTATGACCTCAGCTGCAACAAAAGGTACCACGGGGGCGTGTCAGGTGGAGGCCTAATTAGCATATTAATTGCACATTCCTGCATATTAAGTATGCTGGATCCGCTAAATATATGCTACTCACGACACTAAATTCTCCAGGTGTTTCGCATTTTTCCCGGTAAACCACAAGGAGATCTCAGATTATATTGAGATGACATACCCCAATGGCGACTTACAAACTTGCAAGTACTTTAAGTCCCGGGCTTCATAGTTTCAACCACTATTAGGTCAATTAATGAATTAATTGTTCTTCCAAAAAAGCCGTGTGTTGGACAGGGTTGCAAAGGTAGAATCAGGCGACTGAAAAATTCAATGCCATAGCCGGGATTTGAATCACGGATCTTCCGGTCTCCGGTCGGTTGCTTTAACCACTAAGCTACCATGGCAACATGCCGGCACGACATTAAATTCGCCAGCTGATTCACATTTTTCCCGGTAAATCACAAAGAGATCTCAGATTATATTGAGATGACATACCCCAATGGTGACTTACTAAGTTGTAAGTACTTTAAGTACCGGGCTTCATAGTTTCAAACACTATTAGGTCAATTAATTGAGTTAATTGTTCTTCCACACAAGCCGTGTGTAGGACAGGGTTGGAAAGTAGAACCAGGCGACTGGAAAATTCAATGCCATAGCCGGGATTTGAATCACGGATCTCCCGGTCCCCGCCCGGTTGCTCTAACCACTGAGCTACGGAGACCGCGAGATCCGTGGCTCAAATTCCAGCTATGGGATTGAATTTTTCTGTCGCCTGATTCTACCTTTGCAACCCTGTCCAAAACACGGCTTTTTTGGAAGAACAATTAATTCCATTAATTGACCTAATAGTGGTTGAAACTACGAAGCCCGGGACTTAAAGTACTTACAACTTTGTAAATCGCCATTGGGATATGTCATCTCAGTATAATTTTAGATCTCCTTGTGGTTTACCGGGAAAAATGCGAATCAGCTGGAGAACTTAGTGTCGTGCCGGCATGTTGCCATCGTAGTTCAGTGGTCAGAGCAACCGGACGGATACCGGGACATCCGTGGTTCAAATCCCGTCCATGGCATTGAATTTTTCAGTCGCTTGATTCTACCTTTCCAATCATTACCTTAATTATTTACGGGATTCTCTGTAAAACTGTTAGTCACGAGCTACTGATCCTTTCCCTGCGTATCTTTGAAACTATTACAAAATACGAAAGTAAACATAATTTTGAATCTTAATGACTTAAATCGCATGCTCTTAAGGACTGCATGCTCTCCCCTGCTTCTGATTTTATATGAGTTTCTCTTCAATTTTCAGGGGTTTTGTAGATTTTACGGCTCATCTTACGAGTCTAGATCTTGCGTCTCATATTTAAAATGAGCACACTGTATGAATTACATAGATGTAAAACACAGATTGTTCTTGTGTGAACACTTACCACTATCAAAACGTGAGTTTCTTTTATCCTCTTAATGTGTTATAAAATTATATTTTTCTTTACTGATACTCACGAGCGTATGTCCTGACTATATTACTAATATTTACGAGCATAGGTCGTAACTCTAGTGCGCCAAGATTGCCCATATACCACAGAATTTTAAGATTTTTTAAGAATTATGTTTCATGGTTTAACTATTAAATTATCTTTACTTGGTATTCCTTTATGTTTACTCTAAGATATGAGTAAAAAGGAGTTCTAAGCTAAGTAGGACTGTCGGGCCTACAGTAAGTTGGCATTCGAATATGCATCTATGATGGCAATTACGTGAAGCTATATACAGACGGCTAACACTTCAATTTGATGTCCGTGAAGGTCATAATTTTATTCATAATTGGTAAAATTTGCAATTCTCAACATTATTAACTGCCTACTGACCCTTTTACAACTAGCACAGCTGAAATGATTTCTACACGGAAAGGCCTAAACACATACATATTAAAATGAACTAAGGAAACAGCTCATTCTAATGAAGTTACACCTATATGTGCAATCCATGTTAGCTATTCAAATCCATTAATACTGAGAAGGATAAGTAAGAGTACATTGTATCCCTCCTCCGGCAAGCCAGCGAAACTGAACAATGACGATTTAGCAAATAGATCTTGAAATTTATACGTAATCAGCGTTGTAAAGTGCGGTGTCTGCAGCGGCCGTGACACGCATATATTCAGATCTTTCAGTTACATAAAACACATAATATAATATTTAATTTGTGTCAAGAAATCAAATTTTATTTTGGAACTCTTAAAAAATATAGGCGCGCTCTGCGACTTCGCTAGTTTGCTAGAGGTAACATGCTGATACCAGCGCTTCGTCGAGCAATGTTTGTTTCTAGGCATCAAAGGCGTACTGAATTTTTAACCACAGGTGCTCCTATGCATTATTATCACAATAGTATCATCTTCATCATGTCATCGTTATTCTCGTCGTTTTGGTTTAAGTAATTATGAATGTTGCACGTGAGAAACGTAAACGTTGGTATTGAAGACAACGACAAAGTCTTGACTAAAAGAAAGACCTGACTTAATGGTCTAGGAGCCTTATAGTGCTGGAGTTTTAATATTTGGTACCTAAATATACAACTCCATGGAAAAATAATCATGAATGTTAAGAAAAATATGTGGTATACGGAATACATAACTACTGTGTATGTTTACACATTTAAGGTAAATGAAAAATTTGAAAATGTACATTTAGAAACCTCGTTTGTAGTCCGTGTATTAACATACGGTAAATGCTTTTTTTATAACCCCGTATCCAAACAGCTAACCATCACATCAACAGAGAGCATGCATAACTGACTGCTAGAAGCATATGAACAAACGAAAGAGGAATGGAAAAGACGTGATTGTGCCAGAAACCTTCAACTTGCATTTCACAAAGTTTGGTGACTTATCGCCCCATCCTCTTCTATGACAGCTTCCTCACGAGGCCCGGCCCTGTCACCAGGTAACAGGAGCCGACATCAAAGCTGTCTACAGTAGTGACAACGCCGCAAGATTCCTGTCACCCCCTTCTACTTCAAGCCAGCTGACACCGAGTCTAATTGACAGGGACAAGTCAACCAGCTGGAGATAATCCCAGGGTCGCAGTCCTAAGGGGGCCTGTCATCCTGTGAACTCTTCTGTCAATCTTTCGCCCTCTCACTTTTCCCCTAGTCTTTAACGTCGTAAACTGTGAGTCTGAAGAAAGGCAGAGTACATTATCCAGCATGTGAATAAATTGTATACACATTATGCATGTTTACGCTTCTAGAAAGTTTTACCAATAATATAATCACTCTCTGTGGAAACGTTTTAACCGCACCACTTTCGCATAGTATTATAACCACATTTGAGATTTGAGATTTCTACCAGCAATAATGTAGTAGCGTACGTTTCTGCTCTTTTATGTATATCGATGTATTTGTTACATAAATGTTTATTATATTTCATCGATGCACTCTCTTGTCGATAAAACCTAACGGTGGACACAATAGGGGCTGAGAGATTTATTTTTACGATTCTCTCCTCATTCCAATCAATGTCTCATAGTACCTCTGATGCTCTGATAATTATCGAGTCTATACCACTTTTGAAGTTGCTGAGTGGCTCGATATCAAAACAAAGTTATCACTCTATCTTCATGTGCATTTAATTGCAGATGTGCAATATTGTACAAGTTTAACCATAGGAGTTTTAAATGAAAATGACATTATTTAGACCCAAAACTAGTGATCTTAAGCTTTCCAGAGTTCGGGACTATCAATGAATAAAAAGTGGTATCCGCAACGAAGATTAAATATCAAAATATATAATTACAAAAATAAGTAACATTCTCTGAATAAACACGGGTAGAACAGAATGCTGGATTTAATTAAAGTACAGATAGTAAATCTACATTAACAAAGAATAGTATAAAATTCAAGTCATCTTTATATTAGAGAGGATATTAAATTACATTATCAAGGTGGTTTTAGATGGTGGTGAAGAAAGCTTAAACGGCTGGAGGAAGAGTGTAACCGTTGCATAATTATAGATAAGTGCACTTAGAAGCTATTAGGAGAATTGTGTTAAATCGATGATAAGGTTAAGCAAGGGCAAGAAAAGAAAGTAATGGGTATTATTGCTTTATATGGGGAGAAAGACAGAAATAGTAATCTATAAGCCAAAGACAAACTTTGGTGGTCAGTAATTTAAGTAACAAAGATTTTTACGTGTGCAAAATTACATTACAGGTACATGATGTGGAAGATGAATCTCTTCTGCTTTACTGTTAGCTTAATATCTTTTACGATGGCGATATTGGCAATTTTTAGAAAATGAAATAAGGATTAGTTTTAAAAACTTAAATGATTTGATGGTTTTTCAAAATATTCCCCTTAAACATCAATATATTTTTGCATTCGATGAAACCAGTACATAATGCCTCTTCCAGATGCACTTCAGAAACCAGGTTTTTATAATGTTCCACTGCTTAATTTGATGCAAAAAAGTGATTCCACGCACTTTATCCTTAATTTTTGGAAATAAAAAGAAATCAAAAGGTGCTAGGTCAGGGCTGTTTAGTGGAGGGTTGATGGTGCTGATCTTTAGGACATCCAGATACTCAGTTGCTAGTTTTGCTGCATGCGACGATGCGTTGTCATGATGTAACATTATTTTTCCTTTTGGAAGTTTTTAACGAATGTTTTAAAACATTGCGGTAAACAGACATTTGTGTACCAATTGGCAGTAACGATACGTTTATGCTCTAATTCTATAGTAGCAATATGGTCTGTTTTAGAAAAAAAGCCAGAAACATCTTACCACACTGCGAATTCGTCAGACTTTTGTAAGGTTAGGTGCTGTTCGAAATATATATTGAGCCGATTGATTTTTCTTTTCAGGACCGTAACAAAAAATCCAAGATTCGTCACCAGTAACGATGTTGCAAACCAGATTTGAAGTGTCGCACTGGAATTTTTCAGAGTTTTTCTGCACCAATCAATGCGTTGTTTTTGATCGGGAGTCAGTTTATGTGGAATCCGTCGACAACAGAGTTTTCTCATGTATAACTGTTGATATAAAATGTTTTGTATTTGACTCATACCAAAGCCCAATTTCTCCCGAATAAATTCATTAAATGTCCGTCTATCTCCTTCTAGCATTACTGGAACAGCATTAATATTTTCATCAGTAACGGCAGCTCTTGGGCATCCTTCACGAAATTCATGACAAAAGAAAAAGAAGAAAAAAAAGATATCTTTTTTTAATTCGCACATACCAATGATAAATTGTTGCCGTAGAATGGGGCTTCTTCGCCAAATGAATTTCTAAGCCGATTTTCACATTGTTTAGGCGTTAATGATGATTTAAAATCATAAAGGATCATAGCCCGGAAATGTTCCCTAGTCAAATTATTTTTATGTGAACACCAAGTGTTCAAATTATCATAATTAACAAGCTATCAGACCAAATCCAACAAACTACAAGGCAATCAACTCGCGACTCTTTAGAAAGGAGCTGTAAAATATAAACAAACTTCATTTGCTTTTAGAAACATGACATTCTAAAAATTTTCAATATCGCAATCGTATAACAACCTCAGAGAGGATGAATGAAGTGGTGACTGAAATGCAATCAGCGTTCAAGGGTATAGGAGTAACGCGGAGTTTGTCTTTTCTAGATAAGGGGAAATAAAAAACAAAAATTCACAACAGAGATCGCAGATTCAGCTCCAATACTTCGAAATGCTACGCTATTACGCCAGAGACGTGAGTGGAGGATGGACCTGAACCTTATCGGTCATTTTTCGCGCATTTGCCACATTTTATAAGGTTCATGCCTGGATTAAATTCTACAGAAATCAAGAAATTCTACTTATCTAAGGTATTACAACCAGCAAACAATGGAATAGGGCACAAAATTCAGGTATGTCAACATTAGTGAGTGTCTTTGCCCCAAAGCAAAAAAGAATAAAACTTCC